>VWZX01007829.1:455508-758751 GCA_013399015.1 Galbula dea
CGGGGCTGTAACCGCAGGAGCTTCGCAGGGGACGGGGGGTTTTGGGGGGGCCGCCCGCTGGTGGAGCGGGTATGACTGGGCTGAGGATGCTGCCGGTGGGGAGCCGCCGAGGTGCCGGTGTTGAACCCGCAGCGGAGCGCGGCCGCCGGCGAGCAGGTTTATCCACGGTTCGTCTCTCGCTGTGAGCGGGTCCGGGCTTCGTGCCTAGCAGGATGCTTTCAGGCTTTCACACCGAACTGTTCCCCCGTGGTGTGGGCACTGTTTGGGGCTTTTTGTTATTGGCATTATTATTATTTCTGGGTGTATGGGCAGGCTGTCGTGTGGGAGCGATGGGTGGAGAAGTTGAGCATCTGAAGGGGGATGCTGGCGGCTGGCTTCGTGATGCACCGTAATTATTTGTGGAGCTGCTTTAGAGGGAGGCAGGAGGTATGCAGGGGCTGGGGAAGGAAAAAACGTACCAGAATTTCAAAGATGTGGCCTGAGGGAACCATCTAGCTATAATTTATTTTGGAGAGCAAGAATAATGTGAATCACGGTTTTCTTAACAGAAAAATAGAAGTGCAGAGGGAAGGGGAAAATCCTGCTCCTCTGTGCGCGAAGGCATCAGATCTACAGGGAGTGTGTTGTTTTGGGGGAGGATTGGAAATAGGTTTGCCTGGGTTAGGTAACGATGAGCCCAATCCTTCTGCCCACCCCCTCGTGATTTCGGATGATTTCACCTGTGGAAGGGATGCTGAGGAGGTGGCCTGGCTGCTTTCCGAGGGCTTTCCCTGTTACTCACCTGTCTCTTGGGAGGGACCTCTCCTGCACCCTCCACTTTGTCCGGGTCCGCTGCCGGGAGGCCGGCGGGTGCTCCGAGCCCTGTCTCCATCTTTCTTGTCACTTCTTGGAGCATCAGGGTAGTAGTGTCAGAGCCAAAGGGGGCCGAGCATAGAGGTGTCCCTGCGTGAACAGGCAGCTGCAGAATAGGACCTTCAGATGGTAGGAAGCAGTCCTGGAGAGGATTAATGAAGCTGCCTAGCAGACGGGTTTGGTGGCATCTTTACAGGGAGGTTGCAGAGGAATATCATAATGATGATGAGCAGCGTGAGCGCTTGCTTCATGGTCTCTCTCTCCCCCTACTTTTCTGGCTGCTGCTCCCTAATTTGTCTTTTCAGTAAATCCAATGCTGAAGGACTGCTGGTAGGAGGGGTCTTGACTGTAGACCTGAACTTATTCAGTAACTGCTGTCCTTTGGAGATTTATTTGTAAACAAGCATTCTTTGACAAGTGCTTCTCACAGCATGTCTCCTTCCCAATTACGACTGAAGAGCTCTGCTCCTGGGAACGGCTCACCCTGCAGAACCTGGAGCTGAATGCATGACAAGCCCCAGGCTCTGAGGTCTGCCTGCCTGGCTGTATGCCGCTGACACTTGTCACCCGTTTGGCTATGAAAAGTTCAGTTTGGCTGCTTCTGGGCTCTGATGAGAGAGATCTTCCTGTGGGGGTAGTTGTCATATTCAGCTGGTTGGGAACTTGGCTTTCTCTTGGGTGGACGTAGCCATCTTAGACCTAGGAATAATCTTTTCAAAAGTTGTTGGTATTCGTTTTTTCTGGGTTTTGTTTTCTATTTCCCTTATCCTACTTTCCATGGTTAAACAGCTAGCTCATGCTGTGTGGGTTTGTAACGTGTATAGTTGCATGGAGGATGACAGGTTCTCATAATTTCTTTTTTTCTTCAACCCTGCATCACATTTTTTGTTTCTCCAAGTCTTACTGTAATGCACAGTGACCTCACAGGATAAGAGATATGCCATTAACAATTCACAGTGCCTGATTTTCTGTTTTATCCTCCAGTGGGGAAACACTTAGGGGAAAATACTTTAAAAATCTGGGTTAAGATTTTTTTTAAAGGGTTTTTTTTTTAAAAAAAAAAAGTAAACTGAATGTTTGGATTCTTTAGCATTGAAATAGCTTTTTGCAAGGGCAGCTGAGTTTCAGGAGCTCTTGCCATTTTTTAAGGAAAAGTATTGTTGAGTGGCCAGCCCCTATCACAAACCTGGTCACCTTCACAGATGCCTTCAGTCATGGATTGAAAGATACATTTTAAGAAAGATGAATTTTTTTTTTCTCGATTTTCTTACAGTAGGGAAATAAAACATTTTAATTTAGATCCCCTTTTCTCAGTTTACATATTAAAAGCAAAACATGTAGTGCAAGATGAAGGCTTAAGGCTATTTCATGCCTTTTCAAGTATTGGTTAGCTGTTATTTTTAACTCTTCAGAAGAGTTTATTGGCTAGAACCAGGGATCTCCTCCTTCCCTTTGACTGCTTTTACAAAGTCAGAAGTTAGTCACGAAGATGATACTCTGAAGAGTACCCCAGAAGTATTACCCAGGTTGGAAGTGCCAGTGTTTCAGAAGTGCATTAGTAGTATTTTAAAATGCATTCCCTAGGATAATAAGGTGTGAGAGGCAGCCCTGCAGTGTGTGGCTGGGCTTCCTGCACCTCCTTTAAACACGTATTAAATATTTCTGTTGAAAGTACTAGGGTTTGAGAAGTGGCTTATATAAATTATTGTGTAAAACACAGAAAGAATGAGGGGGTTGTTGAATGACCTCCTCCTCTCCTCTAAACTCTGATCACCTGTGGTTTTGGATTGGTTTGCAGACCTCATTTGGACCTCACCCAGATGACCTTACAAGGTGTCATGCAGGCAAACTATTGAAAGAATGGAGTACATTACATATTATTGCTTCTGACAAAGTAACTCCACAAGGTGCTGGCATAATTGTTATTAAATGCAAAAGATATTTCATTTTGGGGCTTTTCAGCACAAGTAAGAGCTGATGAGGCAGTGCTGTTACAGCTAAGTACATTGTTAAGCCAATCAAAAGAAATACAATTTGAAATAATGGCATTGACTTAAATAGACAAAGGTGAGGAACAAAATGGGTCTGGCTTTGTAATGTGTTGTCTTTATTTTAAGACTAGAAGGGTATTCTTTAGTTCTAAACTGCTGTGTTTTGGTCCTGTTCCTCTTAATTCTTCCAGGATTTTTTTGAAGCTCTCTTTATCTTAATGTATCATTTTTTATTTGAATGAATGAATAAATGAGTACAATTAAAGGGGTGGGTCTGGTGCAGGCAAAAATAAAGGAAGGTTGTAATTTGCAGATTATTCATGCCAAAGCCTGGAATGAGCCTACCTGTTCTGTGTGTTAAGTTCTGTGTGTTTCATACTGACATGTAATTTTTGTGTTGTGGCCCATTAGATAAATGCATATTTAAGTGCAACATCACAATGTTTCTTTAATCAGTCAGTGAAATCTCTTTCAAGGAGCATTTTTGTCTATTTAACAGAAGCAGGTGTTAAAGTAGTCTTAATTTTCATATCAATGTATTTCAGTTAGTCAAGTGCTTTGGGTGAAAATACACAGGGGTAAGTTTGGACACATTTCAGTCTGCTCCCAGTGCTTTGTAGAGAGGCTTTAAGGAATTATATGTTCTTTATTTCATGTATCAGAACGGTTCCCTGTGTGCTTTCCAGGACAGCAGAGTGTAGCCTCAGTGCCTTGTGTTTATTTTACTCACAGGAGTAATCCCATTCACTTTTTAAACTTACTGCAGAGGAATTACAGGTATGAGGAAGGACAGCTCATGCCTAATGGTCTTTTTGGGATCAGTCTGATGTGTGATACATGACTTTTCAAGAGGTTTAGAATGACTCAATCATGCTTTTAAAATGGAAACCACTATCCCTTTGACAGTAAACCAGCATTTGAAACGCAGCACTTATTAAGTAGAGGACTAAAAGCATTGCTGCCTAATGACATGTTTATAAAAGGGAAATAAGGAGTAGCAAAGATTGACTCCAAGATAAGTTTGCCTGGTTTTCCTCTATTTATTACAGTTTCTAAGATAAGCTTCCAAAGGAAGCAAGTACAGTCTTAAACTGAGCCACTGACAGACCATCTGCTTGGGGTATGGTAAATGTTGATGCTGTGCACGATGTATATTTGCACATCAGGGTACAGATGGGTGGAGGTAGGGTGGGAGAGAGGGAAGAGTTGTTGGGATGCTCTGACAGCTGCTTCCCCTCCATCGTTACCTCACATTTTAGCTCCAGTGTACAGCCCATCTCCATGCCTCCTGTTCTTTCTCTTAAATAAGAAAGCAAAGTCTTGCCTGTGAAGAGATGTTTCTTCTTTGCACTAAAATACAAAGTGTTCTGCAGCAGGCTTTGTGAGGGGAAAGACAGGAGCAGGATTTCATATGATCTGGCAGAAATTGCAAAGCCAGGGCAGTTGATGATGTGGTGCCTGGCTCTCTGATCTCCCTGGTTTTATGCTTTGTTGTTCTGATGATTTCTGTTCTGCTGCTGCAGGAGTCCTTGTTTCCATCCAGTGCAGAGCCCTTGACCTGGCAAAGTCCAGCTGAGATTGCTTGACTGAGTGATGGACCCTGCTGGCTTTCGGGTCTTGAGCAGAAGTGGGGCTGTGAGATCCCCTCAGCCTTGTTGGCTTGGGGCTATGTTTGTACTGGTTTGTTGCTATAAGTGTGCAGGTATGGATATTCCTCAGTAGAGATGAGCTTTAAACACTGCTCACTGCTCAGGGATGCCAGGGAAATGAGACCCTGCCTCCCTCTCAAAAAAAAAAACCCCAAACCCAACCAAAACCCCAACTTTTTTGGTAGTTAGAAAAAAATACTTTATTTAGGAAATAAATCTAAATCTATATGTGGTTCAAGGGCAAAATGAGATGTAGAAAACCAAACTGCAGATCAGTCACTGCAGAAGCAGTGAAATTCTTAGTGAAGAGCTTGCTTCTAGGGAGGAAAGAGTATCCAGTGCAGCTCTTCAGCAGTTACTCAGCCTACTGCCAATTAAAAAGGGTTTAAAAAAAAAAAAAAATCTCGTGACTATAGTGAAACATCTAAACATGGAATTTAAATATCTCTTGCCATAACTGCCCCTTTCTCACTGATCATAAGTGCCAGTGAGAGATGGGACCTTGTTTCAACCAGGATGGACTTGAGCTAGGTATTTTTTTCTTCACTCAGAATGTTGCAGAAGTCTGTGTTAATGATTGCATTGGAACATTTATTTTTTTATAACTTTTTAAAACTCATTCTGTTTGATCTCAGCTGTAAAACTGCTGCATATTTTAAAAGCTAGTAGAGAATCCTTTTTTTTTTTCCCCTTTGAAAATCTATTCTGTTCTTAAGATGTCTCTTTTTTTGGCACAGGCAGAAAGGAGAGGTGACTTGTCCTTTGTGTTTACATCATGTCTGTCCCTCCCTCTGCTCTGTGACTGGCTGGCCATTGAGGTAGCAGGTTTTGCTGAGGAGAAGGTGTTTGCTGCCCCAGTTGCTTTCACAGCCAGTGGTATGGGCAAGCTTCAGCTCTGGCCTTCAGTAGCTTAGGTCTCTCTAGGGATTTGTTACCCTTTTAGTTGTCTCTCTGGGCCTACTCTATCTCCTGCAGTCTCAGTTTTGGTATTTGCTATGGCTTTGGTCAGTTCAGGACTTGAACCTCTCCAAAGGTTTATTGTGTTCTCCTCTTGGAGATGGAAAGCAATTGTCCCTGTCTCCTGTGTCAGGAGGGAAGAGCTGGGAGGAGATGTAGGCACTGTGATTTACAGGGCTTGACTTCTGGGTGTGGGAGGTGGTGGATGGCTGTTTGCAGAGATCCAATGGCACCTTGCCTGCTGTGGACAAGGGTATTGGGACCTGCAGGCTGCCCTGGGCTGTGCATCTGAGCAGAGCCTTCCAGCTTCTGCTTTGCAAAGAGGTGTTAAGATGCTTTGGGCCAGAATAATTGCCATGGGAGCATTTGGTGCATGCTGTGACTATCTCACAGTGGATGGTGGTGGTGGGAAACTCATTTTCTCCTCCTCTTCCTTGGTGTTTGAGTTGTGCAGGAGGGTTGTTAGGGGGACTTTGGCTAGGTAGGTCAAGGTGACCAAGCTCCCTGGAGAAGTTGATGTAGCATGTACTGTAGCAGATAGTTGCTCAGTAGCTGCATGAGTGGTCCTGTCAGCCCTGAGGGAGAAGGTGACTTCTGTCACCTTGTCTTCCCCCAGCAAGCTCCTGAGCATCAGTGGAAGATCAGCTGGTGAGGTCCTGGAGCAAACTGTGTCTAGAGGGTGTGTATGAAGAGGAAGTAGTCCCCTGCAGAAGATGAGAGCTGCTAGGTTTTGGTGGCTGCGTAGCAGGTATTGAGCCTGTAGGAGGGAGGGTAGGACACTGGACTTGCAGCCTTTCACACCAGCTACATCACTTTGGTGCAGGAGGCAGTACTGAAGTGTCTTGCCTGTGTGCTCTCTCCTGGTTTCTCTAGTCTGGATCACTTAATATTAGGAAGAGGTCATAACAACCAGTTTGAACTCTGCAATTCTCTGAGGGGACAGAAGAACACCTGGGAAGAAATTAATTATTTGGCATCAGTAATGTGCATTCCACGATGTTTCTGGGTGGCCTTGTATCACTTTTTAAAACTTTTGCAGTGCAACTACTTGGGGAAATTATCTGCATACTTGCCTTTGGAAGTTAGTTTCTCCAAAACCCCAGTCATTTTGGTTTATCCACTTTTGCTTTCCTAATGTTCATGTGCACTTTCTTCCTAAAATGTGTTGGCAAGGTGCTGTTCCCACTAGCAACCTTCACCCTCTTCCCTGAACAGAAATAAAAAGGATAAACTGTCAACCCCCCTGGAAAGCCAACAGATCATCTTAAACAGGTTTTTTTTCTCCCAAATGCTATCTGAGCATTATGTCAGTTGCCTTTTTTTTTTCTACTTGAGTGAACTCAGTGGCAGCAGAGTAGTCATTATTGTCAACAGGAAGGCTTTAGTGATGCTGGACAATGGGGTCTTGAGTCCACTGGTGGTGAAGGCTGACAGCCTTGACAGCTCTGGATGTGTCTGTGTTGAGTTTCTTTCCTTTTGTTGAGTTTAGTTATACACATAACAGAATTTGGTCTCCATGTCTTTTAGGATGCCTTTTAGGAAGGGAGCCTGTCTTGCTTTTGAGTTGGTAATGTTCTCATTTAGGGAAGAAGAGATTTGTCTCAGCACTGCCAGCAGGTGTTTTGATTGCTTTGGGAAGCTGTTGGGAGTTTAGGGCTTGACTTTGTGTGTGTACTTAATGAGGTGTTTGCTTTAAGTAGGGTCTTGAAGAAGCTGTCTTTCTCCTTCAGGAGCTTGGAGATGCCTTGGCAGTGGTTGGAGACCTTGAGTCCTCAGGCAGCACAGGTGTTTTATTTCTCCACATAGGCTGGTTGCATCTTGCTTTCAGTGGAAGTTTCCTTCCTGTTGTTAGTGGCAGGATGATCCTTGCCCAGATGGTTTCCTCAAAAGGTTTGTACTGCAGCCTAGTTGGAGATCTGCTGCTGTGTTGGTACACTGTTGTTTCCAATGGACCTTATGAGTGGGGCTGGAAGCATCTTGATGACTTTCTTCATAGTGAATGAATCCTTCTCAGTTCAATGGTGATTTTGATGGGAATGAGAATGTTTTGTTCTTAAAGGCAAAGAAAAACAACCAGCAAACCATACTGGGGTTTTGAAATCTGCAGGCACTTTGGTGTCAAGCTAATTTCCTGCCCACTTCTGCTTTTAGGTTGTAGGTGGTGGGAAGAACAAATGACTGCCTCTTGTCTTGAGTGCAGGACCTTGTAAGGAAAAAAATCTGCAGTTTTCAATTTGTTGCAGTGGGCCCAATTCTCGACTTGGGCTTTGGGTCCCACTCCCTGGTGCTACAGCTGATGCTGTGCCTGTGGGGAAGCAGTGCAGCCAGCCCCAAGAACTTTATGCAAAGGCAGTGTCAACCTCTTCCTAAACAGTGTGTTGGAACAAATGACAGGTGAAATCCAGCAATTACTGGGCAGAATTCACTGGCTGATGGTATAATTGCACTTGTCCATCTGGCCTTAAAAACCTATGGGTCTGGGATGCAAATTCGAATGATTTGGCTCTTGCTAGAAAAGAGAATCATGAGAAACTTGGAGCAGAATGAAGCCAATGTAATAAAATATAAATCTGCAGTTAATGTTAGTTTGTGAGTTCATTAAGTAGCATATACTCTCTTCCTCCAGTGGGCTATAAATAATAGGTACTGCTACAGCTTGTGCTCTGCTGTGGTTCACTTCCACTGATGGAAATGTTTCAGAGGCTCTTGCCTGTGTCTTGTGTCCCAACTCGGTGTAGATAATTAATGCAAAACATCTGCTCCCTGATGATTTTGATTTCTTTCAAGAGTTTATTTTTCATTTGTTGTTGCTTTCTTGGATTATTTTTGCCTGCCACTTGTTGGAGTGCCTTGGATTTGTATTTCTTGAAGAAATACTTGGCACAATAGGGAAAACAGTTGGAAAATGAATGGCAACAATACTGCAATAAAACCAGTGAAAATTTATGAAGCAGGAAGACTTTGACTCATGACGGTGAAGAGTCCTCTGCAGTCAGTGTGTCTTGGTAGCACCTTGAGCTCCAGGAGTGCAGGAGGAAGGATGGGGAGGTGTGCGTGGGAAGCAGAAACCAGCCCTGTTGACAATGGTGTGTTTGGCAGCTATACCTCCTGCCTTGGGCAGAGAGAAAGAGGAGGAGGGCAGAAGCATGAAGCTTATTGGAGAGCCTGTGATGCTCTTCAGGACACCTCCTGGTGAGGCTTCAGTGCAAAGCACCGCTGTCACATCTTGTTGAGCACCTGGACCCCAATCCAGCACCGTTTCACCTCATGCTTAATTGGCAGTGTGAGAGTATTCCCACGAGAGACTTCTCACAGGTATTCTGAGTTTAGTTGCTCTCACAAGCTGTGAGTGTTGGATCAGAGCTGGGGCTGCCTTGGAGTAGCTATGTGGGTGGCTACATCCTGTGGAGTGCTGTGCAGAAGGGGCCAGGAGCAGCAGGAGGAGCCTTGAGGCTGTAGGAGGACTGGATTCACACCTTTTCTCCTATCGGAGTTCAGATTCAGGCTGCCCAAAACAATGTTCAGATTCCTCTTGGCTTTATAACAAAGGTATTCAAGCAGAGTTTTGCTTCAGTTCTTTAAAACAAAACGTTGTTTCAAATGTTGCTGTTTAAAAATGTGCAACTTTAGAAATCATGTGATGTCTGAAATATTTATGCAGGCTTTGGGGAAGGTTTGTTCACTCCTGTTTGTTTGGTAGCAGAAACTGTAGTTGTAGAGTATTGATTTGGTCCAAGAGGATGTTCTTTTCCTTCTGTTGCAGGTGTATTTCAGTGAAATAAGGGGGGGGGGGGGGAAATCTTATTGTTTATAGTTTCATGACATAAACACCATCAGTTTTTGCTATCCTAACCATCTTGCCTCTTCTGGAGCCATTTCTCAGGATAACCTTAGGCAGAGTGTGCCTTGTGGAAAGCCTTGCTTTGCAAATGGTGCTGCTGAAGAGCAGGACTCCCCCCTTGTGTAGGGATTGATTGGGAATGAGCTGAAAGGCCATGTCAGCCCAGAAGAGTTCAGTATTTTGTATGCCTGCAGAGACTTTGCCCTGGCATGAACAATAAAGGCTTTTCTAGAAGATCCTCAGAAGCTGAAATGGCAGGAGGATGTATGGCTGCCAGGATCAAAAGTGCTCAGTGTTGTTGGTAGGAGATTTTGAGGGTTTTCTCAGCTTGTTTTTTACCAATTTGTAATTGGAGGGAAGCAAAGCTATTTGAGCTGATCCTGCAGGAGGCCAGAGCTGGCAGAGCCATCTTGCTTCAGTGGCATGACCAAAAATATCCATGGATCTGTGGCTCTGTTTTGGGCATTGTACCGTCATGACAGACCTGTCCTGCTTTTGCCTGAGCAAGCTAATGCTGCCACATGGCACTGTTTGTTTAGGTGGCTGTGTCAGATGGGCTGCTCTGCTGTGTGGGCAGCAATGTTGGGTTAGGTCAGTGTTGAATGCCATCAGCCCTGGCATTTCTTCTTTCCAGCCCTACTCCCTGTGTAGCCATGGTGAAGCTGCTAAATGCCAACTGTGTGAACAAGATGGAGACATTTGAGTAAAAAGCCATCTCCAGTCTCCCTGTCAGAAATTCCTCTGTGAAAAGAACACTGTTAATTCACCAGCTAGAGTTCAGGGCAAAGGTTTGGATCACTTCTAGTTTTATTCTTACTTGATTGCTCACCTGTAGTAACCAGCCTGTCTGAGGACAAGAGTGTATGCAAATTCCCCAGGCTATTATTCTGTATTAAAGAAAAAAAAAAAAGGCTGTGGTATGACTTTAGACTTAATCATCATTTATCCTACCCTGAAGGCACGGAAGTTAATGATGATATAGATCTGTGTGGTTTTGTGTTCCCCTTGACTGAGCATTAGAAATAATTAGGGCTTGTGGGATGGATGTACTGATGGTGGAGATGAGCAGAAAACATCCTTGAATGTGCCTCTTCCAAGTTTGCTGGCAGTGATACAGGTGCTAAGTGTGTGCTTATGGGCTCTGAGGTTTCTTGCTTGTTCAGAGACATACCTAGCTGGGGCTGAGGAAAAAGGAAGTGGGAATAAATGAGTCCTCCAAATAAATGTTGTTTTGGAGGCTTTTAAGGTTGTGGGCCAAGCAGAGTTGTTGGTGATTTCTCCAGAGATTTCTTCTGCTGGGTAAGCTCTCCTGCATGGCAAGTGCTGCTGAGCACAGCTCTGGGCTATGCTTGTGGGGTTTCTGCAGCACTGAGCCTAGTCCAGGAGTCCCAGGCTATGAAGGAGCTGTCATCAGACCTCTTGATGTATCCCTTAAGCATATAGTTGGAGATTTTCCTGCACTACCTCCTTCGGTGACCTGATCATTTGGGTTAGTTGGTTATTAGATAGCCATGGTCAGATGCATGCTGGTGTTTGTCAGAAGCTAGATGGGGAGGAGCTGGTTCTGCTTTGCTGGAGATAACCTCTGGCCTCTTTCTGTGTCTTGCTGTGGGTTGAACCAGATTCAGGGCTTCTTATTCAAGTGCAGAAAAGCTGCATCTCTTCCCAAGTAGCCTCATGGTGAGTTATGGAAACATCTGTTAGGAGTGGTCCACATACCTCCAGAGCAGCCCAGGCACAGGGGGAGCTTAAAGGCACTTCCTGCTTTTTGTCTTCCTGGAATGTGAATTTTGGGTTGCTGTGTGGTGCCTGTCAAAAGATGCATCTTGTTCTCTCCTATTTATTGTATGCAGAATTCTGCTAAAGCAAGGGAGGAACTGAGTCCTCTCTAACTGAAGATTTAGCATTCAGCTCTGGTGGCTGACTCACCAGGAGGAGAATTCCCCCTGACTTGAGCTGGAGTTGTGTTATCTCCTCATATGCAGAGAATTATTTCTGAAATTGAAGTTAATAACAGCAATTTAAGAATTGTCATTGATAGGAAGATAATACAATATTTAGTTGTATCATGTTCTTTTTATGATCTGATGTTGGAATAAAAGCACTGTTTCTACTTTTTTCCTTAATTAGCATGCCACAAAGAAGTTTGTGGCATCAAACACACCATCTAATGGCATTCATTAGTAGCATCTCTGGGACAAGTTTTAATTAAGCTGTACAATGTAGATCAATACTTGTTTTGTATCCATTGCAACTTAGGACAGGAGTATACTGTTCTGCACAGTTTAATTATGGTGATTGTAGTAGAAGGAATTTGGGTAAACCTGCCATCTTGGCAACTGCAGCCCTGCCTCCTGCCTTTTCAAGTAGCCTGCAGTTACAAGTGGGACATGTTACTTATGTGTGTCCTGTTCTGAAGACTATTTCAAGATCACTCTTTTAACTGCCTTTCAAAAGAAAATGCAGCATTGTCCAGGAGTACTTGGGTACTAGTGCTTGACTTTGGCTGGAGCAGGAGAAATTACTGAGTGTTCTACCCGAAGACTACTTCAGGAGGGGAAAGGCTGGCCATCCCTGGGAGACGCATCTGTAGGAGATGACAGCAGTACTCCTACTTTGCTTAGAGTGTGGTGTGGAAAGCCAGCTAATTGTATGTTTACTTACACTGAATAGAGCACAGTGGAGTCTCAATTGCTTCCACAAACTGGCCTGTAGTTCAGTAGCATTGCCAGCTCCCGACTGCTTTCTGTTTTGGCAGGAGAAAGCAATCCAGGCATGAAAACTCTGAGCTACCAAATGGTTTTGTTCAACTTGGTGAAAATATACTTGATGAGGCAGCACCTCTGTATGCCTTTACAAAATCATTAAGGTTGGAAAAGGCTTCCCAGTTGGAGTCCAGCCATCAGCCCAGCACCCCCATGCCACTAAACCATGTTGCCAAGTGCCATGTCTGCAATGTTTTTGAACCCCTCCAGGGATGGTGACTCCACCACTGCCCTGGGCAGCCTAGGCCAATGCCTAACCACTCTCTGTGACAAAATTTTTCCTAATACGCAATGTGAACTTCCCCTGCTGCAACTTGAGGCTGTTTTCTCTTGTCCTGTTGCTGGTTACATGGGAAAGAGACCAACCCCCACCTGGCTCCAACCTCCCTTCAGGTAGTTGCAGAGAGTGAGAAGGTCTCCCCTGAGCCTCCTTTTCTCCAGGCTAAGCAAGCCCGGTTCCCTCAGCTGCTCCTCACAACACTTGTGCTCTAGACCCTTCACCAGCTTCCTTGCCCTTCTTTGGACATGCTCCAGCACTTCAATGTCCTTTTTGGAGTGAGGGGTCCAAAAGTGAATATGCTATTCAAGGGGTGACCTCCAAAAGTGAATACAGTAGTCAAGGGGTTACCTCAGCAGAGCCCAGTACGGGAACATAGGATAGTGCCCAGCACTAATACTTCCCTGCATTATGAAAATATCTGGGTAGACAAATCTTAATTTTCAGGTAAGTGTTTGGTGCAGGGTGACCTGAGCCAGTGCAAGGCTCTGTCTAACCTGGTACATCTGGTTGTGCAGGGACAGCCTGAGATGGGTACTAGGGGTGAGGCTGATGATGTTCACATCCTTTATACCGGTGCACGCAACCAGCTTGTTTTTCTTTTCTGGCAGTATATAAATACCCATGTGGTTGTGTTTCTTAAGGAGTGAGTGCAAAGTTCTGCTTATAAAGTCAAGGAAAGGTCCTCCTTTAAGAGGAACTGAACCTCTTTAGGTGAAGGTTTTGGATGTTGGCTGTTGATTCAAGTGACAAGCTTTTAACTTGGAGGTTTAAAGCCTTGGGTACAGGAGGTGAAAGCTCATCACCAGAAGGCTGCTCTAAGTTTTCTTAACTGTGTGTAGTTTTAATTAATTCACACTTTTTATTCAGTATTTCAGGTAATAGGAGGAGGGGAAAAATGTTACAATCTTGGGGATAGTTTTTTTCCTGTTTAATGTAAATTATTGATTGCCTATGTGGCTTAACAAAGCTGCTTTGAATTTTTGTGTGCAAGATCCCTTGGATATCTTATGAAGTTGTCAAATGCTTGAGTAAAGATATGGGGGGGAGAGAGAGAGAGGAACAGATTCCTGATAACAGTAATGCTGGCACATGAAACACTTAAAAATTGAATTCATGATAATCAGGAAACTGCATGGTGTTTCTTGTTTCATTGTTGTCTTAATGGGCTGATTATGCTAAAAATGTTACTTTAGAAGAAATATGTGTATAAACAGGCATAAATGCATCTCTGCATACCTATGTACTGTATGTCTTACATATACACACAGTGTGCACTACGTATTAATTCTCCCCAACAGACCAGATCCTAAGAACATGAAGGGTCTGGACCTTACACAAGTTTGCTGCATTTACAACTCTGTTTCAGTGGCAAGTCTCAAAGGAATAAAGTAATGTGTAGATAAGTTGGTTTTGGTGTATGACCTCCTGGTTAGAGGTGTTACTGCATTGTTACTCTGCTTCACAGGAAGCCACCTTCCTTGGTTAATTGTAAGGAGCCTGTTTGCCATAGCTACCCAAAACCTGAAATATTTACTGAGGTTTCTAAGTCACCTTCCTTAATGTTGTTTTTTTTTCCCCTCTTCTTTTCAGTGAATTTACTGGACTCCCGCACGGTGATGGGGGACCTGGGCTGGATAGCCTACCCGAAAAATGGGGTGAGTCTCTGCTGCTGTCTGCACTCTCACACAAATTATCCTAATCGTTTCCATTCGGAAAGTAGGCTACTGGGTTTAAAAACTCCCTGGAGTGATTTGTTGGCAATGGAGGGGGGAAAAAAATAAATAAAACAACAAGCTCTGACTGGAAAAATGGAGCTGTGTGGCTAGGGGATTGATTTATTTATGCAGTAGAGCCAGCCACAAGTATTAAAAACCCCACAATCATGAGTCAGCCCCCTCATCCCTCTCCTCACTGAGAAAATCTGAGGTTATTTACTTTTGTTTTTCTTTCTTTAATTAAAAATTCCTGCTCTTTTCTTGAGCCTTTGGAGTAAGTGTACAAGACAATTTTCTGGGACATCACTGTTAGCTTCAAATGAACAGAGCTGTTCAGAAATACTTCTCGGGCTCATGATAAAATTCTGGGAGCTGATAACACTGGGACAAGGAGCTGAGTTTTAAGCACCTTGAAGAGCTTCTGTTCCTTGCCATTAACTGTACTGAGAACTGAAACCTGGCCTGCCAGTTTGATACCTCAGATAAGTTCTGGAGTTTAGATACCTTAATACTCTCCAGTGGGTCTGCTTAACCTGGCTGCATCTTGTGAGCAGTCGCTGCTAGGGCTTTTGATCTCTGCCTTGGTTGGTGCATCCATGATTCTCTACTGGAACAGAGCTTTGGTGCAGTCTCAAAAGGTTGACTTCTATGTGGCATGGTGTATTCCTGTCAGTTCCTGTGAGCTGTGACCACTGTGTGAGGTGAGAAAGCATCCCAAGAGAGAAGTGCTGCAGGACTGAGCCCTACAGCAGAGCAGCTCTCGGGAATGTGTCATTCCAGAGTTGTAGTCACCAGCTGAAAGGGGCTGCAGGATTGTCTTGGACTTCAGTTGGATTGCCATATAAATGGCAGCAATGTGTATATAAAAACCAGATAACTCTGCATATATACTTACTATTCAGTGAATTAAGAACTGGCTTTCCATACCTTCTGTGTGGGTGAAAGGGCTGCAGAAGTGGGAGCCTCTCTCAGACGAGCTGCGTGTTTGCAGGCACTGATTGTGGCAGGGGTGTAAAAGGTACATGGGGAGCTGAGTGTTTGCTGGACTCGGTTCAAGACCTCATCCTCTTACAGTCAGAGTGTGTGTGTATATACATACACACATATATATACACTCTCTATTGGTTTACAGCTGGGAACAGTTTAGTTCCCATGTGTTTGTGGGAATATCAGAATAATCAGTAGTGCTGGATGTGCTGGCAGAGCCAATGTGTTGGTGCCGTGGCACGCCATAATGACCCCAATGTCCACCTCTTCAGGGAAGATTTTGTCCTTTTTGAATGCCTCTGGGTATTTTTGCTGTGCTATAAAGCCCAGCTGCTGTATATCCCAATGCCCTTACAGGGAAGCTCCAGGGAGACCTTAGAGCAGCCTTCAGGTACTTAAAGGAGCCCTAAGGTGTCCCCTCGCAGGGCAGTTGGAACTTTAAGGTTCCTTCCAGCCCAAAACTGTTCCATGGGTCTGTGGATATCAATAGAAAGATAACTAGGCTTGAGAAGTTCAGAAGACTTCTGAGTCTGTATGTGTAGATGAGTAAATGAAAAGCTAAGTATGCTATACATAAGCCTCAGCTGTCTTTTCATTATTTAGAGAGACCTTTATTTACAAGCTCAGTAATTTCCAAACAGCACCTGGGGAAGTGCACTCATGAATTCCAAATTAATGGTTACTGACTCAATAGGGAGAAGTTTTTCTCTTCTTTAAATTAACTTCCACAAATACAAAGTCAGGCAGGCAGATGGTTGTTGAATTTCCAGGACTCTCTTCTTAATCTCCTCTGCTTTCATGGGACATCATAAAAATTCAGGAGGTTAGTCCAACTGTCACTTTCTTGGCCTAATATATTTGCAGTATTTTACAAGTACTGAAAACTGTCTTTCCAGACCTGCTTTATCTGCTCTGCAATCAGCTGTGCTGCAGTCATACTCTGCTTAATATTTTTTTAAAGATCTGCCTTGTATAAATGTTTTAAGTATCTCTCACTTCAGGATTTGCATTTGTAAAAGGAATGAGCTTTCATGGAGATCAGAGATAGGCAAGCTGGTTTTTGAGGTATTCTCATGCAAATGTGTTATCTCAGGATGTCCTCTTAGGGGAAGTTTTGGAAGGTCCATGTGTCTGTCTGCATAGTTCCTCATCGAGGGAAGGAGGAGAAATGTCAGTGTGTGACACTTTGCAACACTACAGTGGCACAGACCAAGTGCTGTAGGAAGATTGGGGTTTTTTTGAGGCATGTCATTTAATTGTTGCTATTACAGTATCCTGTAGAGTTTAGGCACTTTTCAAGTACTTGATAGCAATTTCAGTGGTGATACAGTTCCAACTGGAAAGAGTTAGCTTTTGAAGCAGCCTTCAGCTCTTCCAGTGTTGCTGCTTTTCAGCTGATTTTTATTAAGAATCCTAGAACCTCATCTGCTAGAAGCAGGAGCTTTCACCCAGGAGCACAAAGCAAGTGTTCAGTCTTTGTAGTTATGTGGGAGTGCTTGGGGGAAGTTCTCTGTGTAGCTTGTGGAAACAAATTTCCACATTTGTTGGAAAACCAACAACAAACCAACCACCAAAAAACCACCAAAACAATGGGAGTAAGAAGGCCAGTCAAGTCAAGCGACCTTGCTTTTGTCAGATCCTGTGCAGGTAGTCTAACCTTGATGGCAGCTGTGTGCCATGGTAATCTTGGTGCATTAAAGCTTTAAGAGTGTCTGTCCTCCAGCGAGGTCCAGCTGCCTCCTCCTCTCCTCCCTTGATTTGGCAGGAGATCTGGGTGATGCATTTCAACTCCCTGCAAAGCTATAGTAGGGGGGGAAGCTACCCAGAGCTCCCAGGAAACCTGTGCTGTTCAGTCTTACTTGTTCTGGCCAAGGGAGAACACAGCCACTTCTAACAATATCCAGATAATTGCAGAAGTTGCTAATGAAAAGAAATGGTTTCTTTTAGCTGGCTTGATTTGTTCAGCCACTCTGATTTATTTTTTTGTTTCAGTGCTATAATAGCACTGATTTACTTGATTCACACCCTCCCTCCTTTCAGGGTTTGTTTTAAACCTGATTTCTTTACAGCTTAGAAGTACTCTTTTTCTGTCCAAAGCAGAGCACCAAACACCTGCTTTGCTTTCGTGTAACTGGTCCTCTTCCATCTCCTCCACCTCCCATTGACTTCCCTGACCTTCCTGTAGCAGGGAACAGGAAAACCTCTGTGGCCCTTTGGGGTATGGCTATGTGCTGTGGCTCATTGCACAGCTCCATGTGCTGGGGATTTTTTTTTAAGCTCAGACAGAAAAATAAACACGTACTGAGGAACTCAGTCCTGTGGAGATGTTCATAATTCTTTATTCATTGCAGAAAATGGGAGAGCTAGATGACTTGTGTTGCGTGTGAATGGCAAGAGGGAACACAATTGTCCCTGCTTTTGGTGCTTAATGAAGCCAGATCCTGAGAGCTGGGGGGTAAATGCAGGCAGGTTGATTCTGCAAGTGGCTTCTCATTTATGTATGACATTGGTGGGGTTAGGTTTTCTTTATTATTATTATTTTTAAAAATTTTCTTTTTGCAAGCAGCATTTCAGGCTCATTCTGTTGAGAACAGGTGCCCTAGGGTGCCTCTTTGAAGTTAAAAATAACAGTGGTTTAGATTACTCAGCATGGTTGGTGAAGGGATTCGTGTTGCTCTCTGTCGATCTT
Source organism: Galbula dea (assembly GCA_013399015.1). Taxonomy (NCBI): domain Eukaryota; kingdom Metazoa; phylum Chordata; class Aves; order Piciformes; family Galbulidae; genus Galbula; species Galbula dea. The sequence goes on from VWZX01007829.1 coordinate 473,235, forward strand.
TGTTCAGATAGAGATTTCATACAGGAATCCTGCATTGAAGGCAGTGTTTGCCCTTAGGGATGGAAATGAAATGAAATAAAAGGAGAAGGATAGGGGGTAGGGAAAGGAGAGGGAAGATTCTTGGCGCCATTGAGCTGTGTCATGTAGCTATGATTATAATTGGCATTTTCAGGGCAGTATTTTTGGCAGCCTGTGGTGGAGGGGTGATTTTTTTTTTGTTTTGGTTTTTGGTTGTTGTTTTTGTTTCCTCTGCAAAAACTGCTGCTAGCTGTGACCAGTGTGGAAGAGAAATCAGGGTGGTTGTTGTGGTTTGACTAAGCACCACCCAGTCACTTGCTCATCCCCCTTGCTGGGATGGGGAGGGAATTAGAAGGGTGAAGTGAGAAAAATCATGGGTTGAGATGAAGAGAGTTTAATAGGTAAAGCCAGAGCTGCATGTGCAGGCAGAGCAAAGCAAGGGTTTCGTTCACTACTTCCCATCAGCAGGGAGGTGTTCAGCCATCCCTAGGAAAGCAGGGCTCCATCGCATGAAATCATAGAATCCCAGTGTGGTGGGGGTTGGAAAGGATCTCTGGAGATCACCCAGTCCAACCTCCCTGCTCCAGCAGGGTAACCCACAGCAGCTTGCCCAGGATCACCTCCAGATGCCTTGGAGACCTCTCCAGAGAAGGAGACTCCAGAGCCTCTGTGGGCAGCCTGGGCCAGGGCTCCAACACCCTCACACCAAACAAGTTTCTCCTCATGTTTAGTTAAAACTTCCTGGCTTCCAGTTTGTGTCCAGTGCCCATTGGCCTGTGCCTGGGCACCACTGAGCAGAGTCTGGCCCCAGCCTCTTGTGTAGCACAGCGTTGGACTGTACAACAACCACCTTGAGTGCAGAGAAGTATAACCTCTTGGACAGGTAGGACAAGAAAACAGGATTTGTTTCAGCTAAGCTGATTTAGGTTACATTTGATGGAAAGTACTTTTTACGGGCATATCTTTGGGGCAGATGTGGGGTTTCTTTCACAGAAGGTCTCTGGCAGCAAGTCATCATCTCTGTTACTCCGGACAAGCAGAGTTCACCTCTTCTGGAGGAACAAGCCAGGTGATCTGTTTAGGTCTCTTCCAGCCCTGCACCTGAACCCCAGCTGTCTGCAAGCTTCTGCCTCTGTCTGGTGTAAGATCTGTTTTTTTTTCTCTCTGAGGTCTTTTATCGTAATCCTGCTTAATACTCACGTTACCATTACTCATCCAGCACCCTGTATCCTAGATGCACTGCTCTGATACCTGCAGCATGGTAGCTGGAGCATGTAGCTCCTTTTAAGCCAGAGCCCCTTGTGCTAGCCAACAGTTATCATTGAATAGCTTCACTCTTTTATTCATGTCCTTTCTCAAACTTTCTTTCCTATCTGAAGTTAAATCTTCTCACTCCACTTGGGAATGCTCTTAAAGTTGTCCTCTTGGCTAGCTGCCCTTTAGTTTGTATGCTGTTGACAGCAACCAGCCCTTTTTTTGGGAGCAGCATCGGGTGGGGTGTAGGTCTCAGTGAAGGAGATGGGAAGTGCCTAGAGTACTCTAAGGTGCTGTAAAATAAATTAATACTGGTAAGATTAAGAATAAAGCAAATCTTTATCTCCTCTAGAGCTGTATTACTGGGATAAAACATTACTATCCTGGCCTTGAAAATCCACCACAGGAAAAATGAAGTCTGATCCTTCAGTGGATAGTTTAGTAAATACAGTTGTCAGCATTAGGTTCCTCTGCACAGGCTCATTGGGCAAATAATAATCTCCTTTCCTAAAAAGTTGTCTTTTTTTTGGTCTCTAGTGTCTAGGAATTACATTTGGGGATAAAAGAGCTTTGAAGAGCTTTATCTCCTAAACCCATTGTTTTCTCTGTTACCAGTTTCAGAAGAGTTGGTATCCAACAGTTAGTAATGGTACAATTAAACTGTATAAATGCAGTGCTGTCGAGGAGAGTCTGAAACTTCCCAGGATAAAATACTGCCATTACAGAATGCATATGCAACAGCCCAGGGTTTATAAAACATGCATTAAGGTTTTATAGCTTGTGTTGATAAATTTTTGTAGTATATTACTTACTACTTCATATGCTAAATATATGTATTAGTGAGTTACTTATCACTTAATTGCATAATCCTTTTCTATGGCTTTAAAATGCATTGGCCTTGCTCTTGCCTCATTTGACAGCATATATTTTATTCAGGTTAATGACTTTTTTGGGTAACTGAATTCAAGAATTCAGTCCTGTTTAGTTTTCTTTTCATGTTGTTCAGGGAAGCCAGCTCAAAAAATGTGAAATAAAATGAATGCTGGCTTCAGGAAGGGAAGCACATGGTAGGCTTGTTTAGAAGGAGAAAAATTCAAATGCAGAATTCCTGCTGTTTTGTCTTCATGACCAGTGGTTCCCTTGTGTATTGCACAGTGAATGAGACAAGAAAAATTAGAGGGTTTTTTTTGGAGACCCCTCACCTAGCTTAAAACCAGTAAGGAGAGCTTTTAATTGGCTGCAAACCCCTGATGTGTGGCTGGTCAAGAAACCACTTTCATCCATTTTCCCAGTTATTGGTGGGAGTCATTCTGGATTTTCAGAGACCAAAAATGATGGCCTCATGTTCTCTGTTTGCTTGTCCTGGTCACAAAACCCCAGGGGAGTTTTCAGTTGCTGAAGGCTGCACACACCAATGGAAGGGGAGGGTGAGGCTGGGTTTTGGCTATTGAAAGACAATACCAGTATTTTTGTTGGAAGCTCTTTCTGCCACAAAACATTTTGGTTTTATAGTCTTAATTTATCTTAAGACATCTTCCTTTTGGGGGAAAAAAGCATGCTGAGCTGTCTGAGTGTGCTTGACTAAACCAGGCAGTAATCATGAGGTCTGTTGGTTTGAATACTGAAAGTACTTTGGCAAACCAGAGCAGAGAGTCAGTACCTGGAGTACAAATGGGTGCAAATACATCCTATGGTTGGATTGTGTGTTAACTCTTCTCTAAAGAAAAGCAGTAGCTGCTCCCACCAGCTTTAAGGCTCTTCCCAACAGGAATGTTGAAAGGAACAGGGGTGACACCCAGCTATCCGTCATCTCTGCGTTACCACTGTGACACTACCAAGCCATGGTCAATTAATTGCCTGTACCCTCTGGGCTGGGCAGTGAGTAGAGAAGATCTGCAGAACATGGTTTGACTGCTGCTTCCCCTGACTGGTCAGAGAGGTTGGGGGGGACACCCAGAGCCCTCAAAGAAAAAAAATAAAAAAGATTCTGTTTTCCTGTGGGGAGTTGTGAGCATTTAGGGGAGAGAGCAATTATTTCTTCCATGTGTAATGGGAAATCACTGAGCCTTGTTTCTGTTCCAGGATGGTCTACTGAGAATACATCAATGATGTAGTAGTGATTTAGAGTTAGGAGTGAATGACACTGACATGCTAAGTTGGTCCTCAGCTACCTCTGTGTGATCTTATGAAGGAATAATCCATGTATGAGTTGCCTGGTAGCTGCAGAGGGCAGGATCAGGCCCTGGGAGCTGGTAGGAAGCAAATTGGGAGAAAGAGTGGGAGCTGTGCATCAGCATGTTGATGGAGGAGGAGGGCAAGGAATCACCTGCTGAGCTGGGCATCTCTGGGGCAGCTCCCAGGAGACGGGTAGGTGGTGATGGTGAGGAGCAGAGTCTGCTGAGGACTTCCTAAAAGCTGCATCTGTCAGACCAGGCTGAAACAGCCCCAGCACAGCTCTTTATTTGCCTCCCTTTTGCTGCTTTCCAAGAGGGAAAGTATTATTAGATACTTGTTCTTACCAAAATGCTCTGATAAGCATTTAACTTGAGAATTCTTGCTGATGTCTCTGTTGTGTTCATTATTCCAGCAAGTGCCAGGCACTGGTTTGGTTATCTTAAATTCTTGATTCAACAAAGTACACAGTAAGGAAAAAAAAAAAAATTTATTTTGAGCAGAGGTGTTTAAATTGTTAGAGAAGCTGTCCATTCCTAAAACCTGGTTTCACTTTGAGACTGTACATCTTATTGATTTCAGTGAGTATGAACTACCTATAGATTGAAACCCAGAAACCAGCATCTTGTAGTTCTGTTACTGCGCTGGAACAGGATACACCAAAAGCTTGTAAAGATGTCTGCTTTCTGTGGATAATTACCCTCCTTGGGATGCTTTCCTGCAGTATCAGAAATGAGAACTTTTGGCTCTGAAGTGAGGGAAGGGCTGATCCTTTATGCTGCAAAAAAATTCTCATTTGACTTCAGCAAAATTATTTTGGGGCAAGTGACCTGGCCCTTGTACTCCAAGGTCTTCCTATAGCAGCAGTGATTCTTCCTGGAATATTGACAGCCTGTAATGCTGCACAGAAGATGCTGTTGGCAGGGGAAGATAGGGCAGAGTGTTTCTTAATGTGATTTGGGATGCTGGTGTACACTGTTAATCCATTTGCAGTTCTGCTCAGGTTGTGAGGAAGAGCTGCAGGCTTGGTGTTAACTCTTGTTAAGCCAACCCCTCCTCTGCTTTGCCTTTGGCTGCGAGCTAGACCAAGAACTGGTGGGTGAGGGCAGGGTGGGAGAGAAGGTGCTGACAGGACTCTGTCATTTAAAGATGTGCTTATTGAAAGGGGTAGTTCAGAATTAATTGATTCTTTTAGGTGTTTGAGATTCTGTTAGGTGTTTGAATGTTTCTGTGATGCAGCTGTAGCACTCCCAGGGAGCAGTCCTGCTGGGATGATATCCCCAAGACCCAGCTGAACCCAGCAGATACCACGTGGGGTGTGAAAATGATCTGTTTCTGAAGAGGAAATGTGGCCTTTGGTCTTCTGTTCACTTATGTTTTGGTTAAACTTTATCTTCAGAAGATTCACATCTGAGAGCTTTTGTCTCGGTTTCAGAGCTCCGAAGTGTTTGGGCAGCTGCCGGTGCTCCTTGCAGACATTTTAAGCACTGTTAGTCAGTGCCTACCCTGCTATTTGCTTTAGTTAGTTGCAATGCAAAGGGGTAGTAATCCTGTGAATTGTAGCCTGTGTTGTGGTTACAAATCATTGCAGTAACTCGAGATTATTCAGTTTGTCACAAATCCTTCTAGACTGCACAATTAAAGTCATAACCACAAGTGTAATCCTGTGAGATAGTCACTTCATTACACAGTCTCCTTCTGGTTTACTGTTGGCTTTATTTTGATGCCAGGCTGAATAGCTCAATGTTCCTGTGCAGTTAGCTTCAGTGGCAGCATGTGTGCTTGTTGTGTCTCTGCTAATTCTGGAGTTTATTTTAGATCCTTAAAAATATGGATACTGATTAATAGAATAGTTGGGCAAAGCTCTGATGCCAGTTGTAGTGCTGGGAAAATCAACCTAAAAAATGAAGTTTTAGAAAAGAATTGCTAGCTATGCCAAGCACTACAGATGCTTTGTCAGATAAGCAGAAAATAAATGAGTTATGGCTGTTGGTACGTGGTGTCAGGTGAAGGGGTGGGAGACTGAGCAGGTCAGTGCCTCCCTGCAGCAGCAGTGGCTGTGCTTGCTCTGCTGCAGAATTACAGCAAGGCAGAGTACAGCTGCTGAAAAGAAATAGTGAATAGTTCACTTGGAAACAGCTTTCAGACCAAATCAAACATTTACACAGTTGTAGTTATCCATCTCCTTTCTTGGGTGGTTCTTGTCTTTTTCTGATGTTGGATGTCATGATGCTTCCCGTGCAAAGGAAACCTCAGGGGGCCAGGGAGTGACTTGTGCCTGTTGGCCAGAGCCCAGTGCCACTGCTGGAGTCATTCTGATAAATACCCAGACTGAGATCATCAGCACCCATCAGGGGATTTGGTTGTTGTCCTACTTATTAATTTTAATGATAATTGAATGTGTGTGCTGATTGTGCAGGCTGTAAGCTCAGCTTCCCAAGCCCTGTCTATCCCATTTTTAAAGGCTGCCTGTTCAGCCTGGTACAGTTACCTGGGAGGGGTGGTCTCAGGGTGGGCAGACAGTGCAGATAGGCAGGAGCTGCTGTGTCCTTTGGAGGCACAGTAACTAAGTCTGGCAGAGCCTGTTTCTCAGAGCTGTAGGAGTGTATTGAGCTGGCAAATGTCTTCAGCCCCCAGGGGATGTGGTTATGATGCTGCCTGTATAACGTCTGTAAAAGGCTTTTGCTGTGAAGGTGTTGGAGGGAAAGCAGGGAATCTTAAACAGCCTTTGCTCAGTGTTTGCAAAGCTATTTTGTTTGATGCCACTACCCCAGGTAAACCTTTTGGACTCCTCTCTTCCCTGCCCCTTTTGAGCACAGTGCTGCTCCTGAGGTTTTTGGCTTGCAGGGTTAGCTCCTCCAGTGCTAAGCTGGGGTGTCTTCCCCCAGCAGTGCTCTTTGCAGAGGCTGACCTCACTGAAGTGTGCACAAGTCCCTGTGCAGCTCTCCAAGTGCTGCAGAGGGTCTGTGGCAGAAGCCAGAACCTCTGAGTTTTTTGTATGAGAGGGGCTTTTCACAGATGGATTTTCCTGGTGCATCTGTCCCTGCTGGAAGACCAAATAGCATCCTCAGTGATCAAGGATAAAGCAAGCAAGACCCCCAGTGGGTGCTAGTGCTATGGGTGCCCTGTGTTTTCTTCAACTGGGAATGAGCTTGAGTTAGCAGAGTTGTGGTTGCTGCTTTTAAAGAACAGACTGTCCCCTTCCTTTTGTCTAACTTCTGTCTGCTCAAAAATCAAGCAGCAAAGAGAGAAAACAGAGTCAAACCCAGTTTTTTCACACACTGTGCTGTGACCAGAGCTATTACTTGGCAAATTTCCTTTCTTCTCTCCTCTGCTCAGCTTTAAATCTGAGAGCTGGTTGTCTCCCATATTACCTTAAACACGTGAGTAATCAAAATGATATTAAGAGGGAAAGTTGGGCAACTCCCTGCTGTTCCAATATGTTAATTGCAAATCATTGACATGCTAGACATGCTGTTTCTTGCTGAATTACAGTTTGCTTGCTGATGGAATAAAACAATCAATTGGAAAAGAAAGCACAATATTATAGTATTTGCTAGTTGGTGTTATTTAAAAATAAGAGCAGATTTATGAGTGTGGGAGCTGAAGGTTAATGGTGGTGTAGCTTCAGAGGATTTAAGGCCAGAGGGTCTGTTAATGTTGTGTGGTTGGATCTCCTGTGGTATATACAGGGTAGAAACTTCTTCGGGGTCCTTGCAGCAGGTCTGCAACCTCGATTTGAACTACAGTGCATCTTCTGGAGAGAGATTTCTTCTCTGATGTAGTTTTCCTCTTATGGTGAGTCCACCATATCCCTTTGTGGCTTGTGCCATCAGCAAGAATCAGCAGCTGTCCTTGTTAGAAGACAAACTGAGCTTTCTAGCTTGAATTGGTCAAACTTCAGTTCTCAGCCAGTGAATCTTGTGCCACTTCTTGCTAACTTTGCAGGTATGTCCTAGTCCTCTTTATTCTCCCTATGCCTCCTTTCAGGTAAATAGAGGCTGGAAGGAAGTTAACCATATCCTAACCTCCTCCCCGCTTCAGTCCACACAAATGTGAAGATTCCCCTTGTATGTGTAGGGGTGGTGGAGTTCTTTGGCTCTGGCTCAATGTCACTCCCACCCAAGGTGAGGGGAAGCTATGGAGATCCAGCAACAGGCTTTTGGGTCCTTCCCCTAAATGGCTTATTCCTTTCCTTGACAGGACGTTTCTTTCCCTGATTACTGTTTTAAGTCTCTTTGTGGATGAGAGGACATGTTATTAGAAAGTTTTTGCTCTGAGGAACTGTCTTCAGCATCTGTGTTCTTCCCCTCTGTGCCTGAGGGACTTGGGCCATCTCAGTTGTAACCTGCTGGGAAGAATATATACAAACCTTTAGTATCTGTATATTCAGTCTCTACTCCCATGTGGCATAGGTGTGTTGCTGCCAGCTTTAAGCTGCCTTGCCTAGGTGATCGATACATGTGGCTCACCGTGGGCTAGGCTGCCTGAGCAGATACTGCTTCTGACACTTCTCCAAGTCCCCCTTGAAAGTTTCAAGTGATGGAGGTTTGACTCCCATGACAAGTTCCCCCTGTGGTTGGTTACCCCCACACACTTAACAATAACCAAGTTATTTTACCTGCTCTTCAAAAGTGTTTAATTTCAATCCCTGGGTCTTTTCTTGGTTGGATGACAAGCAATCAAATAACAGGAATTTTCTGTTCATGTAGGTGTTGGCAGTCTTGCCATCAAGTTAACATATGGTTTGTCTACCTTCCTACTCACCAAAGCTAGGTAAATAGTTTGAGACTTTTCAGTTTCTTCTGAAAACTTCAGCAGCTTTCCTAGACTTTGCATTATCACAGCTGGTTGCTGAAGCAGCATTTGTTTTGCACTGCAGATAGCTCAGCTGAGTGTTTAACACACCATTGTATTTGCTTTCCCAGCCATGGCATGTTGATGTTCAATTGGTTTTTAAGTGGTTGTCAGATGCTGGAAGAGAGTGTGGAGTAGCAGGAGATTGCAGGTGAGGAAAAATACCTGATGAAGTATGGAACATCTCCAGAAATGTCTCTTTTCTGAGATGGTTAGGATACAGGACATCCATCAGCAGCAAACGAGCACATCCACTGTTCTCCAATTGCAGATTTAAAGCAACAGCAAGGTCCAGGTTGCATTTCTGGCCAACAGATTTACATCCTTGTAACTCTGGTGCCATATTTAACTAGTAGCAGAAGCCTGATGTGGTGGGAATTAAATCCCATAGAACAAAAAGTAACTAAAAGTTTCATTATGCTGTGGAATAAGCATAACAAGCATCCACATGTATAATTTATTACCTGTAGTGTGTAAGTACTTAACAACAGTCATAAACTTGTTCTGTTCATTCATTTCCGGATCTCAGCATACTGATTCAGACCTTAACTGAAAGCAAATATACAATCAATGGTGAGGCTTTTTATGCTGGTTTAATAATGTAGGCCTGCTGAGGATCTTTAATTAAATAATTATTCTTTGTTCAGTCAGGATAGATTGCCTCACTATAGGGATTGCAGGAGAAAACATGCAAAATCCACCCTGAACCGATGGTTTTTCAGCTGCTTAGGGTAATCCTGTGTAAGTGATAGCCTCTGTCACAGAGAGCACTGAGAGCAAGCCAAAAGCCAGGAGAAAATGGCAGTCAGATATTTAAATATAATGCCTGATTCCGAGGTGATCAAAGGAAACCAATCTGATGATGCTGTGAACAAAGTTACAGCTGTCTGACAAACTGGGAGAAGTGGATTTTCTGCAGGTGCAGCTTCAGCAGCTCGCTGTGGTTTTGGCGACAGTAGTGTGGGGCTCAGCGTGCAGGCAGAAAACCTGAGTCTCGGTGCTCTTACTGGTGGCTGCATCTCTTCAGGAGGGGGCAAGGGAGCTGTGAGGAGGAGGTGCAGTAGACTGCATGGTGTGGGCCTGTCTGCCGTGTCCCTGTAAGAGGGTCTGCATCAGCAAGAGCAGCCTTCTCATTTCTCCTGTCTCCAGTGTATTGGAGATGCAAAAAATCAGTTTGGTGCTGGGGCTGCTGCTCGTAGGATGGCACAAAGCTGCCTTCAGATGGCCCCTGCTGCCCTGGCACCTCCTTAGTGCAGCTCACGGCGGCTGGACCGAAAGGACCGCGCTGTTTGTTAGGGGAACGTCGTCATTTAAGCCTGAATAAGCTTCAAAGCCCTAATGTGGCTTGTTTGGCCAACAGAAGTGAGATGTAAATTTGTGCTGAATGGCCACTGATTACAGAAAGATGATTAATGCAAGATTTAAAGTCGATTTATGGGTGCGCTTGTCAAGGGCTAAGCCATGAATGCAATATTATCTCTTCTGAAAAGCTTTGGGGAGATTACTGTGCCCCTGCTCCCTGGTCTCTAATGCGTTTGCTGCAGGGTCTGATACTGTGTGTGGGCCATCTATAATCTGGTCAGATTTGGTGTGTGCCTGAGAGGTCAGGCTTTGCTAGCACAGCACATGGACAGTTGTGTGACTATCCCTGAAATATTAGAAAAATGTAAAGTTTAATGTTTTATTTTCATTAAATGCACTTTTTGATCAAGCATTTTTTCTGTTTTACTAGAAGCTTTCCTCCCTTTCAGGAAATTACAGATAGCTGATGACATTGCTAAAGATTAAGAATTTAGTTAAGCTTTCATAAGTTTTCATTATTGTGCACATTTAAAATAAGCCAAGTGCTTTTTGTTGTTCCAGTTGTAGTAAACAGTTAGAAACACCAAATAAACTTTGATTTCTTTAAATATTAGGACAACATTAAAGTAACACGGAAAACTTCCTTTCTTGCTGCTTTTTTCTGTGACCCTCTTGGTGTCACTGGATGATGAGTAACATGAAGAGTATCCCAAAAGCTTTGAATATCCAAACATTGGGTTACAAACCTGAAAATGTGAATCCTCCTGAAACCCTGGCTCTGTCAGTCCTCTAGTGTTCAACCATGTGGTGTCAGCACTCTGTTAGAGCGTTTAGTAAATTGTTCTGCAAGGAGTGTTAGCATTAAGCAGTGAAAAATAATTTAATCGTATTGTGTCTTCATTGCTGCTTCCACACTCATCTCTGTTGTTTTACCTGCAGCTGCTGGACTGTGATTTGCAGTGGATGTTTTAATCCAGATGTACACAGGATTTCAAACCTTTTTTTTTTTTAAAAGGAAAAAAAAGAAAGAATAAAATTGTGGGGTGAGGTGAGGCTTGCAAACAACACATTGCTTTGTTCTGGGCAGTGGTCAGAACAGTCCCTGATTAGGCATGCTGGAGAGGGATTGATGCTCCTTTTCATTTCAGTTGTGCTAACCTCCAGCTGGGTTCTCCTTGCATTTGCATTCTGGCCCTGACATCTTTCATTGATCATGCAAATGATCAAAGTCTGAGCAAAACTTCTGTCCCATTTCCATTTTTTCCTGTTGTACCTTTGTGTGCAGCACTGAGAAGTTTAGGTTACTTTGTCCTGATGGTTCTTCATTTTTCAACAGCTTGAATTGTGCAGGTCTGAGAGCAGAGACTATATTTAATCAGCTGTATTTCATAGAGGTGTATTTCATCAGAACCATGTACTGCAAATAATTAAGGTTTTAATTGCCCTTCTTTCTTATAGGCTTGATGGGTGGCACTTGCTTTAGCAAATCACTGCTAGGGTTTTGAGATGCTGTCTCAGCTTTACAGAAATCTGCATTGTTTCTCATCTTGTCAGCAATGTAGAACAATCCAGGAACTGTCAAAACCTTTGCATTATATCACACCAAGGGAGTTTTACTGAGAAGTCTCCTGCACAGCCTGCTGTAGAAATCAAAGGCATGACTGCAAACTTTACATGCATGCTACAGATACAGAAGAATATTGAGAAATTGTTCCAGCAGCAAATTCAGATGTTTACTAGGAGCTAATGATTCTGAAGTTCTCCATGTTCAGATGTGGCATGTCTCAAAAAGATGCTTTAATCTTCCAGTTCATACCTGTTTCCAATTTACTTCCCCTACTTATGTTTTGGTGTATAAAAAATGATCTTTAGCTTCTGACTGGAAAATCTCTTCTAATGAGTGAGGAAAGTCACATTTACTTCAGATAATAAATTTCAGGAGGTTCTAAGGCTGTCTGTGAACTGGACTGTGCAGCTCAGTGGCCAGAGTAGACTGGCATCCTAAGAAACAGCAGAAAACTGCAATCCCATAGTAAAATGAGAAGTGTAGCCCAAAGATTGTGGTATTCTTATTTGTTCTTATTTACTTTCCTATTTGGGCAAATTGAAGGGAATGTGCCAAACCACCAGAAAATGTTAAGTTCCTTCTTTGGGAACTCAGCTTTTAAAATTAATTTCATTAGACCAGATTTCTGCCTGAGTAGGGAGATTAATCAGATCCTCTCTATCCTCTGTGTCTGTTCTCCATTATGGTTTTTGCTTGACTGGTAACTGCTGTCAGTAGGAATACGTGTCTGTGTGTGTGAATGTCTTGGTTGTAAAATTGCCATCCAAGTGAGGCTTGAGCCGTGGGTGGGGGAGTATCAGATGTGTGGGAATGGTAAGATCCTGGGCACTTACAGCTGCTCCTGGTATTTAAAGGTTTTAGTAAATATTGGGCCAAATGTTGTTTGTGTTGAACTCATGGCAGTTTCCTTTTGGCACTGGTTCCTGCCCTTAAAATGAGCTCCAAATCCCACCCCAAAAACAGGCTGAGGCTTTGTGGGAGTCTCTTCACCAGCTGCAATGGATGTTGGTAAAAGTAAGAACTTTCTTTTGGTTGTTTTGGTAGCTGCACTCTTTTTAAAAAAAGTGTGTTTGAGGTTGAAAGAACTGTTAAGATTATTCTAGAATAATATCTTTTTCTGCCCTCTATGTTGTTTCTCTTCAAGAAGAGAAGATGGTAGACACAGGCTTTGGGAGGCTGTCAAATTCAGTTTTCCCCTTCACTAGTATTTTTGGGGTTTGTCCTTTCTCCTCCTTTCCTAACTTCAATCCAAGTACATGAAATGCTTTGGTTTCCTGATTGTTTCAATTTTGTTAATTACTGGAAGAAGTCACATGGCTGTGGTTGAAGTCTTCTGCTGTCTGGTTGGTGGTGCTTATCAGAGCAGTGCTGTGCATCACAGGGGACGTGGCTACAACTGGCAGGATTGGTGGCAGGCTTTGGAGGAGCTGAATTTTGGGACTGGCATGTGATGTTCTGCATGAGGCAAGATGGTGACACTGTCAGCTTTACCTTACAGCTGGCACAGCCCTGCAGAACCTTCTGCAGTGCTGAAGAAAAGGGTAGTGCTCTGCCTGGCTTTTAGGAGAGGTTTAGCCTTAGGTGACCTCACTGGAAGCACTGACACTGTGCAGAGGACAGCCTGCATTAGCTTGGTAATACAGCAGGTGGAAAGCCAGCAGGCAGCTGCAAAAAACAACCAAGAGTTGGGGTTTTGTGATGGGAGGAGAGTAGTAAAAGGAGGGGTGAAGCAGGCTGTGAGATAAAGTTAAGGTACGTGTGTGTGGGACTGAGCTGGAGGCTATTGATTGGCAGCCAGGTCTTAACATCTGCTGCATAAAAGAAAATCGAAGGCTCTGCCCAAATATTACCAGGATGAAAGGCAGGATAAATAGCAGAGAGCTAAAGGCTGGACTGGCCTGCCCTTCTGGAAGGGTGGCCAGTCTCCCCTCTGAACTTGGCAAAGGGATTGCTTAGCCCCATGCCATGCTCTCCTCTGTACCAGTCTGCTCATGCTGGGTTTGACAGCAGGGTTTTGGGGTAAAATTACCTTCCTCTGCTTGTGGGCAGAGCACGTGGAGTATCTCAGATGTTTCCATGCATTCAAAGCCTGGGATCTGAGATCTGTGCCAAGCTTGCCTTTCTCCAAAAGGAAAAAAAAAAAAGGTGAAAATGCATAAATCCTCTTCCAATTTTACCTTTTTTTTGCCAGCACATGCCTGCATTAACATGCATGTGTTGCAGAGCTACACCTGGTGGAGTTGAAAATGAAATGAGGAAGAATGAGGCTTCTTGTAGCCAGGGAGCCTGTGAAATAGGCCGTGGGAGCAGAGGCAGGTTGCACAGTCCCTGGAGGGGAGGAATCCTTCCTGGGAGGGTTCTAGGTAAGCCTTAGGAAGTCCTTTGCTTGATGCTTTTAAGAACCTTTTCCCTCTTAAGACTCCTAGGATTTTGCCAAGAGCCTAATTTCTTTCAGCAGTGCTAGAATGTGTGGGATTAGGAAAGAGGCTTGAAGTTTCCTCACCACATGTAGTGTCTGCTGAAGAGTGAGGGAGTTACTGAAGAGCAGTAGCAGAAATTCTCCTTCTGAAAAGACGAAAAGCCCCTCCCTACACCAAATAAATAAAAGCTGTGAAATTTCCATTCCTGCTGTCAGTATTTGTTTTGGGGGCAGTAGCCCTTTTGCTGTGCTGTGGTAGCAAATTGCAGTCCTGGAATCCCAGAGATTAGAAAGAAGCCTGAGTAGCAGACAGCTGGTGAATGTGTTGTAAAATTGTCCATTTAACCCAGGGCTGCTTCATCGAGTGCTTTCTTAGCTCCTGTATTTTTAGTTAGATGTGTGATATCTTTGGCCTTTCTGTAGGCAGGCAGCCTGCATGAATTCCATGCTCCCTATTGAAGGAGCTGAGTGCAGTCTTTAGCTTCTGCTAACTCTCCAGCAGTAGTGCACTGGAAATTTCTGATTCAGAAATAGGTCTTCTATAAATGATTTAAGATCAGGCCATTGAAATGCGTTTGTGTTTTCCTTCTTAGGGCTATAAAAGACATAGAGAAAACATTTAGCACCCAAATGATGGCTGCATTTTTGTTTTAATCCTGCAGATGGGGTTGATTTAATCTCAAAAATATGTGCTGCAGAGGGGCCTGAGAATATTACACAAATTTTCATTTGCACTTAATTTTTTTTTATGCCAATATTTTCAGCTAGATGCTGTCTCTGTAACATGGTGAGTTTTCTTTTTCATTAGCTGTAAGGTGCTGCATTTCATACTCTAGTTTGTGTTCCTTTGTCCATTGAAATACTTGTCTGAGGTCCACAGGGAGTAGGAAGCTGGGACCAGGCAGAAGGTGCTGCAAGGTCTCTTACCCCAGTACCTTTCTGGGTGGGGGTGTAAAAGCAAAAGGGTTGCAGGCTGCTTGCAGCCTCTGGGGAGAGGCAAACCTGCCTGAAGAGAAGGGAATGGTGGCTCCTACATGCAGATAGGAGAGGAGAAGACAGGATTAAATAACAGAGCAGAGATTTTGTGCAATAGTGGCTGCTCTGATAAAATCTCCTGGGCTTTCCCTTTAGGATTACACAGAGATAAGCAGCCTTAGCTCCTGAGCACCCTCCCTTTCCTCTTGCTCTCTGCTGATTGCTTTAGGTTTGGTGACAGGTGGTGATGGCAGGACTTGCTCTGGTCCAGGGTGTGGTGCTGGAGATGCAGCACATCCTGAAGCCTGAGATGTTAGGTCATGTGCCATTTCTAGCTCAGTTGATGTTTTTATGCTTACACCTTTCCAAGTGACACGCTTCAGAGTGTGGCCAGAATAAAATGGAAGGGGAAAAAAAAGCAGTTGCAACAATTCCCACAAACAGCTGCTAGAAGTTATCTGGACTTCTGCTTAAAAACCTAGACAGCTCAAGACTTGCAAATCCCTGTAACCTGTATTGGAAGTAAACTTCTCTTGGCATGAGCAGGAACTCCTCTGCCTAGCAGACCTGGGGAGAGCAAAGGCCCATTTATTTCTTCTGTCACTCTGATTTTCTGTCAGGCTGTTTGGTGGGGGAGGATAGCTCAGAGAAATGTGATCACCCTCCTTGTGTTGGGCCATGACTTGAGGATGTGGTAGGAAGGAGACCAGGAGTCCAGGACGCTGTAAATAGCTTTTGATCTCCTATATGGATGCATTGGGAAAGGCACCTCGTGGCCCCATCTCCTTTTGTTTCATGCCCTAACAAAGTGCTAGTGGACAAACCCAGCAGCATGTTTTCCCACTTCTGAAATGTCTGAAACAGGTTTTAACTGGCATCCCTGTGTATTTCTAAAGGGTCATTTATCTGACTTTTATCAGGAATGCATCAAGCCTCCAGTATGGAAAAAATAACCATTTAAATCCATTTTTCTCCCCCTAAAAGCCCTTCTGAAGCTCAAGGTGCAGTTAAATGGGAAAGGTAAGATTTGGTGGGAGCTGTAGCTTTTTTAAAAAGCACTACTCTTCCTTTTTACACAGTGGGAAGAAATCGGTGAGGTGGATGAAAACTACGCTCCGATACACACATACCAGGTATGCAAGGTGATGGAACAGAATCAGAACAACTGGCTTCTGACCAGCTGGATCTCTAACCAAGGGGCATCGCGCATCTTCATTGAGCTCAAATTCACCCTAAGGGACTGTAACAGCCTTCCAGGAGGACTTGGGACTTGCAAAGAGACGTTTAACATGTATTACTTTGAATCAGACGACGAAGATGGGAGGAACATCAAAGAAAACCAGTACATCAAGATCGATACCATCGCTGCCGACGAGAGCTTCACAGAGCTAGACCTTGGCGACAGAGTTATGAAGCTGAACACGGAGGTGAGAGATGTTGGACCCCTCACAAAGAAGGGGTTTTACCTTGCTTTCCAGGACGTGGGTGCCTGCATCGCCCTGGTCTCTGTGCGCGTCTACTACAAGAAGTGCCCCTCGGTGATCCGCAACCTGGCTCGCTTTCCAGACACCATCACGGGGGCAGATTCCTCGCAGCTGCTGGAGGTGTCTGGTGTCTGTGTCAACCACTCGGTGACGGAGGAGGCGCCGAAGATGCACTGCAGCGCGGAGGGGGAGTGGCTGGTGCCCATCGGGAAGTGCTTGTGCCAGGCAGGGTACGAGGAGAAGAACAACACCTGCCAAGGTAAGGGGCTGCAGGGAGGGAGCCGTCCTGAGACTGCCGAGCGGTGTGTGGGCTTGGCTTTCTTCTCTTCCATGTCCTTCCTGACTCATTGAGTTGACAGCAGTGGGCTGGGTTCTCACTTCCACTGAGGTCCTTTGAATGCAACAGTATGGAGAGAGAGGCCTTGGCTGGATATAGTGGGATATGACACCTATGTACAGGTCCTTCTGGTGCTTACAAGGGCTATGGACAATGAGAATCTGGCATGCCACTGTTACCTGTTGGGTCCACGTGGTGGTCGCAGTCTGAAGCTTTGTTATTTATAGCTCAGTATCAGGAGAGTTTCCTTATGAATTTTAGAAGCTTGGTTTCTTCCTGTGTGGTTTTTTCCCTGTGTTGTCCCCTGTACCAGGGAATGTATGCAGTGTGTTTTGTATTTGAAGGAGTATGTTTTTCTCTCTTTATCCCTCTATAGGTAGTGGAAATTTGATGTGGTGTGAGTAAGACCTAAAGCCTCATTGATGAAAGTGCTTCCATATGTGCTGAAGTTTTCCTATAAGAAGCTGGCTGTGGTTCCTGAGTTGCTGGTTAGGATAGGCCTTCTGAACCATTAAGGGCCTTGTGCAAGAGGCTGTCTGAAGCTCGAGACCTAAAAAAGAATACTTTTAGAGAAGTACAACATGCTCTGTGGGTGTATAATCTCATTTTATGGTTTGCTGTATTACATGCTTGTTTATAAAATCTGCCCTTTTATTGTAAGTATGTGAAGGGTAGCTTAAAGCCTATTTAGACATAAAAGAAGGGGAAAGAAAAAGATTTTAATGCAGTTTGCATTTTTGCAGAGTTATTCTGTGTTGGTTATCAGATCTATTTTAATTGTCTTGTCCTTGTAGCCTGGTAATAGGTAACCTGTGGGAAAGGCAGAGGAATTCAGCTCCACCTGAAGTCAGTGTTGTATTTTCTCTTCCTCCCACTCCGGACACTTGCTATTGGTGTTTGTAGTGTTGGTACAAAGTTGAGATTCATGCATCTCCAGAGCAAATGGTGGCCTTGAGCCTTTAGTCCTTGGCCACACACTGTGCCCCGCAGATCACGGAGTTCAAGTCTCTTCAAGGATTGACTCAGAGAAAAATGTAAGTTTGTTTATTTTTGGAGAAGCCTCTGGTAAACAGCATATGGAGTGTGCTTTTGGACCAGAATAGTCTCCTTTTTTTGAAGGTGTAGTCAGTACAGCAAAATTGAACTTGGCTTTGCTCTTCCTGTGCCAGCAAGGGTACTTCTACCATTTAGGGTGGAAGAAGAGTTGGACTTGGTGTTTGATACTGCACAAGGAGAGCTGAGATCAACATTAGCCCAAGCTGAGGAAATCTAGACTGTCCCAGACAAGGTATCTGAGTCAGGTAGATCAGCAAGAATCTGCTTCATTATGGCTAAAAGTACTGTGTCCCAAGATAACATGCACTGGTTGGGTGTCTTCTAGACACAGACTTCAGTCACTTGTAAGAATTCTTGGAGGGAAGGAGTACTTCCATTAGTCACCTTCCAAATCCTGCCCTCCCACACCCTGTTAGCAGCATGGGATATCTCAAAGGAGTCTCAAGAAAGCCATCAAAAATCCTCAAACCAAAAAACTGGCCTGGTTTGAACTAGAAACTTGAGACTATCTTTGAAGAGCCTGTGCCTGTAGAGCAGTTGGATCTCTGGTGAAGCTGAGATACAGCAGTCAGGGCTGTGCTTTCAGAAGACCATAGTAATTTAAGGTTCTGCTTCCCATTTTGGAGTATGGGTTGTTTGTTTATTTTGAAGTTATTTTTCTTGAGAGGGCAGCATTTGGCCCTGCAACTTATGACTGTGTTGGGTAGGACTGTGATCATAATTTGGAAGTACAAAGGTGCTTTGTGGCGTTGTTGGACAGCTGGGTGGAACCACATGAAATTTAACAAGGGCAAGTATAGAGTCCTGCACCTGGGGAGGAATATCATGGAACACCATGGACCAGGCCAGGTTAGGGGTTGACCTGCTGGAAAGCAACTCCATGGGAAAGGACCTGGGAGTCCTGGTGGATAACAAGTTCACCATGAGCCAGCACTGTGCTGTTGGGGCCCAGAAGGCCAGTGGTTTCCTGAGCATGACCAGCAAGTCAAGGGAGGTTCTCTCCCCCTCTGCTCTGCTCCAGTGAAGCCATGTCTGGAATATTATGTCCAGTTCAGGGCTCCCCGGGTCAAAAGAGACAAGGAACTACTAGAGAGAGTCCAGCAGAGGCTAGGAAGGTGCTGAGAGGACTGGAGCATCTGTGGGAGGAGGAAAGGTTGAGAGCCTTGGGGTTGCCTGGTGATAAGATAAGGGTCACTGGGCACAAACTGGATCCCAGGAGGTTCCATCTAAACACGAGGAAAAACTTCTTTGCTGTGAGGATGCCAGGGCCCTGGCCCAGGCAGCCCAGAAAGGTTGTGGAGTTTCCTTCTGTGGAGAGATTCATGGAGGTGGTGAACCTGGGCAAGCTGCTGTGGGTGACCCTGCTTTAGCAAGACCAATTGGACTAGATGATCCCCAGAAGACCATTCCAACCTCCACCATGCTGGGATTCTGGGATGTACTCATGCCCTCCTGTCATAAGGCATATCCTCATAAACTGCTCTTGTGCTTCACCTGCAGCCTGCATCCTTGGCAGGAGGTGATGTCTCTAGCTGCTTTGGAGCAGCTAAAGCCTGTAATTCTTCTTTGTAGGAACGCCCAAGGTTTCATCACCAGATCAATGGGGCTTTGGGATCTGAGTCTGTTTGAAGGCCCTGTTTGGATGTGCTGTGTTTAACCCAGGTCACTGTGCCAAGATTTCCTGCTGGTTGGCCCTCAGATGGTCAGTCGATAGGAGACATCCAGCCTTAGGCCATTCAGGAGGTCTGTGCTCAGCCTGTGTGGAGTTCATGCTGACATCCCCTGGGAGTAAAATTTCTTCTGGTTTGGATATTGTTATATTCACAAGAATGAGGCTTTTTTTTTTTTTTCCTAGAATGGTAAAGTTAAACTTTGCAGCCCCAAAAGCAGAATAAATAACACCAGGAAAGATCCTATGTGCTTCTAGGTGCTTCTTTTTTCTGTCACAGCCTGGCTACTGTTTAGGAGGTGCTTTCCATGCTGCTGGCTGACATAATGATGGTCTCAACACTCTGGTGGAGCTCTGACAAACACCTAAATAACTCCTGACCTTTGGTTTGTAAATCAGTTGGGTGTATTCTGCAAGCAGACTCCCTGCTTGGTTTCACTTAGGCATAAGCAGGTTATTAGTGACCAGGCTTTGGGGAACATTCTCAAGCCAGAAAAGCTTGACTTTGTTCATTAAAATTTCTCCTGCAAAGATGACATTTTCCAAGCTCTAGTGTCACATCTGGACAGGGCAGGCTGCACTCTCTTATTAGAGGTGATGTAAATCCCAGGCACCCTTGCAAACATAGGAGAACTATTGAAATCCCTTTTGTCTACAAATCATTAATTGGCAAGGATGTTCTGAATTCATCATCTTGTCAGCAGGGTTCCTGTTTGAAGAAGGCACTGACAGTAACAGCTGAGCAGTTTCTCTCACTGGGGGCAGGGGGGTTGTAAATATGACATGGTCTAATCTCCTTCTCTAATGTGCTCACTGTCTCGGTTAATGGAGGCAGCTACGGAGTAGTCACTGTAAAGAACCCAAACTACTTGGATTTTACACCTCCTTGGGCAACATGGCCCATTTATCAGCCACTACTCTGGGACAGCTAGAGGTGAATTGTGACTGTTTTGGGACATGTTTATAGAAGACTAGTGTTCAGGTTCGTTATTCAGGAGAATAAATTGCTGTACTAGTTAATAAGAGAAATGAAAGTGCTTGCTCTGTGGATTTCTACCCTGGTTTGCAGAGCAGTGATTTGGTGCCACTAAAAAACTGATGGTTATTGGCTTTGCCTCGGTTCAGCAGGTGCTGTCTGAATGGGTCCTGGAGGAGAATGCCCAGTTTCAAGTCTGTTTGGTCAATTTGAAGTCTCCTTGAAATGGTGGGGTCCCCTCCTTAGCAGGCAATACTCAACCAAAGTCGAGAGCCAGATCCTAAAATGCTATAAAACTCGATGTAACACCACTAAAATGTCTGTCTTTACCCATTCAGGGGTTTGACCAAACACATCTTTATCTGCCCCAGTCTATGCTTTCCTTCTTCCTGCACTGGCATAGGTGAGTTTTATTGTAACTTCGGTTTTAGTTGCCTACTTCATACAGCAGGGCTCTCCACTGGGGTTTGTGCAGAAAATTAATAAAGTCACTGTGAAAAGGGCACCTTCTGGCACTTTGTTGTATTCACCCTCACCTTCAGCCCAGTATGTTCTCAGTGCTTATTTTTATGCCTTCAAAGGCTCTGAAGCCCATGTTACAGGAAGGGAGGGGATCTTGCATGTTAAGTTAATGAGACCCAAATACATTTACAGTTGTCAGGTCCTGCTAGTGACCTGGGAAGCTTCAGTGTGGTGCCTGTGGATGTAGTTGATTTGCAGAGCCTTGTATTTTCTCAGCTGCTTTTAAAGCTGAAAATTAATTAATTATTTTTGTTAAGGGACTAAATAATTAAGGAAAAAAACCCAACAGCCAAAAAAAACCAAACCAGAAAAGCTTCACTGACTGAGAGCCCAAGTGAAGAGGCAAGTAATGAGTTGGGGTGAGGCTCTCCTGGCCAAGAATCAGTGTGTGCTGCTACTTGAAGAGACATTAAAAGGAGTGCAGCTGGTTTTAGCCAGCTACAAGGTATGGACAAGATTACAGATGTTAGAGGTGGGAAAAAAAATAATGGAAGAAAACTCAGTGAAATCTTTCCTCATCCTTGCTGCCTTCAGAGGAAAGGCTTTGAAACTGAGGGCTGGAGGGAGGGTGGCTTGGGGTATGGTTTCCTGGTTTTTAGAAAGGAATTGCTGCCAAAGGAAATACTTGGATATTTTTTGTAAAATAACTCTGGAATGTTCAAGCCCTTCTGCTGTCTTAAATATTGATGTTTGATTATTTTGCCCTTAATCAGTTTTGCTGAACATACCTCAGTGCATTTAGAGAGCAATACTTACTTCTGCTGGTTGTTCATTACTTGTGCTGCAATCCAGCTAAGCTCTTGCCAAGAGAAAGGAGAATTGGTAGCAGAAAACAAAGGCTGCAGAGAAACATTATGTTCACAGGTCTTTTATTCTGGATATAATTAGAACTAATTGACATAGGTAGCTAGCTTATGTAGATCAGACATTTAGCTGCAGAATCAGTTCTGGGGTGATTTTGTTGCTGGCTGATTGAGGGCAGAGTTCCTCATCTTCCTCCAGGAGTGGTGCAATCAGCACAGACATTGGAAGGCACTTCCCAGAGCAGTGATTGCCTCCCTCTTGATCATCAGCTATTGGAAGGATATTCAGAGGCAACTGGTTTGTTTTTCAGTTGTGAAGGAGCAGGCAGGCAGATGTGGTGACCTTGGGCAGGTAAGTAGCAGAAGGCAGAGTCTGTGAAGGGGTTTGGAGGCAACTGAGGGCTTGCAAAGATAGGTGGTGATGGTAGAGCCACGCTGGAGGACTGTGGTGTTTCTGTGTCTGCACAGCAGCTATCCCAGAGGCCTGGCTTGTGAATGAAACACATAGCTGGTAGCACAATAACCCCCTTGTATTTTTAACCAACTCCCTGTGTGTGGTTTCCTCAAGTGGCACAGTCCTGGAGCTCAGCCCTTACCTTCCCTGTTCCCCTACTCCTAAGAAGTGCTCAGGTCACCTGATTTTGGTGCTTGGGCTTTTGCTCCAAAGCAGCCAATATTTCTGGGTTTGCATCTGGGGTTGGTGCAGCAGCAGGGCCACTTTTCTTCAAGCCCTTCCACAACTTGCTTGCCTGCCTCTCCTCCTCAGGTCAGCTGAATTCTCGCTCTAAACTCCTAGTGATGGATGCTGGAAAGACAGAGTGCTGGTAAATCCTGCCTGTCTTGTGGGAGACTTCCCAGCTGGGACTCAGGTGAATAAGCCAAGTGTGCTTTTACCTTTGTGGTGGAGTGGAAAGCAAGCACAGACCAGTGATTAAAAAAAAACCAAACAAACAAAACAAACAAAAAAACCAAACAAAACAACAAACCCCAAAAAACCCCCCAAAAAAACAAAACAAAAAAACCCCAAACCCAAACACAAAAAACAACCACCAAACCCTCTTTTAAATTGTTCTACTGGGAGGTGATTACATGGCAAGAGAAACGCTGATGGAAATATTCAGTGTATGGAGAATACTGAATTTGGAAATGCAGTTGTCCCTCCAGGGAGTTCTTTGCCCATCATTCATGCTTCTCTTGTGTTTTTCTGATTAAAACCAAATTGGCTGGGAGTGTAGCGTGGTAGGTGTTTATATAATTATGAGCTGAAGTGCCTAGTTAATTTTAATTAGGCACAAAACCAACCAGTGTCAGAAAAGCTGAATTTTTGGCTGCATGGCGTGTATTATCTCTTCCCAATGTAAAGAAAATCACTTGAATGCCCCATTTCAGCAGGAGGCAGCTGTCACTGGAGGGGGATGGGTTTGCTCTGCGGAGAGGTGTGTGCAAGTGTGTGTTGAGTTGGTGGTGTACTCTGCAGCTGAAGTAATTAACAAGAGCAGGGAAATGCTTTCCACAGTTCAAAACTGTGTTGCAGCAGGATTGATTAAATATTTCTCTCCTCTTTGCCTTATTTTACATGTGTGTGTTTGCCTTCATGATAGGAGGCATGGTACCCACGTTTGGACAGTAGGTTGTGCTTTGCTAATGAATTGTAACCTCCTGCACTACCTCGTATGTCACTAACCCCTGTGACTTTGAAGATGTTTCCTCACTCTGCAGTGATGCTTTTAGGCCATTCCTTTGACCAACTTAACCTTACTGTTCTTTGCATTGTGGTTGCTGTGGAGTCACCTTCCAGAAGGACAGTTAAGGAGTACTTTATTTCCTCCACAAAGTATAGATTGAGCAGTGCAAATAAAATATGGTTTGGAAGTGACTTTGAAAGTGTAAACTGTGAAGGTCACGTTTGCCTCTTAGCCATTAAAGTATCTTAGGGCAGCTCTTAGGGTGTGCTTTTCAGTCTGGTCCTAGATAACTGAGATTTACTTAAATACTGACTTTGGTTTTAGCATTCTTGAATATAGAGAGTATCCACTGCTAGCTTAGGGAATTTCCTATGATGGGATAGGAGAGGTGTTGCAGGAGAAAAGGAGTGCTAGCCACGGTGCTGTTAAGTTCCTTTAATTGCCACCTTTGACTTTAAATTGCTTGGAAACAGCTTGCCTATTAATTGTGGGGTTTAGAAACAATTACGGACTCTGGAGAAATACTGAGGATAAAGCACATGAATGCTGGTTGGACAAGGCAGTGAGTTTAATTGCTTTGATTTAGGATATGGCTGTCCCCAGCTGCCTGCTCTGTCCCATTGCTGGCAGCTGCTGCTGGCTCTGCAGAACTGTCTGCCCATGAGCTGATGTGACCATTAGAGAGGGCTTCTTGTCTTGTGCACTGCCCTTGGGGCAAATAAGTCTGTGATTCTATCCCTGGATGGTGATCTTTAGCAGAAGGGTGGCTGTAACCTCCTTAACTGCCAAGGGGCTGCCAGAGCTTGTTTGTCAGGACCCTCATTCCACCTGATGTATATGGGGTATTAGAATGATGTTGTCCTGTTGTGTTCTGTGTTTTTCATTTAGGAACACTTGACAGTAGTTAATGATGTGTTGGCATTTCAATAATGAGCTTTCCTCTCTGCATGCTTTACATCTTGATCATTTTTACTTGGTTTGAGTTAACATTGAGGTTGAAATCCAGGCCCTACTGAAGGAGGCTGCAGTTATGCCTTGTATGAACAAGCTTTGCCGCTTACTTTTGTTTTGTTTCTTTAGCTGGATAAACTTGTATCCCATGTAAGGTAAGTGCTCAGACTACAACATGAGCAGAGTGCAATGCAGATGCCTGCAGAGAGGTGATTCTGCTCTTCATGTCAACAGAGATGCCCACTTGTTTTGCTGGAAGTTAGCTCCTTTTCTGTTACTGAAGCAGTTAATCTTGTATAGGCACAATGGTATCCACGAGCAATGGATGTAGGGTCACATTGAGCATGGTACTGATGTGCTTCCATCTCTGATTTCCCTCAGGATGACTGTGAGGTTGTTAATGCTGGAATGAAGTTGAGGAGTGAGACTAGGTGTTCAAGAAACCCCAGACCATACACCCAAAACAGATTAAAGAGAGAAAAGACAAAAGAAATACTGCCAGGCTTGTGGATCTCCCTTATTACTTTCATATACCTGTCTTATCTTTATAAATGTATGCCCTTAAAAGAGCTGCTGTGAAGACTTGGGATTTAAGATGACAACTTTCTTCTCCCTGTAAATGACAGTCAATCAAGTTAAGGCCAAGGAAATTCTTTTTCATCCCTCTGAAAATCCAAGCTCTGAGAGCTGCAGCTCAGTAGCATTATCAGGACAAATCCCCTGGTGAAACAAGGCTGTCCCTGCCTGCGTGCCTCCATGTGCTGCCCAAGGTTATGTTCCTGGAAGCAGGGTGGGTGGGAGAAGATGAATGTGAGGAGAGCATCTTCATCTGCCCCCTTGGAGAGCCTGCTGTGGTGGTGATGGTGGTGGGCTCAGCTTCCATGGCGGGTTCACCTGGACCAGCATGGCACAGGAGGCAGCACTGCCTTGGGATGTTGACCCCTTCTTGTGGTGAGACTTGAGTGGTGTGTCCTGAGTGGAGTCCTCACCTTAGGCTTTGGGTGGCTTGTCAGTAGTTTCTGTAGCACTTCAGGTGTGACCGTTTCAGTGTCAGGAAAAAAGTAGTTACTGCAGGCTATTAAAAACATGCCCAGGTCATACAAAGGGCTTTTCTCTGTTGGATCTTGAAGTGTCTACTTCATGAAGTAGGTCAGAGTCACTATTCCCCATTTAATACATGATAGCATTGGGCCAGAGGCTGAGTTGTTCAGTGCCAGCCAGAGGCTAGTGCCTGAACAGGGGCACTGGGTGTCACTACTGTCCTTGATCCCACATGCTCCTTTTGTAGTCTTAGACTAACCTGAAACCCTTGTAAGATCATTCATCTCCAGGGAGAAGTAACAACAAACTTACCGTTCCTCTGGAGCTGGAATTTGACCAGAAGTTGTCTTTGCAAAAGGCTTGGCTTTGTACCTCAGTTAGATGCTTTCCTTCAAAAAGACATTTGGCCTGGAGGTGCCTCTTCTGAGCAGGACTATCACATCAGCTGGAGCCTCTGCCTGATGTGGAAGCTGTGCCAAGGAGCAGCCCCTCTGTGCCCAAAGGTCCCCTTTGTTGCCAAAGCCTCAGTGTAATTGAGTACCAGACCTTCTGTGTCTAGATAAAGCATCCTCTGCCCCAGCAGGCGCTCTCTGCACATGTGTGAGTGGAAGTACCTGAATAAAGAGAGCTTGCCAAGGGACCCAACGTGATCTTTGAACTCTGGAGCTGTGGTTCCCATCCATGAGGTGAAATGGCTGCTCCTGCATGGTCAGGAGGGTGGCTCTGCTGCAGCACTAATTCCCCAAGCAGGGTGCTGGAGGTCTTACACTGAGTTGGGCACTCTGTCATCCCATTGCAACGGTGACAGAGGTCACAGCCTTGCCTTCAAAAGCTGCCTGGAAAGGAAGCTTTTTAATTACTGCAGAGCCAAAGGAAAAGCTGCTCCCTGTGAGTGTGGGGAATGTGCTTATTTGGTACTGGGAGGAAGCAGCCTATGGGCTGCAGCTTCCCAGCTGCTTCGCAGGTAGCCTGCAACTGAGGCAGCGACAGAGCCAGGGCTAGGGACTTCATGCCTGCTGGGGTCTTACTGGGTTTGAGAAGCACCAGCCACAATGGGTCTTGGGGCAGGAGCCAGTATTTTATTAGTGCCAATTCAAGGCAATTGGGCCTGTTAATTTCTGCAAGAAACCCACAGCAGGGAGGAAGGGGCTCAGGATGATGGGGAAGTGCCATGGTTAGTTGCCAAGGTCCAGGGATGCCCAGTGACCCTGGGCTGGTTGGGATTTCCTGCATTGCTGACGTGCAGCAGATTGAACATCATCTATCCAGGAAGAAACCTCTAGAGCAAAGAGTCTGCAGAGGGAATTTGAGATAAAAATTACCAAAGGCTCACAGAATACTGTGGCAAAACCAGTTATAGGACCCTCCTGGACCAAGTCAGATAGATGTTGCCCAGGGCTTTTGCATGTGTGTGTGTGTGCTGGTGAAGGGGTAAGCATACAGATGATGGGGTTTCGCTCTCCCTGTCCTGCCTGCTTTTGGGGCTGCTTGCCTGAGCACTCGGTGCTCTTTTGGTGTCAGAGCAGGTGATTGGCAAGAGATTCATCCTAGAAGTGAAATGCATGGAAATGGCTACAAAACTCTGCAGAAAAAAAGGCAGATGTTTGGCTTGCAAAAGGATCTTTCCCTCTCTTGCTTACCCAAAGTCCTCAGCGAGGCTCAGAGAAAAGCTTTTCTCTCCCTCCTGTGCACCAGGCTGGCTCATGGCATTTAGTTATTTCTAAAGACCTTTTGTAAAAAAAAAAAAAAAAAAAATTTTCCAGGAGAGCTTTTACGTTATTTTTCTTTGCTCTCACAGTTCAAGCATGATTTAATATGTCAAAACTAGTTTGCTTAGCTGGCCTTGATTGTCTTGCATACTTCCACTGTAACAGGGCCGTCATCCTTCCAGGCATGCTGCTGCCCAGAGAAGTGAAGTGTCACAGCAGCTAGGACCTGCTCTAGTGTTGCGACATCAGTAACTTCCCCCAACCCAGCTGGCAGGGGGAGAATTTAGATGGGGATGATGCTTCTGGGCTTGGGTCAGAGCAATGTTGACCCACACAGGCAGATGCAGACAACCTTATGTTTGAGAGACTTAATCGTTCATGTGCAAAGGCATTTTGGTCCAGATTGAGAGTCTAGGTAGGACCAGAGAGACAGGAATGGTCCTGCTGGTGCTTGTGCTGGTGAGCCTGGCAGAAATAGCGCTTGGGGCCCTTGCTGCAGGGTACTGCTGCCACAGTAATACACCTGGCTGCAGGTTACCTGGCAGAAGTGAGTTGCAGTGTGGTCTTGTGCTTTCTGTAGTCATTGGGGATTTTCCCATTGATTTTGGTGGGAAGGAGATGATAATCCTTGAGAATAAATTGTTAAACAACTACATGATTTCTTGGCCTAGACCTTTATGAAGTGTTGCACTGACTGCCAGGAGAGCACAGCCTGAAAGGTAGTTCAGTTCCTAATAACTGATGTAACTCAGACCAGGTCTGTTTCTCAGCAAATGGTTTGATGCTGATCTCCTCCAAACCTCCCAAATACCAGAGACTTTCTGGCTCTTTGTGCTTGTCCTTTTCTCGCCTTGTGCAGGAGGACACAGGCTGAAGTTCATCTATTACTGCACTGTGCTCCACTTGACAAGAGTAGGAGAGAACACTCCTCCTCACCCTTGATGCCATTCAAAGTGTCAGCCCTTGGAGCCTGCTTGCAGGACTTGGTGCATCACAAGAAACCTTCCCTCAGCTGCTGCAGGAGTGCTGTGTGCTCACCTGGCTCTTGCCCTCCTCCTGGTGTCCTCATCATGGATGTCTTTGGGGTCTCGCCTCCCAGATGTGTTGGTGGCACAATCCTCAGCACTCAGGTCAGACCTGGGGTTTTCACTCTGGGCTGTGTGGAGTGGCTGCCAGCTGGAAATCTGGTGCCTGGGGACAAGTGAAATGATTTGTATGAGTCTGTTATTGACTGAGCTCTGAGTGTGGCTAATGGCATTGACAAGAGCTGTCATCATGGTGGGGCAGTCACGCACTGGCTTGGTAATGCAGTGTGGTAAGGAGGGGATGTGGTGCCCCCTGCCAGACCCTGCCCTTCCAAAGTATTGTCAGATACTGGTTGGTTTAGTGGCCTCCCAGCAATTCCCAGGGCAGATGGGTGCTCAGAGAGAGCCAACAAGTCTCATTTTTTTCCTGTTTGTTTTTTTAAAATTTGATTTTCCTCCTCCAAAACAAGACTGTGCTGGCTCAGACCCTGGTATCTAGAGCATCTGGGCAGTGTTACCTGCAAACTTGATTCTGTGATTGCTTAAGCTCAGTTGAAGGGATGCTCTTGCACAATGCCTCCTGTGCCTTTGGGGTGGTGCCTGTAGGTGTGAGAAGTTTGGCTCTCTCTGTGTGTGCTGGGATCACAGTGCTGCCAATGTGGCATTGTGTCTTTACTGTTGCACTATGTGTAGCCTTGCACCAACAGGAAAATGAGTGTTTTACAAGAAAAGCAAGACCAGCCCAGGGTAGAGTCGCTGTTTTCAGGTAGGAACGTTTTCTTTTAGGCTGGAGGCACAAAAGCACTGATGTTCCAGTCTTCATTTCAGTGAGCTGGTTGAGTTTCACCCCTCTGATGGGGGGAACTGAGGCTGTGCTGCAGTCGTGTCTGCAGAGGGGTTGTGGGCTTTAGTCAGAGGTGCGTTACCACTGCCTGTAGCCTCCTGGCAGGTGGGTGAGGGCCCATGCAAAGCCAAGCTAGACCATTCCTGGTGGTGGTGAGAGTGCACCTTCTGTGGTTTGCATTGTTTACCTGCGTGCAAATGGCATGGGCTGTGAGCACAGAGAAACAAAAATATGGAGCTAAGGCTTCTAACCAATTCCAATTTTGCATGTTCCAAAGGCTGATTTCCAGATGCCATTGGGAAAAGTGTGGGGCCACATTCAAATTAGCCTTATTGTTCCATAATATCTTACTGGAGTACAAGGTTAATTAGTACCATAGGCAGCATGCATTATTCATCACAGCAGTTGGGTCTCTTCTGTCGGGCTGTCGTGTGCTGCGAATGTCTTCCCTTGCAACAGCAAATCCTTGATACACTATTGTCATCATATCTGTGATAGATAAATTATATGGGTGCTCTGATGCTGATAGAAAACATTTCTAGTGTTAGAAGGACTGTCATCTTAATGTTTAACTCCTGTCCTGCTTGGGCCTAGACCTCCAGGACCATGGATGATGCAAAATGGTTTTATGAACACCCATGCTTATGGTGTCCCAGCACAGATCTCGAGTGTCTCCCACCCTGAGACTTGCAGCTGGGGAAGACTCTTTCTAGCAGGGCTCCTTCAAGCATAAGAGCTGAATATGGGGTGCTCTTGGCTACTTCCCAGTGCTGGGATAGCTGCCCTGCTCCAGAGTCCCACGTGGGCTGAATCTGCAACCAGGTTGCACAAGGTCTAGCAAGTGGTGGCTTTCACTTGCAAAGCCTGTTAGTGCTGCAGAGGGTTTGACCTTTCTTTCTCAGTTCAAGAAACCAGCCAGTAATGAGTTCACTAGAGTAAGACTCACGCAGTAGGAGGAGTTAGTGCTGTGATTCATCTGATCCTTCCTTTCCTGAAAGGCAATGCACTTTCACCCCTGAGACCCTGTTGCCTTCCTTGTCCAGCATTCAGGAGGCTGAGTCACTCCCATATCCTGAGATTGCACTGCTGCAGGTGCCTACAGCTTCCAGAACAGCACGTGGAGAGCATGGTGAGCTACAGGAATTGCTCTCTGCCACAGGGCCTGCTTAAAGAATCACAGAATCACGTAGGTTGGAAAAGATTCTAAGATCATCAAGTCCAACCATTGACCCAACGCTCCCATGCACACTAAACTGTGTGTATGTGCCATATCTACGTGGATTTTGAACACCTCCAGGGATGATGACTCCACCACTGCCCTGGGCAGCCTGTGTCAATGGTTCACCACTCTTGCAGAGAAAAAAGTTTTCCTAATATCCAGCCTGAACCTCCCCTGGTGCAACTTGAGGCTATTTCCTCTTGTCCTATTGCTAGTTACCTGGCAGAAGAGACTGTTGGAGGTGGGCCTTGCTCCAGCCTCCTTTCAGATAGTTGTAGAGAGCTAGAAGGTCTCCCCTGAGCCTCTTTTTCTCCAGACTAAGCAACCTCAGTTCCCTTAGCCTCTCCTCATAAGATGTGCTCTAGCACTTCCCCTCCCTTCCCTTCACCGGCTTCCTTGCCCTTCTCTGGACTTGCTCCAGCATCTCAATGTCCTTCTTGGAGTAAGGGGTCCAAAACTGAACCTAGGTTTCCAGGTGTGGCCTCCCCAGTGCCGTGGCTGAAGGTGAGCCAGCAGTGTGCCCAGGTGGCCGAGAAGGCCAAGAGCATCCTGACTTGAATCGGAAATAGCATGGCCAGCAGGACTAGGGCAGGGATCATCCTGTGCAGAGGCAGGAGCTGGTCTTGATGATCCTTGTGGGTTCCTTCCAGCTGAGGAGATTCTATGATTCTGTCAAACAAATGAGCAGTCACAGGAGTATAAAGAGGTGTGGATGAGTATGACTCTTTCTCCCTGGCTATTACCCACTGCTTTAAAACAAGTAGCTGAGATGCCTTCCAGGAGACCTCTGCCCTTGCATAAAACTGCTTTTGTAGAGGAATTGGAATTGCTTCAAGTGAGAACAGAAGGGTATGTACACAATGTTTGCTTTAAAGTTGATTATGGGCAGCAGAATAATGAGTGAATTGTACCTGAAATATAATTATGTAAATCACCAAAAGTGGAATGGCTTTTGTCAGCTTAGTCTTTAAGAGTCTCATCAATAACTTATGAGCTTCAGGAAATGCAGAGTGCTCCTATGCTACTTCATTGCACACTGTTATGACATCAAGGCAAAGGAATTTAATATTTCTAAGCATTCCTGGGGACAACAAATAGTTCACAGCAATCAGTGGTGTGTAAGTTTAGTGTTGTGTTGTAGATCAGCGTGGTTGAAAGCATTAATGAGAGAAGATCTTCTGTGAATGCTGTGTCCATAGATCTCTGCAGTCACTCACAGGGGCAAGGACTAGACTATGTGGCTGATAAATAATGAAAGAACTTCCCTCCTTCCCCTCCCTTTGCTTGGGTTTACATGACATGAAGCACTACTTAGAAGTAGTGTGGTGTTCAGTCTGTACTGGAATATATCAAAAGCCATTGTTTTTCCAGAGAAAACTTCAATTTCTGTTATGTTTTGCTTTCTGAAGCAGTTGGTCTAGATAGGGCTGTTGAGTCTGAAGGGGAGATAAAACTCACTGATCACCCAGGAAACAGGGGAAAAAAAAACCCTCTAATTTTGGTTTTGGCTACATGGATAAACTACCAGCATCTTGAGAATTTGTCTCTTTCAGATGTGCTTAAAAATACAAGAGCGCACATACCTGGTTAGCCCTTCATGAGGAAGGGCAGGTCTGTCTCACCAAGCAGCTGCTCAGAGGAGAGCCAGGGCTGGGGCATGGCACAGCAGGCAGGCTGCTGACCTGACCTTTGGCAGGCATCGTGGGGACTCTGTGGTGTCTTTTCCTGGTACTTCTACCCCATAAATGTTTTATGTCTACTTATTAAAGAAGGATGTCCTGCTGGGACAAGTGGGGCTGACCTGTGGTTTCCTGAAAGTGACCCCATAAACTCGGGTTTATTCTCTCTCTTTTTTAGTGCTAGTCTTTGGACTTTGCTTTGATTTATTTTTGTTTTCCCCCTAGTGGCAGCAGAGGATTAAAGTCTCCTCGATTCTTTAAAAATCACCATGTTTCAAAATGTTTTGAATCTTCATTTCTTGAAGAAAAAGAATCAGGTCCTACTTTAAATAGCTTGTTTTGTAGAAGGCAATGAAGGGAATATATGATTTCCTAGGCTTTAAAACAGCAACACCATTGTGTTGGTAGCACTGACATGTGGCTGGCGTGGCTCTTCCAAAGCCAAGGGAGTTTTGCAGTTGCTGATGAAGAAAAAAGGGCTGAGCACTCAGGCTCAATTGTGCTTCTTGTATGCTTGCCTTGTTGTGCTGGGATTCCCAGGGCTTTTGTCACGGGGTCAAGTATCTGTTGTACGTGGTTTTGGTGACTAGGAAGCACAGCAAAGGAAGGAATTGCCCAAATCCTGTATTCTTCAGTGGAAAAAGAAGGCTCCCAGTCTTGCACTCTACTTGCTAAACCATAGTCCATGCAAATGCAGTGACTTTTATTTTTCTCTCATTAGTAAGTGTAGACATGTACCTACTATATTTGAGCTGATCTTAAGTGTCTCCTGGCAGGAGTTAGTTTCAGTGATGTGATCTGTAGCTCACAGTTGAGGCTTGTTTTTTTCCTCAGTACACCTGGGCTAGGTGGCTCAGTCAGGCACTTCAGTACACTTTGTATTGCACGTTCTCACAGGCTACAGGACATTCTCAACTAGGTTAGGAAAGCTAAGGACAGGAGAACACTATCAGTGTAGGAGTATTTAATTTCTACTGTCTTAAGCTATTGGGGAAATAGGAGATATTGAACATGTAAGAGAAATTCCACTACAAAGTACAAGGTATTACTAAGCTCTGTGTATCTTCCCTTCTAGAAGAGACTGGACTGACTATTTTGCTCTGTGCTGATGTAGTAAAAAGGATGATTTGCAGACTTTTCTCATTTTCTGAAGCTCCAGGTTCTAAAAGCCTGTTCCAGTGTTTGCTTTAAGCTAGCAGGCCAGCCTGGATGGTGTTTCTACATATTTAATTATCTCTAGAACAGGGAATGAAAGCAGATCAGTGCCTTGCAAAGCAGTATGCTGCTGCTTGGAATCCTGTGGCAAGGGGGCTTGATCATCTCTTCCTCTCAAGGAAAAATGAAAAACAAAAGCTCTTATTGCCTTCATGCAAAACTGGCAATCTGCTGTTCAGACCAACCCCCTCAGACCTGCAGCTTCTGCAGTCAGAAGGTTAGCAAGCCAAAACTTACAAGTGCAAGGCTTCAGTAAACAATCATTAACTTTTAGTGTGTGGAAGAGAAGCCTGTGCTGTGAGCTTTCAGTCCCTTTGGTTGGGCTGCCTGATAATGTAGTGCTGTCAGGGTATGTCACTGTCCACAGAAAGGCAAGGGAATCATAAAATATTTGTGCTCAAATTCCCGTGGGAGGGTGAGTTCCTTGAATTTATCAAGCTTGCTGGTGTGCCTCCAGAAATGTGCCCCCCAAATGATGGCTGGTTCTTTAATGACACTCGGGGGGAGCAGTGGTGGTGTTTGGAACTACAGATTGAATTTAGTAATGTAAGTGTCATTAATCTGGTGAAATAAAAATGCTGAGTTTTTTAATAAGATCTCAATGTAATGTTTTTAAATGCTCTGAAGAGATTTAATGCTAAAGCAGCTGATATAAATCTGCTCAGCTCCTCTGTAATTGTCTCTCTCAAGCATGCACCTCTCTTCAAGGGAACTTGGCTCACACTAATTTCAAAGCTGTTTACTGCCTGCATGGATTTGATAGGCTCTCACTTTTATAGTTAAACATCAGAGGTGACCAGGAAGCTGAACTGACAGCCTATAGATGGTATTACTTGCCTTGTGGTTTATGTGTGAAAGACCACAGAAAAGCCCATGTCCTTCTGTTATGCTCTAGATATCTAGAGACTGTCCAAAGTGGCTTACAGGTTTGAGTCTTCCTGTCTTTTAAGCCTTACAGGTGAGATTTTGGGCCCTGTTTTGGGGGGCTTGTCTGTGTAACACTGTGCTGTGCTCCTTGGTCTTGTAAATGGAGGTATATCAGTGCCCTGATGTGATCTTGCTGGTTGCAAAGCATCAGGCAATGGAGCTTTGTAGCTGCATCAGCCTGGCACGTTGAGGTTTCACGCAGTGCTAAATGGAGGAGAAATATGCCATTGTTTTTATGATGGCATTTGTTTATTCCTAAATAAGCTCCAGCCTTTTTTTCCTGTGGCATTTTGTTTTCCTCTTTTCTTTTCCTCTTTTTTTCTTCTTTTTATCCAAACATACTTTTCATAAGTGATCATCAAATTGGCATGTTTCAGATGAGGAAAAGAGAGCATTACTTGAGTTGTATTCTGATTTAGATACCTGTGCATGCTGGATTGGCATTCCTTCTTAGAACTCTCAGTAGCTTCTTCATTCAGCTGATGTTCATTCCACTTATGTGGACCTGTTGTCACTTAACACTGGTGCAAAGTGAGTCCAGATGAACTCCCTTCCATGCTTGGTTCCCTGAAATGGGAGAGCCGAGAAGACCTTGCCCTGAGGGTCAGGATGGAGCTGCCTGGAGTGTGTTTAGTCATCTTCAGAGCCAGTGTTGTGGCTGGGAGGCAGTGGTGTCCCCAAGGGAGCTGAATCACTGCAGCTGCTTCAGAGCAGCAAAGAGCGGAAGCTGTACCAGCCTTGAAGATGAATTGGAGTGGTGGTGATTAGAAAGATCTACATTTCCCGTGTTCCACGAGGAGTCTGCATTGTTTTCCCTGGGGACTTTCTTTAGTCTGTAAATAAAAGATGCTGATGGTTTCCTTGGGGAGCATCTTAAGGTCTGAGAACATCGTTTGCCTTCAGATCCTCCTTGTTAGGCAGTGGCTGGCATAGGGGGAGGTGGGTAGGATGCTGAGCTTCAGCACTTCTCTCTCTGGCTGAGTCATCCCTTTGCTTTTCAGGGCTTGGTGTCCCACTGCCCAGCTGAGGTGAGGGAATACCTGGGAATCAGCTATCCTAGGCAGCTGGGGAGGGTGGAGGGAAGGTTTCCTGGGGGCTTAGTGCTGTGTGATATTGAAGTCCAAGTAAATCCTGTGTCTCTTGGCATGGGGCTGGTGGGACACGGATGCAGTTAGCGAGCACTGCTGCTTCTCTTCCATCAACATGTGAGCAGCTTGGCATGGAGGCCAGGGAAGATAAAGGGCAGCTTGTGAGCCCAGTTGCTGTCCTGCTCTTTAATTATTACTGTTTTCAAATCCCTTTCAGTATTCACAGCTCAATTTATGTGCTAATTGGCCCTTCTAATAATCAAAAGATAGGGACTACAAAAGTCGGGGTGTGCTTTCTCCCAGCAGTGCCGCAGCAGGGCTGGGATAAATTAGCTGCGGCTAGTGTTGTGTTGCCTTGTGACACTTCGCCTCTATCAGCCAGCACGTTTTCTGCTGCATCTGATGGCTTCCAATGTGAGACTTGATCTGGGAAGGAAAAAAGCTGAAGGGAGAGTGATTGCTGAGTGCTGTGGTGCTGCCAGAGCAGGAGGACGCTGAGGCACAGAGGTGGGTGCTGCTGCTGAGGATGGTGGTAGAGGAGTGGAGACCATGCAGCTCCTTCCCCAGACGGTGGGTGAGGAGGAGCTCAGCACTGAGTGCAAGTGATTTATCCACAGCTCTTCCTGAGGTACAAAAATAGAATTCCTGGCTTCCACTGCCTACCTTGGCTTCCTGTGTGCACCTCCTGCTCCTCTCCCCCATGAGATCTGAGGTGGAGCAAACCCCAGCTTCCTCAGTGTGTCTGGTCCTTCTCTGCCATCACATGCTCCACAGCATTTTGCTGGAGCTGCTCAAAATGCAGCTATAATTATCGAGTACATAGCTGCTCTCCTTTCCTCCCACTCACCCTCTGGTACCTTCTACCAAGCCCTGCTTTTCCCTGCAAACCCTCTCACTCATTCGCCTCCCCTCTCCCTCCTTGCTGCTCCTGGGTGTGGGAGAAGCCTCCTCTTGCATCCCACTACCTTTCCCGTGGTCTTCATGCTAACCAGTTGGGAAGCTTGTCTGTGGTTTCCATGTCAGAGGGGGGACTGTGCTTGGATGCAGGTCCCCCTCTGCTCTGGGCTAACGGTTTGCAGTGTCCCCAGGGTACCTTGCAAGTGGAGTTACTGCTTGGTTTTATGGAGGACAGGTATTTTAAGTGTGTGCAGGAAGAGAGGAGATTTAATGCCACAGCAGTGTCCCAGGTGGCTTGGGTGGGTGGAGCAGCAGGACTTGGGATCTGAGCTCCCCTTGCCAGCTGCATGAGTGGGACAGGAGAGAAGCCCAACCTTTGGCTGCTGTGGAGGATGTGCCTGGTGGGATGAGCTACAGGGGGTGGTGGAGGAAAGGGACAGCTGGAGGGTGGCTCTGTGGGGTAAAGCATAGGAGCTTGCTTTGGTCTGGATATTTGGGGATACCTTGTCCTCTGCTTTCACAAGAAGGTGACCCTTGCAGTTTTTCTGGGTTGCTGGTTTGTTTCTAAATGGCTTACTCATCTTTTGGGCCATCACAGGGTTGCTGAACCTTTTTCCATGGAGGTGGTTTATGATGTTTGTCTTGTGTATCTGGAGTTGAGAAATGTCCCGTTGTACCTTTGGAAAAGTCAGTATAATTTTGGAGACAGCTATTCTTGTTGGTAATTTTTCCCAAAGTTAAAGGACCATGTTGCTTGAGATGCTGAGAGACTTTTTCCACTGGAAGGAAAACTGGAGACTCATCAGTCTCCAAGGCCAGGCCTTTTAGAGAGGATGAGCATTAATGTCTTTTTAATCAGTTCTTCCATGTCATCAGCAGGAGATGTCCACCATGAAAGAAATACACACCTGCTTTTCAGTCTTCATGGTAATAAAACAGGCAAAAGAGACTTGAAGTAGAAACTGTTTCCTTACTGTCTTGGTGAGCTTGTGGAAAGTGAGGGGGAGGTTATCTGATTTGTTAGCAGGGCATGGAAAACTCACTTGGGAAATGCTGCTCTGCATTATGGCAGTATGTCTGCAAAAAAAAGAGTCTGCAGAAATAACCAGATGAGCCTGGTACACTGAAAACAACAATCATGATACTGCTTTGAATAATACACCACTGAGGGATCTTGCTGGAGGTGAAATAAGATCTAACATGGGAGAATCAGGAGTGAGTGGTGAAAACCAGGAGCTGGCTAGGTGTAATGTGTAATTACTTTAAAATGTCTTTTAGTTTATCTTATCCACAGGCATCAGGGGATCAGAATTTTCAGCTCTTTTTTTCTAAAAGCAATAATTTTTTTTCTCTTTGTTTTCATGGAAAGTAATGAACTGAACACAAGCTGATTTGTTTCAAGAAAGCTTCTGCCCTGTAAACTAGGGACATAAAGAATTCATGCTGCAAACGTGAGGAGCCCGAGTTGCTTGCAGTTTGCTCATTAACCCATCCTTGGGCTCCATGTCTTCTGTGGTGGGAGGGGGAAGTGTTTGCATCCCTAGAAATACATGTGGTGCTTAGTGGAGCAAACCCAGTAGATTACTGGAAAGCAGTATTTGCCAGAAAGAGGTCAGGAAACTCAGAGTTCAGTGGGTTTTCCTAGCTGTCCCCTGGAGGAAGATGGGTGTGTAGTGGATGGCTGGGGCAGGGCTGCTGTAGGGGTTGAGCAGCCAAAAGGGAGGTGTCTCAGCCACGTCCATGCCTAGGGAGAAATGTGAGTTGAGACATGGGCTTAGGCTTGCTAATGTAAGCTCACCTTGGAATAAAGTTTCAGACTCTGCATATTGCATCATTTTGTTGTTTTTTGGGGGGAAAATGTGGAAAAAAACCCTTGAGACAAGCAACCTGTGAGGCTTCCTCTCACCTAACCTCTTCCTCTCGGTTGTTTCACAGAATGCATTTTATGAAATGCAGTGGTTTTAGGGGGTTGGTGTTTGCCTCCAGCTGACAGGTCCCAGTTAGTCTGAGGCCAGGAGTGACCAGATGTAATTACCATATGGTGGCCATATCTAAATAGTTCTGGGAGTGTGGGAGAAGAGGGAGAGGAGAGGAAATAGAGCATTGGCTGCATGTTGCTGCTTCTTGCAGTTAAAGGTATTGCAGTATTGCAAATGTATCTGTGCAGAAGTTGTGCAGCTTGCTTGAAAATCATGAATTTTAAATCCTACTTATTTGTTGAGTTCTTCGATTTGCCTCACAGATTTTGAGCCTTTAGTTTCTGAATCTTCAAGCTTTGCTTGGCAAAATGTGAAGCCTGCAAACCTAATTAGAGAAGGATAGAGGTTGTGATTGTAATGGGTCCTTTAATGGAAAGTACCAAATATGATGAAAATAAGAGACCTGGCAAGAGTGGCAGGAAAACACAAACCTTTTGCTGATCATACCTATTGCTCCATGCTCCAGCTGAGAGGCTTGCTCCAGGAATAACTGAGTTTAGGTTTTCTGGCTTGAATTTGCCACTAGGTGAGAGAAGATTAGTATAATAAAACCCAGTTGGCTTTAACATTTCAGTGCTTTGCATCTAATGTCTGTTTTGTCAGAGGGGTGAATGACTGTACCCATCTGAAGATCAGCCTTGCTGTCTGCATCAATAATAGCCTCTGAGAGGACTTGAAATTATAATAGAGGTGAGTTTTGGGAATATGCACTGCTTTTAGCCAGGCTATATGAGTTCTCCACTGGAGAAAAACAAAGTTAGTCCCCAGTGCTGCTGTTCTGTCACACTTCTTCCCTAGCAAATTAAGATGATATCCATGGTGTAGTAAATTATTTAAGATCAATACACTTGGCAAGTTCTTATCTTGTCCAGTAGGCTGAGGATGAAAAATTATACAGCATGTTTCCACATACAGTGTGGCATACATGATAAATAGTCATTAAGTTGTGCCTCACAGATGACATCATCCCCAATAGTACATTAGGGGTGTTTGTGTCTCTGCTGCTCCCAGGAGTCACTTGTTTTGTCAGCTAGTGCTGCCTCATGAAAATAGCAGATTATTTTTGCCAGGGCCGTGAAGCACAACCCAAAGCAGATGTGTTAGTGGGAAATGTGGTATTGCAAAACCAGTGTAGGTGAAGTGAACAACTGGAAGTTGTAGAGGAGCTCATCTTGCCTGTTAAATTCAGTAAAAGGGGAGGTGTTCTCCTCTGTCAGCAAAGGGAACCTAAGCCACCTGTTCCCTGCCAGGTTGCTTAGGGAGGGGTTAGGTGAGTAAGGGGAGAGGAGGGAGGAAGTTCATCCATTTCTGTGGCTCCAAGCATCCTGGCTTGTGTCTGAAGCACTTTTACCTGTCCTTGGGAAAAGTCTTCATCAGTAAAAGGACATTGCAGATAACTAATACCTTTGGATCTTTGCAGCCAGGGAGTGCCACAGAAAGTCTGCATCTGAGCTGTTGGATGGAAGAACAGCTTGGGGGTTTGTGTGTGTATGGTGGTTTGCTTTTCATTTTCTTTTGGTTTACTTTTACAGAACTCTTTCCCCTTTATTTAGGTCATCTCTTATGGGGAAGGGGAGAACTATTACCCCTGCTATCTTCATGCTGCTTGTGATTTATTTGCAGCTTCAGTATCATGCTGGCATCAGGCAGGACATTTATGGTTCCGAAGCGAGATGCCTCCCTCCCTGCTTGGTGGTAATGCCCTATCAACTCTGAAGGGCAATTAACGCCGTTCCCCCAAAATGACTTCTGCAAAAATAAAGTGTAATTGGAAAGTAGTTGCCCATTAGAGTGATTTATCTTGTCAGTGACTGATTTGTTATTTAACTCTAAAACACTTTATTGATGTCTTTGAAAAGTGGCTATGTGACCTAAGTAAAAATGTTAAGCTTATTAATCATGGTAAGTTTTCTCTGCTGGGTTTACTGTGTACAGGAATTGCATAGCTTGTAAAATAGGCTGTTTATTATGCTGAGAAAATGCAGTGCTCTGCTACAGGCAGCACATAGCTTTAATTTTATGAGTGTTAAAAATAAGATGTTCAAGAGATAAAAAAGGATAAGCACAAGTTACTTGGTCCTTTTTCTTTATGGAGTCCCTTGGAAGATAAAGATGCTGTGTCCACAGTGAATAGGATTGTTATTAATTCCCAAAACCTGAAGTTCCTATTAAGTTGCAACTGAGAGGAGAATCACCTCTTTTTTTCCCCCCTGAAAGCCCCAGGGGTGATGGATTGCAACAATTTAGGCCTTTCAGAGCCTTATAGATTCCAAAATTTCTATAAATTTATTACCTTATCATATAAGAAAATAGCCTTTATTATCTATTGGATTCCTTTACATTCCTGGTGCAGAGCAGTATGAGTAATAACGCTCGCTCCCCTCTTTGCTGCGAGAGCAATAGCTGTGAAGGTTGGCTTTGGAAGCACAGATGTCAGCCTGGCCAGTCCTCACAGGGGTGGGGAGAGCTGAAGGAAAAGATCTGGAATGTTTCTGTAGGAGGGAAAAGGTGAGGGAGTGCAGCTCTGCTCAGGGCAGATCAGTTGTGATGCCAGGAATGAGCAAAAGGACACTGCAGATCCCAGGGGGAGCTGCGGCTGTGTTTTTAGAGGAGGGCCTGGAGGACAAGGTCTTCCTCCTGTCTCTGCTGTCCAAGATAGTGTTGAGCTATGTGCAATGGGAAGTCAACTCAACCTGAAATCAATTTTCTCTTCAACTAGAGCACTTTCTGGGACTAATGGGGAAAAATGAGCTCCAACCATTGTGTACATAGCAGTGCTTTGGGAGTCTCTCCTTTGTGATTCATCCTCCTTGTGACAGGAGGAGAGGTGAGAGCTGTGCTGCCAGCAGGGCTGGCTCAGGACAGGAACCTTGACCAACCTGAGGGACAGAAGTCAAAATGCAGATAGTGAAAGCAGCAGACCTCTCCTTCTTGAACCAGGCAACCTGTGGACAGAAAACTCAGGCACTCACCAAAACCAGCCAGGCAGAATCATGTTTTTGTTAGCAAAAATCCTGCTGTAAAAAAAAAACCCCAAAACAGCAACAACAAAAAAACCAACCAAACAAAAAACAACAAAAAAGCCCCATTAGAGCAAAGTTCTTGATGCTGATATAAAGCAAACAATCAGCAGTAAGAGCTGCTCCCAACCCTTCTCTTGCTGCAGTGCAAGAGGAATGAGCATCATGCCATAGCAGAGTGAGGTCACTTGGATTTCCATGTCTGATGGGGACATCTGAGAACGGGCAGAAACTTTGGCCTAATCAGACTGGTGTTTATTACTCACCTGTTTATGTGCTTGGAGGAGCTGAGTGGTTTATTTACAAGACTGTCCACATCCTCTTTCCCTGCCAGTCCCCTGTGTCACTGCAAGTGATAACAAGATGCTCTGATTTGGGTCTTGAAGACGTGTGCTAATATCCTGTTGAATCAAAATGCAGCTGTATAGAACTTTTTCTAATTTCCTTCTGTGTGTAATGCCCAAGATAGTCATTATATGATCTCATTTTCTTTTATTACCTTACTGGTTTTAATTTTTATTTTATTCATAACAAAAGCATAGGATGGGCAGGAAAGGTGAATAGCAAATACAAGACTGGTAACAGATAAAGAACTTTGTAACATGAAATAGGAAATTTCATGCTATTAGTATTCGATCGTGCTGGAAGCAGGTAGGGTGGGTTGGGCAGAGGGGAGAGAAATCAAATTGGTGTGGGAAGAGCACTGGGATTGAAAGGGACCCTTCTGGCTGAAGAAGTCTGGATCATGTGGTTGTCCTCAAGGTGGGAAAATGGCTGAGAGTGATGAACTTTACCAGCTTTTATCTCCACAGTGGAAGTTCTTTGTCTTTCTGCTTAGCCAGGATAAGGTGAGGAGACCTTGTGCTTTTAAAGAAACTAACACTGGAGGAATTTGGCTTCTCATCCTGCTGCAGACCTGGGGGAGCAGGGATTGCTGGGCAGGGTTCACAAACTGCCTTGTCTCATTCCTCACCTGTCAGGAATGCTCCAGGTGGGATGTGCTTGGAGCAGGGAGCATAGGTAACTGTCAGCTCCTACTTGGTCCGAGCAGGTGCCAATCCATGATGTAGCTGAAGGGAGGGAAGCCAAGCTGTGTGCCAGCTTGAACATCAATGCTGGGTCAGGCTTGGGGTAGGGCATGGCTATTTTTTGTCTGAGAGAAAGCTGTGAATGCCTGATGAGGTTTTGCAACATGCTGCTCCTTGTGAGTTGGACAGTGATGATGGGAGATAACCAGAGATGCAGTCTCCAAATTCCTGCTTCTCTTGGACTTGTGATTGGTTCCATAGTGCAAACTTCATGGAGATCAGCAGCAGCAGGAGAGACTGCGATGTATTATTACATATCTGTGCATCTAACAATACTTAGTCTTCCGACAGGGAGACCCTCAAGCCTTGATCCCCAAGTCTACATTTGAAGCAGTTAAAATTAAGGGATTTCAGTTTTTAAAGCTAATGATTGTCCTGTTTGTCATTTGTCTGTTGTCCTGTTTGGTTCAGAGCAGTTACTCTAGATGTTGGAGGTAGTTACTGGTGGCTGTTGTGGTTTCTGGCATTGGCCAGCTTATGGCTGATGAAGCCTCTTCCTTTTGTCTGACTGGCTGTAATGTGTCTGTGGGGTTTTGCCCCATCATGGACTCTCCAGACTGATACTCCCAGCTCTGCAAGGCTCTTTGTGGTCTCTTTGTCAGCAGTGCATGGTCCTGTCCTGGTTGGCTGGGTTCTAACAAGCTCTCTCCCCCTGTGCCAGCTTTGCTAGGAGCATTGGAACCAAAGTCGAGCAGGAAGCACAGGGCACGGCGGCAGTGGAAGACTGAAGGACGTTGAGATGGGTGCTTTTCACAGGCTATTGGACATGCCATACTCCACTGCTGTGCTTCCAGAGCTCATGTCATTAGTCTGTCCAAATATAAAAAATGCATGCTGAAGAATCGATTACTGCCCCTTGTCAGCATGCCTCATTTCCCCTGCCTGGGGAGAATTGGCAACAGTGGAGAAGGTAGCAGCCTCTGACCATCAGCAAGGCTGCAGAGGCACAAACCAGGGTCTCCTGTCATGGCATTGGCTTTGGAAGCTGGGCTTGGAAGGGTGATGCTCGCTGCAAACTCTTTTCTTGCTCAGAAAAGCCTCCCTTCTCTGAGTTGTTCTCTAGTACAAACCACCCCTTTTCCCTAGCTTTGCAAACCTGGCTGTCAAGCTCTGAAGTAAATCCACGTGTATACATTTGGCAGTTGGTTCCTCAGCTTGCACTTGTGTTGAAATTTGTGTTGGATGGAGTCCTGTGAAGATTCAGTCTCTGAGGTGTTCCTGAGGAAGGAAAGCCCTGTGAGCCTCTGCTTCTTGGGAAACACTGGAGGGTTGGATGGACATGGATTATACTACAGCCTTCCTAGTTGGAGATGTGGCTTTAGGAATAACTCCAGGCAGAAATGATAA
This sequence comes from Galbula dea, assembly GCA_013399015.1. NCBI lineage: Eukaryota > Metazoa > Chordata > Aves > Piciformes > Galbulidae > Galbula > Galbula dea. The sequence goes on from VWZX01007829.1 coordinate 516,360, forward strand.
GCTCTCTAGGGTGCCTTGTATTTTAGCCCTCCTAATCTACAATATTTTCAGACTCTACCTAAAGATTGATTGATTCTTCCCCCCGCCCCCCCCAATCCCCCGGTGTGATATTAACAATAATTACCAAAATGAGAGCCTTAGTGCTGAGTATCTCTGCTGCTTCAATACATTTATGGTTTTTTGCTATTATTATTATTCCTGGTTAATCAGCAGTGAGTGTCAGGGTGTCAGTGGGTGCTCCTGCATATCACCAGTCAACACAGCTCTGGGCACCAAACCTTGATGTCTTCCAGTTGAAAGGATACTACTTGATGGAGCAGCTGAGGTTTTGCCCTGTCATTTTGAATGATATTCCATAATACTATTTAGTGTAACTTTTAGCAGGGGCATTACTAAACACTAGGAATTAAATTTTTGTGACATTTGTCTGTTGTTCATTATGGCTGATGTGCAGCTTGGTATCCTCCTTCAGTGACACTGTGTCTAGCACTGGTAACATGCTTGGAACATAACGAGCTGTCGGCAGATGATAGCGATGGAAAGGTCAAAGAATCACTTACACATGGTTAAAAGCTACTTCTTGGAAACACTGTTGGGCTGCTTCTTCATTGGGTTCAGGTAAAATGTTTACAGAAAAGCCCCCAACTCCTGTGGTTCTGGTTTCCTAAGAGAAACACAGCAGAAAGATAACATGGGTAACATGGGTTTAGAGAAATAAAACTGAGCACCCTGACATGACAGGCAGGCACTGCAGTCTGTGAACATATTTTGCCAGTGTTTGTCTCTCAGTGAAAATTAATTACTAATTGCCTGTTATGTGATGTGTTGAAATTAGCTCGCTCTTCCTCATCATAGCCTGAGACATCTTTGCCTCCCACTTCTTAAGGAGGTCAGGGCTTCAGCCTCCTCTGGAATCCCAAATGAGGTTTGTCAGTCAAGCGTAGCAAAATCTAATCTCATCCAGAGAAAAAGAAGAAAACAGACCAGAAAATGATCTGATTTTCCGATTTCATGGCCAAGGTTACCCCGGGAAGTGCTGAAAGTGGCATTTAAAGCCCGTAACTAAGGTGGCATGCCAAACTAAGCACTAATAACAGAGCAACCGTGTGGAAAGATAGTGCTTTAACAATTTTACAGTTGCTAAGTGTGAAAATTGGAGTGTGGGCAAGCTCCTGGAATCTGTGGCAGTTGGTTCAAAGAGCAGGGATTGATGCTTGGCGAGAAAACACTCCTGGCCCCTGTATCTCTTAAACAACGCCGAGGTCAGCTCCTGCTTTTGCTGCTCAAACATGAGGCTGAACAGCTTCATTAGAGAGACACTTTTTTTTTTTTCCTCAGGGAAAGAAAAACCCCAACAGCACTGCATAGAAGAGAGTTGGTGGCTCAAAAGGATGGTGCTAGCATTGTGATCTTGTGCTGCTCAGACCTAAGAGGAACAGGATTAAGTGGCTGCACTGCTTTTGCTTCTCAGACCCACATACTTGTGGACATGCACACACTCCCCTCCCTTGGGTTATGCCTGTGCATGGCTTTGCTCCTTAGAAATACCTCCCTGGGGCAACACGTTAGGCATGATGCATCTGTCTCTCTGGGATGGGAACTGTGAGATGATGTGTGTCAGGGTGTTGAAGGAGCAGGTTGAAAGCAAGCATCTGTTCACGTTTCTGAGCTTATCTGTGGGCTGTTTGGTGCTGGAGGTAGTAGATCCCTTGGGAGAATAATCTGTTGCGTGGGTTTGTACATCAAAGAGGGGTCTACTGTCTAGCTAGATACTGAAGTGGTGAAAGAGCCATTACATGTCTTCTACAAATTATCAGCCAACCTCCTTATTCCAGCAGAGTGAAATGCTCATACCATGGCCTGGATGTGGTGATGGTTCCAATCGCCTTTGCGCAACTGTTGCCAGACCTCCCTGCTCTGGCTGGACTTGGCAGCAGAGCTGGCATTTGCCATCTCCTGCAACAAATGCACAGACACTGTCCTGGGCACTTGTGTAGTCACAAACCCACCCCACCAGAGATGGCTGAGCAGCCAAAGCCCTGCAGGAGGAGGCTTTACTGGGGCTGGAGGAGCTTTGCAGAGCTCCTGATAGCCCTTAAGGAAATGCTGCTGGGACTTCTCCAGTTTGTAGTTGTCTATAGCATGAGCAGATGTTCTTGGCTCCTGTTGGGATTGTTTGAGTGCCTGAATGAGGCTGCAGGGATCTGTTAGCAAAGGGTGTGGCTTTTCATCGTCTGGCATTAGTGAGGCTTGGTCTGTTGCTGTTGGGTTAGGGGTAGGAATTTTAAGCCTTGTCTATCCAACAGCATATTTGTAACTGCCATTGAATAGAGTTTGTCCTGGCCTGGGTAAAGCACAGCTAGGGAACTTTTCAGGGCCAGTGTAAGTTTTGCAAAGACTTTGTCATGGATTTTGTTTTCCTTGCAGACCTTCTGTGTGTCTTTCTCTTCCTAGCTGGTTGTAACTCTTGCCTTCCAAAAGTGAAGATTCCTGTGTGATAGCACTAGAGAGGCAAAATGTATTGGTGGTTCACTGGGCTGCAAAAAGCTATTTCTGCACAGATTTCTTCTCTCACCTCATGTTGGTGTCAGCACGTCAGGTTTCCAGAACCAAAAGTCTAAAGCAACTTATATTTAACACTCTGCAGAGATAGACCAGAGCCATGCATGCTCCTTTCAGAGTAACGAGCTCCCCTCTTTCAAGGACAACCCAAGAAGATGTCCTGGGAGCACATGCCCTGGACTGTTTTGTGCTACAGGCTGCCTGATGCAGGTGAGGAGTGTTTGGGCAGGTGGATGGGAGTGAGCAGATGCTCCATCACAGGCTTCTGCAGTGTCTGCTCAGCCTGGCAGCAAGTGCTTAGAGCTGGCTGACTTGGCCTAAAGATTATGAGTTGGTATTTCTCTTTTGCTTATTAGGAAAACAGCTTAGAAATCATCAGAGGATTGAAGAGCAGAGAGGACTTACACAGTTCTGCTGCTAGTCCTTGTGTACCTAGTGCCCAAGTGCTAAGTCATATAATCCTGCCCATTAACTCAATTTAACATCTTTACTGTGCCACCTGCTCCAAAGAAGCTGGAGGTCTGGTTTAATCTCACTTGGAAAGAAAAAGCTGAACTCTAGGCTTCCTCCATATGGAGGTCTCCTGGTAAAATGAGAGAAAACCAAGAGAACTGCTGACTCAGTTCTTGCTGTAGGTCCCTGTAGCACCAACCTCTCTGTCAGGGAGGAATGATGAACCGTGTGTTGCCCCTGCCAGCGTGCCAAAAAGGAGAAGACTTTTATGGAGCAGTTGTGCATATGCAGTGCTTCAGCCTCTGCTTTCAGGGGCTGTGCTGCCTGCTTGGAATGGGGAAGATAAAACAGTCTGTGTGTCTGTGCAGCCCAGCTCTACCAGCTCCTCCAGGTGTGCTGAAGCATGGAAAGGCTGGGAGAGACTGGGAAAAGCTGTCTGCCTTTGGGGAGCAGCCTGAGCTTCTGACATCCTGCTAAGAGTGTGGCAAGGCCTTGGGCCCTAGCTGGGCTTTTTGAGGTTGTTTCACTTGGCTTTTTTGTTTATTGTGGTGGTGGTGTTGTTGGGGTTTGGGTTTTTGGGTTGTTTATTTCCCCCTAACACAATGGAGTTGAATGCATTTGCAATCAGGCTGTATTGTAGTTGTAGTCTATGGCAATTGTGGACGTAGATTTGTCAGATCCTCCATGTTTATCATCTTAAACTGTGTTCAGAGCTGGCTCAGTCTGAGGATGCTCAAAAGGCTGTTGTTTAAATGGGTTTGGCTTGAGAAATAATGTCTGCATGGCTACTGAAAACCACATCCACTGGTATGCACTGCAGGCTTTTTTCTGATGCCCAGAATGCACAGCATGTATTTAGCTCCATAACCCTATGTTTTATAGGACCTTCTATAAACTTTAACCCTTCATTCATGTGCTTTCCTGTATCAGCCATGTTTCTTGCAGCCAGAGATACCTGGACTCCTGCCTGTTTACCTCTTCAACGAGCAGGTGCTGCTTCATACACTTGAAGTGACACATGGGAGGTATTTCTGGGTTTATCAGTCATAGAGAGCAAAAATTGCTTATTTGTTCAGTCTTGCCTTTTTGGATTGGTTGGAGGAGAATTGGGGATGGGTATGACTGTACTCAGTGGTACAATCTGTCACATGCCTGAGTCCAAGTTGTCACTGCTGGCTGACTGCTGGTATCTCTGCGGGTGGCAGAGGCAGCTGTGAAAGGCTAATGTGTGTTAACTTGTGTTTTTATATCTCTATCCACCTCCCAAACCCTGAGGGAGGGTGAAATGGAGAGCAGATGACTTGGAGCAGGAAGAGGCTTGCAGGGCAGCCTTGGAAGAAGTCAAAGTGCATTGGGTTCAGTCCTTGCCTGGGCTGGAGAAAGGTGGAGGGGGAAATGATGCTATTCCTGCAAGACATCATTTCACTGCTGGTTTTCTGAGAAAGGCTTTGAAAAAAGGAAGGAGCTGAGGCTACTGCTTCCTCTTTCTCCAGTGAAGAAGCAGCACAGCCCCTTCTGCGTCACTGGACTTTGGTTTACAACCAGGCAATTTAGTTCCTCCAGGTTGTCTCCTTTTCTGAACCAGTGGCTAATCCATTAAGTAATGAGCCTCTCTTTTTTTTTCTTATTTTAAAAAAACCCAAAACCTTCAAATGATGAAACATTAGCTCCTAAAGCACCTAGGGAAGCAGCATCTGGTGTCTATTAAGCCATATGCACTCAAATTCAATATAGCAACAGAAAAATGACAGGGTGAACGTTAATTAAGAAGTCCACTGATAATAAGAGCTGACTCTTCTGCAGAAATGATCTGTACTTGAGATAGTTTGATCTTAAAGAAGAAAAAGGAGGGAAAAAACCCCAACCTAATTGGCAAAAGCTGAACTGTGGTAATTTCGGGGGCAGATTATAATCTGTTTCTAGAGAAATAGTGTGATGGATTCTTTCACTTGTGCTTCACTGCCTTTTAGCTCCAAGAGCTGGTATCCAAATATTCTTCCCTCCAGAAGATTTTTGTCTGAGGAGCATCCTATTCCCATATCAGCAAGAGCACTTGCCCGCTCTTTTTCTCTGACTCGCTCAAATGAATGGAGTGACCTGGCAAAGGATCTTTTAAATAACACCAAAAGAGCCTACCAAAAAAATCCCAAACCTACACAAAGACCCCAGCACCTTGGAGTTGTGGCTGGATGTGTGTTTGGGTATGTGATGTGTGTATATACAGATTTATCTGTGAAGATATCTGATACACACACAGGAGATGATATTTAAATCAGGTTGTGTAACTAGACAAGGAGATGAAGATCTAAACAGGGATTTCAGACCTGAGGTCAAGACCTGGTGTATTCTCTTCTCTGCCATGTCTGCAAGCCCAGGTGGCAGGAAACTTCCCTGGACTAGGCAAGCAAAATCCACCAGTATCAGTTTGGATCCCCTTGGCTAGCAGAGGGAGTGAACTTCATCAGTAAACAGGCTTGGACAGAAATGATCAATCATTAATTTGCCCTGGTATCTCTGCTGCAGCTTGATGTCTGCTTGCAGTGCAGTCATTTTGAGGATCCTGTGTTTGTGCTGAAAATGGTTAGTTTCAGCATCGTAAGCTATTCTTAGGGCTTGGCTTTGAGTCCTTGCCTTGCTATCCCTTCTGATCTGTTCCCCAGGGGAATGTTGACCAGAATGCCCAGATGCTGCTATAAATTAACCCAAATGAACAGCCGTGGTGCTGTGTAGGAGGAGTGCAACTCAATGTTTTGAGGGTATCTAAAGTACCTGAGTCATCAGCAAAGCTCACTGCTGGGGACATGGGTATTAGAGCAGCTGATAAGTGTATTCAATGAATGTTTGTGAATGAAAGTAAAAACTTCTCATAACTTTGAGTAAGATAACCTTTTGTGGGCTGGAAGTATCTGGGTTTTGGACAACCAGTGGAAATTGTTTAAATGGATTAATTATCCAGCAATTCTTAGAGGAAAGATCATTTAGGAAAAAACAGCTTCTAATTAAAAGTTTTGAGCAGCCATAATTGTAGGTGCAGCTCAGTACTTTGCTGTAAAGGAATTCAGATGACGAGTGACTGGAGTGTGTCCAAGTCCCCCCAGCACCCATTGCTCCTCTTGGCAAAATAAACTCGTGGGTTCTAGTAAGCCTGTAGAAAAAGCCTAGGAGTTTTACAGATTTGCTGGAGACCATTTAGACCTGGCTGTGCCCCTTTAGATATTGCCAGCCATTGAGAAATCCCCTCTTAGTCTGCACTATGTAGCTGTCTTGTAGAGCAGCGTATGCTGATGGCCAGAAGGTCTGACCTCCTCAGTAGGACCTTGTTCAGTGCATGGGTGCTACAGTGATGACCTGTATCTTGGCGTTCAGACTGGGAGCTGAACTACACAGGCTCAAGGGATGAAGCCAGCTCTTCTCACTGCACTTCTTTCACAAGAGCTAGCCAAAACCAGAGGTCTGGAGTTGCTGTTGGCTTTGTTTTGTCATTTCTGCTCTTGTCTCTCCCTGGTGTGGAGCTGTGAAGTGCAGCCCTTCCAGATGCTGTTACAGAGAAATCAAAAGGAATCTGCAAGTCATGTCCTGGACCTGGTATTGTTTGCAGCAGAAGCATACAATGGACCAAAATAGCCTGTGGTCCAGACTTGGGAGCAGCATCTCCAGACATGGTAGCATCTCCAGACTTAGCCACTGAATTGCAGACTGCTGACTGCCATGTCAGCGTTGGTGGCCACAGTTGTCATTGTTAATCATCTCTCAGATTTTGTGCTTTCCATTCCAGTGAGTGCCCCTTTCCATTTCACTCCCCGGAAATGAGTAAGAGTAGGAAGTCTTGGAAGGATTTTGGCTTTGTTTCCAGTGATAGGCTTGGCTATGGTACCATGGGAAAGCAGCCTTCCTGTGCAGGAGAGAAATAACACTCCTAGCAGCGTGAGGCACTGGGGATAAATCACTGCACCACTTGCCCCTACCTGGAGGCTTACCTGTTATCAGTCAGGTAAGTGGACTTGCCTTGAGAACATCCAGCAAATCCAACTGTTGATGGTTTTAAACTCCAGGAAGCAAATCTGTGCATCTACAGGAGGGCTGTCCTGCTTCGTTCACCTAGAAGCAAGGTTGCAAGTTATTAAAAAAGGTCAGAAATGCATTTGACATCTGTGGCACAACCAGACTCAAATCTTCATCCTGGGGGAGGAAGACCCTTCAGGTAATGGGATTTAGGAAGTTTCTCTCCTCTTTAAGACCTTGTTAGGTGATATGATTGCCTTGCCACCTAGTAACAGGCCAGTAACAAGAGTTTTGCTGGCTGTCACTCAGCAAGGGAAGTGAATGAAGTTATATGATGGTGATAAATTGCTTGCCATGTTGGCTGCAGAAGGGGTTAGGACAGGGCAATTGTCTGCCTGGAGCGATGTGGAGCAGGTGCACTCACACCTTTGCTCAGTAATGGGAAGTGCACTCTATTAGACTTAATCTGTGCATGCATGTGAGAGCGAGTGCTGCAAGGCATTGTGAGGTTATTATTGTCATTAAATCCTTGAAAAGCAAGAAAAAATAGGTAGCAGAAAGAAATATGTTAATTTCTCTGGCAAGGTCAGTACAGCTCCAGAGCATTGCTGTGTTAACTGGCACCAGCAAATTCCTGGCCCTACATTTCTTTCTCCTCTCATTTCCCTCCCTCCNCCCCACACCTTTCCATCATGACTTTCATTCTCTCTCCCTATGGAGTTCTTGCCTTCTGCAGGGCACCTTGCCTGTGAGACATTGTCAAAGCTGACTATTGCCCTGGGCACCTCAAGGGAGGGGTTGCTGGGCAGTGTTGCTCAGAGTGGGATGATGCTGCAGGGGAGGAACATCTAGGAAAGGGTAGGGTATGCCTCTGGGGATCTGAGGTGCATGGAGTGGAGCAGAGCTTACCAGGGAATGGTCCAGAAAAATGATGCAGCTGGTTAAAGGAAACACATCTGGGCCTTTCCAAAGGGAGCTAGAGTTGCAGGATCAGCTAAGCTTTTCCTGACCAAGTCTCTCTTATCAGGAGGATTTTGTCTGCTTCCCTGCTTTCATTGCTGGCCAAGGCCAAGAGCAGATTCTTCCCCAGGGCCCCAGTGTGTCAAGTGGGGTCTTTGAGCCACATCTGTACCACACTGGAGATGAGCTGGGCAGAGGTCTCCTTGCTTCAGGTGGTCTTTCTAGTGCAAAGAATGGAAACATTCTTTTGTTCTGTTTCAGTTTTGAGCAGAGTTAATCCTGGGCAGACAAAACCATATATAGTGCAGGTCCTAAACCAGCAGATCTTCCAGGCTTTGATTCTGACTCCTTAGAAATAGCCGCTCAGCTGTGTGCACTGCAGTGCAGCTGTGCCAGTCCAGCTAATTTTGGGTTCCTATCCAAATCCTTATGATTGTTTTGAATTTTCAGAGTGAGATGTCCACAAGAGGCAACCTGCAGGTAAGTTTCTAAACCTGTTTGCAGGCACTGTAAGTGAGAAGTGTGGAGTGAAACTTCTATCCCACTGAAGCTAATGGAGACTCCTGTTTTTGGGGAGGGCTTAAGTCCCTAGACACTTAACAGAGCAAGACAAAAACCCCATGCTTGTTTCTTGCCTCATTGCAGGACTTTTCAAAGCAGTGGTCAGTGGTACTGGGGGTGGTTTGGACTTGTGTTGACAAATCTTTAAAGGCTGAGCTTTTAAGTGTGTTGAAGTGTTTGATGGCTGGACCTGTAGGACTTCAGAAAACCCAGTCCTGGCTTACATCTTGCTGTTAGAGAGGGTGAATGTCTGTGAAGGGTAGTGAGTATTTGTTAAATTGGTGCCTTTCTGGTTTTAGGAGCCAGATGTTGGCATTCCCTCTCCAGGAGGGAGCGAGCTCTGGTAGCAGCTCACAGCCATCCCCTTCACTGGATCCAGAGTAATCCAGACAAATTTGCTGGACTTGGTTATGGAAAACCAGAAATGCCTGCCTAAGCAGTGTCCTTCATTCAATTTGAATTTGTAGCATGAGATGAAAAATGTCTCTTTTCTTAAAGGGTCTGCTTTATGAATCAGTTCTCTGCAGTGGTTTGGTGGAGGCTTTCTAACACAGTGTGTGCTTGGGCACAGACACAGCTACCAAAGTTCTGGCCAGCAGCAGCAACAATGCCTCATGTCTGCCTTTCATGAAATGATTGCAGCAACATTTACCTGCCTTCATACCTCAGCAGCAACATTTACCTGCCTTCATACCTCAGCAGCAAACACTTGAATAGAAAGGAGATGAGAAATAATTCACACATTACCCCCCTCCCCCCCCCATTACTATTAAGGAATATTGATTGCTTGTAAAGCAGAGGTAAATAATAGAGAGGGTGAGGATGGAAGGGGGAAGTCTGTGATCCAGATACCTGTGTGGTGGGGGTTAGGGCTAAAGGCAGCCTTGGCTCAGAGTAATCACACTGCCCTGAGATCTGCAGATAAACACTGTCCTAGTAACAAATGTTCTCTGCACACCAAAACTGCAAGGGGTTTGCATGCCTGAGCCATGCCAGGACCCTGACCTGCCTGCAGCCACTCACTTTCTCAGCTCATCTGAGGGCAGCAGGTTGGATCCCCCTTTGGGGCTCACCCAGAGGCTCTAGGGTGCAGGGTCTCCCACGTTGCTGTGGGGGCTGTAGGCACAGAAGCCTGCTCTGCAGATAGTGCTGCCTGTCTCTGGAGCCATACCTTGGGAATAATCAGTACCACAATCAAACAGGATTTGAAAACTGCTTTGGTTTCTGACTCAGAAGTGGCAGTGATTTCTTGCTTTCCCAAGCAGGTGGTGTTGTTAGGGTGTGAGAAGAGCTGGCTGGAGCATCAGCACGAGATCTTGCAGTGCATGTAGACCAGCAGCATCTCCCCATGCATATGGATGAAAAGAGAAGGAGCTGGTTGTATTTCCCCCCATAGGCTCTGCCTGTGTCTGACATATTACCACAGGTCTTGCAGCAGAATAACAAAGAAAACAAGTTTTCCTCTGTGGTCTCATTGGCTCTCTAAGAGTTCTGGCTTGATATTAACAAGTAAACAATGTTTGCTTCTGCTAGATTGCCTTATGCTACAGAGATAAAATAAAATTACCAGGAAGAGGAGGTTTTATAAACGAGTTACTGTTTTGTTTTGTAGTTTTTTTTCCTTTCTGAAAATAACCTAAACCAAATGCTGCCAACTGACAGGAACAAGGGGAGCAGTCACTGAAGGAGAAGGTGATTGGATATATATTTATTGCATTTGTAGGAGTACATTATTGCTGATTCAATGAAATAAGAAAATTGTTTAGGCTTGCCTGAATGAGCATTACTTTATCTAATCAACCTTTTCTAAATTGGTCTTAATGTACTTCTATAAATACATTATTTCCAAGCCCCAGGTTGCGTGGGCAGCATCAGTTCTGCTCTGCTGTGGCAGTGAGATGTGCCCACCCTTTTATTCCATCTTGGAAAGCATTACGTTTTCTTATTCCCTTCCCTGAAGGAGGAGTTAGGAAATTGGTTGAAAGGAATAATGCATCATGTGTAGCTGAGCAGGATGGGTTATTTAGTGGTGGAGTGTCACCTTCTCTCTAGGCAGGCTGCTGAGTGCAAGCCTGGACTGCTGTGTGTGCAGAGCTGCTTTTGGTGACCCTCTGGAAGCCTTCTCGTGTCCTTTAGGCCAGGAGGACTTGGCATCCCTATGACCATGAGGTCTGAGGAATGAGTTACTTTTCCAGGGCCATGGGAAGCCAAAGTGCTTTGGCATTTAAGTGCTGAGAGAACTCTGTGACTTGGGACCCTTCAGGTTGCTGCCTGGCTCAATTTTGGTGTTTTCAGAAGATAACTTCCAATACATGGCCCAGAAAGCTGATTTCATGAGGATGAAGGCAGCTGCACTCTAGAGCTTGGCAGAACCTCAGGCAAAGGAGCTGGAGTCAGGGGCTAAGCTCTGCCCCTTGTGCTGGTGGACAGGGAGGTTTGGCTGAGCAAATAAAGGAGGGTTTGAGCACAGGCTGATGGCTTGTGCCTTGCTAGCAGAGCATGAAGCTTCTCTTTGCTCCTACTGGAAATGAAAGCTGGGACTGTTCCCTTAAATGCATTAAGTGGTTGTAATTGTGTTGTTATTAAGCTGAAATTATATCTCTAAAGGTCCTCATGCACGGATCATGAAAAAGCTAAGTAGTGTCACAGGGCTGGGAAGCAATAAACCATGGATTCATGCAGACAAACCCCAACAACCTTTGTCAGTTTTGCCTTTGATAAGCAGTTAATTTATCTCAGAACTGGCAGAATTCCTTGTAGTTTGTGTAGGGAATTTCTAGGTTACACTGTGAACATCAGAGTAATATTTGGTTAGCTGAGACAACTGACAAGTGTTGGAGCATGACAGCTCTTGGGAAAGCAAATTCCAGAGACAGGTTGAAACTGAATATATTATAGTGTGAAGGCTGCTGTGGGTGTGCCTGGTGGCAGAAGAGAGAGCAGGATTGCTTTAGTTAATGGTTGCAGAGGCTCTGTCTGTCAGCAGGTGGGATGGTGCTTTGGGGATGGATTCAGGGGGTGAAGCACCATGCTGTGCATCTCACAAGACCTCTGCTTTGTGCTGGCTCTGGCTTGGCCCCTTGGAAAAACCCTTGAGTGTGGTAAGTGCACTCCAGGGCACATCTTCTCTTTAGGTTTCACCACCCCCCAAATCCATCTTGCACAGTTGCTATTAGGTACTGAGGGATGGTGAGGTGGCAAGAGCCAGAAGGTCACTTCAGAATTCACTCCTGAACCAAATATTCAGTGTAACTACTTGGACATTGTATTTTACAGCATTTTCTTGGTTCACATTTGCTTTAATTAAACAACTGTCTGTTTTGGCAGTGAAATGTGGTAGGGTCAGGAGCTTTGCTAGCCCTGCAGCTGTAAACAGGGCTGTCTTATCTCCATCAAAACCTGACTCTTTGCTGTGCTCCTCTGAAATGCACAGCACTATATTTTGAAGATCCTGTTGTGAGGGCATGGTTCAGGTAGCCAACAGGTCTACAGAGAGAGGCAGCAAAAGCATCCAAAATGTGTTTATCTTACCCAGGGGGGCTTTAAGAGACCTTTATTGTCCTTTCTGTGATGTCCTGATGTTGGTATGAAAGTGTCCTAATGAAGCAATATGGAGAAGCTTAATTATTTTGTATAACTGATATGAATTTATACTGCAGGGAACAGTTTGTGCACTGACATTTGTTTTTGTGATGACAACTAAGATTCTTGTTCATAACCAGCACTCAAGCAGGGCGGTTCCCACCCCACTATATGTCCTCAGGGGGATGTGTCTGTCCTAGGGATGTGCAGACTATCACATTTGATGCTCAGGTGGTTGGAGAGCAGCCCCAAGTAAGACTGTAGGTGACAAGGTTTCTCTCTGCACACAGCAGCTCACACTGGTGAGGAGCCGAGTCATGAGAAACCCAAAGTTAGCACAAAGTGAAATCTCTAACTTGGAAACTGCAGCTGAGGAGCTCATGGCTCTTTGCTTTGGGTGTTAAAATGTCCATGGGACTGGGGAGTAAAGGTGAGATGCTGCAAGGGTTGCAAGGTAAGGTCTCTTGGGGGAAAACCAGGGTGTGGGGAGGGGGTAGTTATTACCCTGGGGGGCTTTGTAGAAGAGCCAGCCTAAGAAATCTGACAACAGCCAGGCTGGATCTGATCCACACAAGGCAGTGGGAGAAGTTTAATGCATAGCCTTCTGCAGAAGCAGAAACGTCATCGTTTATAATCTTTTAAGCAGCAATCTCATTGAAGGGAAATAACAGATAGAAATCTGGTTGTTTGTTTATTTGACATCCTGGAAAAATGATGAGAGCTATTTTCTCCATTTGTTCATCTTTGGGACGACATCCAGCTCTCCCAGTAAGCCACACATACGTTTCATAGACCATGGAGGTATATTTTGGGTTTTTAAGAGGTATTGGCTAAATCCAGAGACTAGCAGATAATATACTCAGCTTGAAATTGATAAGCATGGAGATAGCAAAGCCATTCCTTTCCCTGCTGTTGAAATGGGAAGATTAGTGGAAATGTCATGGCTTAGAATTCATGAAGCTATGTTTCCCTAATCAGACATCAGACTAAATTGCCAGGATACAGTGTATTTGTGATTATTTCTTCTGTATGAAAAGCCTCTGTCTAAAGGCAGGCTGGAGCAGGTATGCTAATACATCTAGAAACCCTTACACATGATGCTCGGCGTTATGAGGCTTCTCCTAATTGTGGAATGCCCACATATGGCTGGGGGGGTGGGGTATGGCTCATGCATGGCTGGCGGTGCTGCATCCTTTGGCTCTGGAGCAAGTAGGAGGTAGAGGTTTGCTTTGCTTTGAAGGAAGTCTTGGCAGTGCCTGCAAGTAATTTGCTGCTTCCAGGTGCAAGTGGTGACATCTGGGTGGACATATGCATATTGCTTCTGTTGTTCTTGGGAGATATAGCTGTGCTAGAAAATGCCAGCTCTAGGAAGAGTGGGGGATAGAATTTGCATAAGTGTGTCATACATATAAATACAGCCCCCCCACGTGCCCTGCTGCTCCTCAGCTGGAGGCTCCTGCCCCTCCGGGTCTGGACACTAATTAGGATGAGTGAATTAGCAAAAGCCGTAACAAATGATTTGAACTAATGAGCTTGCTTCGCTGGAGCAGATGAAGGAGAGATCACTCCAACTGTTCTGCCATCAGATCTGGAGGGCTGCAACTTCTGACTAGGACAGCATTTGGGACAAAGTCCTTCTCTGTTAGAGCTGAGCAGAGGAAAGAGGTGCCCTTGGATCTCTGGGTACAGGAAAGGCGACAACAACCTTGGCTCTTCCTGGGATGGGACTGTCTTTGTGCTTTCCTGTTCTGCAAAGGGAGTAAGCTGGAAAGCAGCTCTGCTTGCTCCTGAAGATCCTGTGTGAGCAGAGAGAGGAGGATGCTCCCTCGTAAGGGTTGCTTAGGAGGTAAGTAGGAGATGAGGGACATAAAGCAGGAAAAGCACAAAATCTGAATGGACAACATTGGTACCTCCCCAGTTAGTGACCTTGTCATGGGAACCCCATGGGCCCAGTAAGTGTGACAAAAAATACTGCATGCTGTTTTGTGGTTCTATTACCTTTTTTTTATCCAGCATGGACAAAATTCATGTTCTCTGGGCTGGACTGAGATTGATAGCAGTGCAGGATATTAGTACCTTCCTGATTACAGCACTATGGGGGTAGGAGACTTCCATGCATTCCTCTTGTGCTGAAGACTTGACAGTCTTTGCATTAGCAAAGGTTATTAATTTCTTTTGGATGCAAACCTAGAATTAGTGTCCCTTGGCTTCTTCCTAAATGGAAATGGCTTTTTAAATATGTAAGAATCAGATATATTTGGGGTTGGGTTTTTTGTTGTTTGGATACCTGGGTGTCTTCCTGAGCCTGTCACTCAGGTGATCATTTGTCATTAGGCACAGCGGGCAGGAGGTTAATTGTAATTGCACAGTCGCCTGGACTGGTGTGTGATTTGAAGCAGAGTTTCTCTGCTGTGTCAGGTCCAACAGTATATTATTTGAAAGCGTTAGTGCCAGGCTGCTCTTTAAATCTGCCATGGAACTGAGGAAGAAGTGATTTAAGCCTTCGATTTAGTGCTCTCCTCTCGCTGTCCGCTTCAGGCCACTTGACTAGTGATAGCAGCATGTGAGCAGAATTAAAACACAGACTTTTAAAATAAAAGAAAAATCAAAAGTAGCAACTGAGAAGGTGAAACCCTTCATCTTGGTGGCTTAATACCATGTATCTTTGTTGACAACTCTATATGTAAATCACTAATTATTCTGAAGTATTCAGTTCCCCTCCAGGAAATCCAGACTTCAACATTAAAGGCTAGCTAGAAGGAATGAAAGCCTTGTGCCAATTCCCCACAGGTTTTGTTAAGCTGCAGAGAAAACCCACGGTTTTTTTTTGTATCATGAATAACAGTGATAGAGAGGTCAGCAATTTACCTACATCAGAGGAGATTACTGGGTCTGGGGCCATAATTGCAAGCACTTTATGGCTTCAGTAATGCATATTTTCTACCTCGGTGGAGCAGCAAGGGAAGGCAGGCACGACTGTCTCTGCTTGGCCAAGGTCTTCTTTCATCACTTTATGCCAAAGGTGGTGTCCAGGAGTGCTGTGAAGGTGCACAACTGATCAGGGTTGTCTGTCTTGGGTGGTATTTGACACAGAGTCTCAGCCAGCCTTCCCCTTTTTTTGTTTTTTTTTCGGGATGGCAGGTCATTCCTAGACCTGTCTGGTGGCTGGGACAAGGTTTGGGGTGGCTTTGGCACTGGTATGTCCAGGTCCTGGGCTCGGGGGTTGGGTAGTGCTCACAGCGCTGCAGGTTGCTTGATGTGTGTGATGGTGGTAGGTGCTCTCCCACAGCCATGGGATGGCTGGTGCTCTTGTCTGAGATGCATTTGAACAGCATCTAGGTGGCACTGCATGTGTTGGGGTGGCTAGGTGCAGGGTGAGGGCTGTGTTCCCTCATCTGTTTTTGACCATGAAAACCGTGTGTGGGTCTGTGTGGCCTTTGAAAGGAGAGGGCAGGAAGAACTCTGCAGCTGGGAGTGGATGTGGTGTGAGCTGGTGTCATGCTGCCTGTAGGCAGCACTGGGTGTGGCAGAGGCCCTGTGGTGACTTTGGCAGGTGCTGAAAGGTCTGGTTAAAACTCCAGTACCTAACACCTTTGTTCTGGGTTTTAACTTGAGTTATATGTTCTCTTTTGCTTTTGACCCTCTCTTGAAGACAGTCTTGCAGAGATGCAGGAGTCACCCCAAGGGGCAGAATTCCCTTTACCTTCATTCACTGACCAATCACCATAAATCTCTAAACCATGATTACTGTCTTGTTTAACTGCTTGCCCTGGGTTCAGCTAGGATAGAGTTAATTTTCACAAGAAGCTGGAAGGGGACACAGCCAGGATAGCCAAGGGAAGGGAGCTGGCAGTGGGAGTGGATGGAGACTGAGAAGGGGCTGAGCATCGTTTGCTGGGTGGTGAACAACAGCACTGTTGATTGCTTTATACATTCTTTCACTTGTATTATTGTTGTTGTTACTTCTCTCCTTGTGTTCTCCCTTTAAGCTGTCCTTATCTCAACCTGGGAGGTTTTACCCTTTTCTGCCCATTCTCCTCCCCATCCACTGGCTGGGTGAGCTGCTTTGGGTCTTCATTGCCAGCTGGGCTTAAGCCACACCATCACTGTATGTGTTTCCTGTTGTTTCATCTTTGTAGCCATTTCTGACTGTATTTCATCATAACCCATCCTCGTGCTTCTGGCCCAAAGTTCTTTGCAGGAAGAGGCAAGCTGAAGGCTTCTAAATCCAAGGCTCCATAAGCACAGCCTGTTCCTACATGATCCCTGGAAGAGGAAGCTTCCTTGCCTTCTGCTTCTTTCCTCAGGCTGGAAAAGGGCAGCCTTGGAAAGCAAAGCTTCCTAGTTAGAGTTCTTCTTAAATCTAATTTCTC
Organism: Galbula dea; assembly: GCA_013399015.1. Classification (NCBI taxonomy): domain Eukaryota; kingdom Metazoa; phylum Chordata; class Aves; order Piciformes; family Galbulidae; genus Galbula; species Galbula dea. The sequence continues at coordinate 532,853 of VWZX01007829.1, forward strand.
AGGAGCAAAGGAGAGCTTGCTTCCCCCTGCCTCCTCCTTTTATAAAAGAGCAGTGAGGAAGACTCCCTGTGGGTGAGTGTACAGTGATCCTGGTGCCTTCTCCAATGCTAGCCTTCTGTCATCTTTCTCCTCTGCCTTTATTTATATTATTCTTGGCCACCTTTCTTGAAGGAGCTATTGATTAAAGGATGCAAACTGCCTCAGATCCTGCCTATCAAGCTGCTCTTTTTCCAAGTTGCTCGATATGTAAAGAGCATCCATTTTTGCACTGCAGTGCAGCTTTACCCAGATACCTGATCTCTCCAGCTTTTTTTTCCTTTTGCCCTCCCATCCTGCTAAATGGACATCTTGTCACAGCCTGTTTGCACAGACTGACAGCTCTAGAGGTCTTGGAGAAGAAGCCAGATCCCCGCACATCCACCCTAACAAACAGAATCAAAATGTCAAGGCACAAGTGAAATACATTCACTGTGCTTCCCTGTCAGATTTTGCTAGTATCACCTGGATAAATTGACAGAGGAACACCTGCAGCAAGTTAACCTATTTTTATTAGCACTTGTTTCACATATTTATATTTGGTTATGAATATAGGGACTGCTGGGGAGAAAGCTTTCAATTATTTGCTGGCAGGATGAAGTGCCCCCTGTTCTCCACGCTGAAAGGCAGTCAGGGCAGGGAAGTCACTTTCATAAAGCACAGCAATTAATAAAGGGGGGAAAAAATAATTTCACAGTCTGTTGTTAAATTAGCAATTCTTCCAAGTGTCTGGAGTTCCTGGCAGAATTAATATGCACTTTGAAGCCTTGGGCAGCCTCAGTGCATATCATTTACCCAGCTGCTGTAAGCACAAAATGCAGAGAGGAGGAGAGGTCCTCGATTGCAGGGGAAATGCTGGAATTATCTGGCCAGTGATCATTCAGCAGCCTTGTTCATAAATAATCAAGAAACATTTGGATTACATCCCTTGTTCTTTCAAGATGAAAGTGGCTGGAAAATGATGTGTTAAGTAACGTGGGAGGGGAGGAAGGCAGGAGGCAACATACATTGGAGCAGGGAGGAGAAAGTATACAATAAAAGTGCAATAAATCCCCTCTTTATTGAAGGGGACTGTTTTATAGAAGCTTTCTGCAAATTGGATGCATTTACATAAATAATGTAGCAACACATTTAATTGCAACTATTTATTGTGAAGTTTGGCTGGGTGAGAGGGTTTCTGTGCAGAACAGTGAACCTGTGGGTTTGCCATTTGCATAGCTTCTAAAATAGGTTGTGGAAGGTGTTTGGGCTAAGTGTCAGAGCCTCAGAAGTTCCTAGAGCATATGAACAAACCCCAACATCCAGTAGTCCATCCATATGGGATGGATATTGGATACTGGGGAGGCCAAGAGATGACAGGGAGAAAAATATTCCCAGTCCTTACTTGAGTCAGGAAACTGCCATTTGGTCTCCCAGTGCAAGGAGTCTACCACTTCAAACAGAAGAATAAATACTTGGCTTTTTATGTTTGCCTTCTGCTGCAGGAGCTGTTGGGGTTTGTATTTTCAAGTTTTCATCTCACAAAGGGTAGAAACTTCTCTCTTTTAATCTGGCTGCTGAGAAGACAAGCAGCATCCTCCTGTGCCACCCTTGCCTGCTGGGTATCCCTGGACATAGATGCCACAATACTTGACAAGGCTTTGAGAATAAGGTGTGGCAGAGGAGCTGTGGGATGTCACTGTTGTGTAGCAGACTGGATGAGCATGTTGTGGTCTTCTCTTGCAAGGCATAGGGTCCCCAAGCACAGGGCACAGGGCCCTTGTGCCCACACCGGCTGCTCTCCTTCCTCCCCTTTTGTTGTCTTCCAGTCTGCCCTTGAACAAATCAAATGTGTTCTCTAGCGCAGAAACTCAAGAGGTTCTGGGGAGAGAGGCAGGACTGAAGAAGTTGTTCTCCAAGATACATGTCCACATAGCCTTCAGTGTGTCTCTAAGCCACCAGCCCACTGCAGAATTGGCTAGGATCACCTGTACCTTAAACCTGCAAGAAACCCCCACTTCCCCAGAGTCACTGCTGTGTGAAGAAACCCTTTAGGGCACTTAGTCCAGGCAGCTCTGGGTAAATCCTTCCTATCTTTTTGGGGTCAGAAGGACTGTAGAAGATCCATCCCTGTTGCCCCTGAATGGAATTTGAAGAGGTGTCTGGAGTGACATATGTTCAGCCATAAATTACAGAGGAGCAATTTGAAAACAAATTTGTCTGCAGCCAGTCCTACCAAATTTACCTCTTGAGACAGATGATGATCATAAAGCTGGAAGCAAACAAGCCCTTATCCTTTCCAACTCTGCTGCAAATGTTTCCTTTGGTGAAGGTGTTAGCATGGCCAGAGGCTGGTGGGAATGGACCAAAACAGTCAGCAGAGCAAAGGCTGATGTTACAGCACCTAGAAATCCTGCCCACACAAATGAGGCTGTGCAAGGTAGAGCCAGCCAGAAGGAAATATTTTGTGTGTTTTTACTTCTCTTTACTTGCCTATATGTGCACAATCTATTTGCTCAGGCTAAAACCTAGAACTGTTGGTAAACATGCATGGCATAAATCATTCAAATAAATCCTCCCAGTCGTCATATTTCTGAACCACAATGGGTTGCAATTGTCCAGACCACAACATTATTAGAGAATCTTTCTTTCTCTGCTGGCTGGGCTCCAGATCCCCATGGCAGACTGAACCAGAAGACTAAAACTCTCTTATTGTAGCTTTGTGCCAACAAAGATGCACTTTGAAGAACCTTCTCTTTCCAGGAGGTTTTGCTGACTGCTCTTTGCATTCCTGCCTGTAATATCTGCCTGCAGATGGACACAGAGGAGTCTTAGCTGCATCATTTTCAGGTCTGGTCCTGGCCCCCTGTTGCCATTAGGGATGTTGCTTGTTATTGCTATTCAGTCAATGCCACGATGGAGCTCGAGGGAGTTCTGCAGCTTGTCCATCAATCCTCCCCTCGTTCAGCGTGTGCTGCAGCTTGGATGTTAAAGGCACCATGCACGTAAGGAGGGTGACCCAGAAACCCCCAAAACCAGGCTGCTGTGCCTGGTGGGTTATGCACAGAGCCAAGCAGCTCAAGTTATGGTTTGGAGCATGCAGAAGCAAATGTCTCTCTGCTGCCTTTTGTATCCTAAATCGTCCTTTTCCCCATAGATGTAGTGTTGTAAATCATGGCTTCCTCTGTTTAAGGGAGTAAAAATATTTCAGTTTGTCTTCATTTTAAAAAAATAACCAAAAAAATCCCCAAACCACAAAACCCAAAGAGTAATTCAAGCATAATTTGGGTGCATCTTCCTCCTGCTCCTCAGAGAACAAAGTAAAGATACAGAGATCTTTACAGACATGGAGATTTAGGGAGCTAGATCTTTTATGGCTGCAGTAGGCAGAGAGGATGGGGCAGCAGCACATGAACTGCCTTTTTTATTGGCAAACAGATAGTTGGGGCTCAGTGAGACCAGCCTGGATCTGTCCCTAGGATCCAGAGAGTGAGGAGGTCCTCAGGTGCAACCTGGTCTGAGAGCTGAAGGAGCCATTGGACATTCTTGCAAGAGCATGCAGCTGCTGTTCACAGAAGCATAGAATCTCCTGAGTTGGAAGAGACTCACAGGGATCATCGAGTCCAACTCCTGACTTGGCTGGGGCAACCCAAAACCTCACACCATGTGCCTAAGGATGTTGTCCTGATGCTTCTGGAATTCTGTCAGCCTTGGTGCTGTGACTGCTTTCCTGAGGACCCTGTTCCAGTGGTCCACCACCCTCTGGTGAAGAACCTTTCTCTAATACCCAACCTAACCCTCCCCTGGCACAGCTTCATGCAGTTCCCTTGGGTCCTGTCACTGGTCAAAATGTCCAGTACCAAAAGCTTTACTGAAACCCAAAAAGTTCGCATCAGTTGGCTTCCCTTGGTTAACTAGGAAACAACACTTCATCCTAAGCAGGGCTTTCTCTAGAGCTGTGCCAGTTTCTCCCAGGGCTTTTTGGGCAGGAAAACTTGGAAAACCTCCATGAGCCCAAAGCAGTCCCAGCTAGCCCTGCCCTTGATGCAGCTGGGGGTGAACAGGCTCGTGCTGTGCTGAGTGCTTTTGAGAAGTCTTCTGTTCCCTCCAAGAGGGTTTGTTTTCCATAGCTTGCTTTCCTTCTGCCAAATCAAACCCAAATGGTAGCACTGGTTTGTGCATTTGCCAGGGTAAATCTCCTTCCCTGCTCCTGTGTCACACTGCTGACTGTTTAGACTCAGGTTTTGCCTCATTGATCTCTTCAAAATCTTCTTTTGAGCAAAGTGGGGATGTGCAGAAATATAGCCCATTATGATCTTAATGTAATCATGAGCATTTCTAAATGCATTGTGTTCTAGGTATTTTTATATCTTGCAAGTGTAGCTGACTTGGGAATTTGATGAATTATTTCAGAGTGATGCCATGTGATGAAGTTTTATTCGGTTTGGAAGCGGCACATTAACGTCATTAGTGGCAGTTAATTCTCAGCTTTCCAGCAACCATGGCCATCTTATAAATTGCCCTGTGACAATTTAGGGAGTCATGTGGTAGAAAAAGTGGTGTTTTAAAGGGAGGAACTGAAAGTGCTAATTTATTTATATTTTACTTTTCAAGGTTGTTTTGGTATTGAGAGCTGGAGCTGATTCCAGTGCAAGCAGAGGTAATTCAGCCTGAGTGAGAGAGGTTGGCCAGAAGAGCATCAAAAGACACGATGTTCTCTTACAACAACAACAACAAGATTGTTTTCCACTTGAGATGCATGCATCAGCTTTCATCCAAGAGCCTCTTTTGTCAAGATGCAGAGCTCTCGGATGCCCCATTGATCCAGCAAGTGCCAGGAAGCAGTTCAAAAGGACCTTTAGCAGGTCTTGGGCTGCAGGATGCTGGCAGGGCCTCTGGATTCAAGCAAGCTGTCAGCATTGAATGTGTTTTATTAGTGGGTATTTATTGCCTTCCCTTCAAATCCCCCAGGTGTGCTGGAGGAAGCAGCACAGCTCTATTGCAGATGGAGTCCCATGCCCCACAGGAGATAGAAGCAGGGCACTTGAGGTCTTTTTCTATTGCTCTATAGCTTTGGCAGCAGTTTTGGTCTCAGCCTGCAGTTGAAGAAGTGCTGGTAGAGAAGGCGGGGTTAGCTCTTTGCTGGTGGATTCTGCAGAAGGATGCTTGATGGTGAGTTGCTGTAGTTCTTGAAATACCTTTTAGAAGTGTGGAGATCATCTGTTGATGTTGGTTGGGAGATGTGAAGACAGTCTGCTGTGGGGTTTGTTCTGTCTTTTCTTGTAAGTAAAAGTGCATGTCAGAAGCACAAGCTGAGGCTTGGAGCCAGTCAGCAGTTGTAATTTATTCCACGTTGCAAAGAACATGCTTCACTAAACCCTCCTTTAGGTTGTGGATGCATCTGAGAGGCATCAGCCTCCTCTTCTTGGTGCAAGCACTTCGAGGCATGGCAGCTCTGGAGACAAGAATAGGGCTTGGTTTATTTGTGGCTTGGTTTTACTCAAATCCTTGAACTCTCGAGGCATATTCCCTGCAGCAGGGCAATGTGCTGATGAAGGCAGAGTTGATGAGCTCCAGAGCTGCACTCCCCAGCCCCCCATTCACCAAGAGCTGTCTCAAGGTGGATTCTGGATCTGACCATGGGGCAAAGAGTTTTATGCTGCAGTTTCTTCTGGAAGCTATGGCAGTTTGAGCTGTGTGTCCCTGCCTCTGAAGGAAGTTTGCAGGCTGAAAAGGCAAACGGGACTAAGGAATGGGAAGGAGAAGGAAAGGAGGTTTGCAGTTTGGGGAGGAAACCTTGGCTTCAGCTGGATAACCTGTGGTCCATCTAGACCAGGCTTCCTTCTCCTTAATTTTGATTTTGTCTGTTAGTGTTATTTATGGATTAGCAGCACTGCCTTGTGAGTTGTGCTTGTAGTGTCTGATTACTGTGGAGACTAATTTGGTGCTCTGCAAGGGGGACAGCGTAATTCTTGTTTGAGCTTTACTTTCTGGGATGCAGGAAAGGTTACTTTGCTGATCCTAAGCACTTAAGTACTGAGAGCTTATCCTCCCAGCATCATGAGAGTGCAAAGGGAGGAATGGGTTGGACCTTTTTCATACCTTCTGGGGTTTCAAGGCTTATAGGGTTGTGCTTCCTGGCTTTTCTATCTCCAGAGTCAAACACTAATATTAACTGGATGCCTTGCCAACACGGCCACGTACGTGCCTGTGGGTATGAGAGCTTTGGAAGCGCTCCTTGTTTCCAAGACGTGTTGCTTCAGAGGCATGGGGCAGCTGGAGAGCAGAGGAGCCCTGCATGCTAGACACAGCCTTCAGCTGAAGCTCAGGGATGGTTACAGGGGTGAAACTGTGAATCATTTGGTATGAGGCTTGCAGAAAACACTCTGTCAAGTAGTCCCAGCTCTTTGATGTTGTTGCCTTGTTCTGCCTGCCTTTGTCTTCTCCCTCCCTGGTACTCACTCAAGGTCTCTAGTATTGATACAGCACGTAAGGAACAGCATGTCGTTTGAAGAGGCCACTTCTCATTGTAAGAGGACCAGCAATTCCTTCTCCATCCACCCAGGTTCAAAGAGCCAGTTTCTGTCAGCATGGCTCGTGTGGGCCCCTGTCTGCAGGGTGCAGAGCCAGTTTCTGCTCTGATTGCTGTTGGTTGAAGGGATCAGCTCACACTATCACTGTCCCAGGGTGCTCTGTGCTCTCTGCGCTTCACTGAAGCCACCTCTCTGTCTGTGGCCTGGCCTGAAATGTGCAGGCAGGAGATTGCATGGATGTTAGTGCTCAGTGCTCACAACATTTTGTGGTTGCTATTAAAATTAAAAAGAATTAATTTGCTAATAATGGATGTGCTACTAACAGAAACACATCCAGCTTGTACCTAACACCAGCAGGATGTTTATGGCATATTTGCTGTGTCTAAAAATACTCTGTTTTGGGTTTTGTTTGTTGGGGTTTTTTTCTAGCAACCATTTTCATTTAAAGACTATTTTCACACATCAGTGGCTGTTAATCAGTTAAGAAATCAGTTTTGATATTAGGAAGAAAGAAGCAGATCTCGTCAACAGCTTAAAAGTTTTCATTTCTTTTCTGCTGGCTTGTAGCAGATTCTGGGGAGCCTTAGGCTCATCTTGTTTCTCCTCCTTTTCCCACCCCCTTGAAAAGAGAGACAGTACCACTGTGTGACCACACTGCAAGGTCTGTGTATCCTTTCAAGGGCTGTTGAATTAGAATTATTGAGATAAAAATATAAGAAGGCTAAAATAAGATTTAATTAGAAATTAAACCCCAGACACCCATGTAATTTAAAATCATGTATACTTCATGAAGAGATTGTAAGGCAGACTGTCAGAGAGAAGTGGTAAGATTAAAGACCAAAACACTTGGCAGCATTAGGTTAACAGTTGGTCTTGATGATCTTGGAGGTGTTTTCCAACCTGAACTATTCCATGATTGTGTTCTCCTGTCCCTGAACTCCTCCTTTCTGAATATTTCACTGGCTCTTTGTCAGGAGGACTCGCGTTGAAATCCTCAGTGTGATTTAATGCTGTAGAATGTTCCTCCTCAGACCTTTTGGATGGGGAAGGGACTGACCTGAGCCATGGGAGCCTACAGATGATATAAAAATGGGACCAGTTCAGTTTTATTTGGCATCCCTTATTAGAAGATGGGTTACTGGCCCTTGTGCATCTGCTGGCTGTGTACTCCCTGATGAAGAGCAGACGTTCCCTTGGAGCTGAGCTATGGATCGCGCCGCCGTTAACGAGCTGCACCTCCTTGAGGACCTGTCAGGGAAAGCTGGCTTATTTTGCATCTGGTGCTTTGCAGAAAATAGAAGCAGGGTAAACTCTTGGGCTGTAATGATTTTCTGTCTGTCTTGATGGGACATAATGAGATAAATTCAAGTCCTTTTTTGAAGGCTAATTACATCCAGGACACACTAGGCGTGGGCTGCCCTCTTGGTGTGGTGCGCGTTTCGGGGCTTTCATTTCCCCATCTCTGTTGTCTGCGTGTGCAAGAGTTGGATTTGGCTTTGAAATACAAATTGTAGGCTAGAGAGAAGCTGTTTGGTGGTCTCCTCTCCCCGAAGACTTTCCATAGATTGTATAACAAGCCCTTGCTGTAGGTAGAGCAGCTTTTGAAGGTGGTTGTGAAGTAAGTCAAAGAACTTAACTCTGTGCCATAAAGCATGAGGGCAGCTCGTGGTGAGTCTGATGACAGCTGTCAAGAATAGATTCAGCCCCAGGTCTGGTCACCAGTCCTGCTGTATGGGCACAAAGCAGATGAATTGTGTTCTGCAGAGCTCACAGCTCAGCTATGGAGCACTGGTTGGATGATGAGGAACTTGGGAAATTGGGTTTTTAAAACCTGTAAATCCCTCCAGCCCTGTCTGTTGTTTTCTGCCTGTCTTGTGGGAAGAAAAGAGAGCTAGGGGAAGGTGTGGGAGGGTGTCCAGTTTAGAGAGGTCAGCGGGGATGCTGGTGATAACGCATCCCCTAGAGCAGGATGAAGAGGCTGCAGATGTGTGATGGACACCTGGCAGCCCATGGTGGGCTTGGGAACTGCTTCAGGGTTGTATGGTGCTTGCTGTGAAAACTTTGTGGTCCAGGTGAGATGGGAGGTGGGGTCTGGAGGTGGTCTGTTGGTGCTCTTGGATCACACCCCTCTTGATGCATGAATGATTCATTTCATCAGCAAAAGAATTACTGGCTCGCTCTGGGAGTTAGGAGTTGATGTGCAAGTGTCTTAGCTTTGGAGAAGAAGCTAGTGATATAAACAGGAAGCTGCTGAGAGGGTTTTTCTGGTACTGCAGGAAGCAAGAGCCAACTGTAGAGGCAGCTGTCCTAGCTGGTCCATCAGAGGCAAAGGGGGTCACGAGTAAAAACCTGTCCTTCATCTATGGTGAAGATGAACTCTATCATCTCAGGCTGAATTTTAGCACATTACCTTTGTGCTGTGATTGTCTGGGACGTTCCTGGTGGGATAATATTAAAGCTTCTGCTGTGAGCTCATTTTCTTTGCAAGCTAATTACAACTGAGGAAGTTTGAATGCAGATGGAAAGGCTCTGGGATTTCCAGGTGCCTTCTATAAGTCTCATAGCAGAGCTGTGCATCCTTGGTATCCTACTGGCAGAATTATTTGAAGGAAGGAAAGTAGCAGCACTTGGGAGCTGCTTTAACATGCTTCTGTCTCTGCTTCTTTGAGACAAATTTTAAAAATCACATTTTCCTCCTTCTGCTAGCAGTGGGTTTGTAATTCTGCAGAGAAGAGTATAGTTACAGGGCTAGGGTTTTTTTGTCCTGAAGCTGAGGTGGATATGTCCAAACCTGGTGGCTCTCCCTGCTCCTGGCTGACTGTGCACATGCAGGTGAAGTGCAGATGCTTTGCCTAGGTGAAAGAGCATTTGATTGATGGAAGCTAGACACAGTTGTGTTCATGTCAAATTACTGGGAAAAAAATAGTCCTAAGCTCCTCCTAGCCATATATTATTTGTGAGAACAAAAATAGCTCTCCTACCAGGCCTCTGTGCCTCGTCTCGTGCATGTATGGGAGCTGGCAGGAGCATCCTGTGTGGTGAGCATGCACCCAGAGCAGCCTGGCTGAGATGGGGCACTTGAAAATTCCTCACAGGTTTGCAGGGGAAAGGACCCTAGGGAAGTAGCCTTATCACAGTCTCTTAGAGCTGTCGATCCTGAGATCCCCTCCACCACTGTGTTGCTGCTGGCTTGCCAAGACATCGATTTCTGGGTGCAGAACATCTCAAATGAAAGCCATGAGATGGTTTCCTAAGACTCAGTGAGAAACAAGAAAAAGCCCCCCCACACACACACAATGTTTTCTAAAGGAATGCCCAGAAGATGTTACCTCTGATGCATTCAGCTAGGAAAATAAATACCCAGCCAGGAAGATGCTAGGGGAAGGAAAAGAAATCATCAGCTCATTGTCTTTTCCTACAGATATTTAAGTCTTCACTGTCTGTTAGTGGCACAGACTGGTTTAAAACATGCAGACCAAATAGCTTGAGAGTGTTTGTCTATTTTCTAGCTGAACATATGGGGTTTTTGGTTGTTTTTTTTGTTGTTGTTGTTCTAAAGGAAATGTGAAGAGACTAATTTCATTATGGGAGAGCTTAGCCTGTGGTTCTTCTTTTCACAGTATGCAGACCTGGGTTCTTCAAAGCTTCACCCCACAGTCCATCCTGCAGCAAATGTCCCCCTCACAGCTACACGCTTGATGAAGCATCCACATCTTGCCTGTGTGAAGAGCACTATTTTAGGAAGGAATCAGACCCACCTACCATGGCCTGTACAAGTAAGCATGTGCTTCTAGGGTTGTTTTTACTCCTTTTGAGCTGTTCCTGTACTGTGACTAGACATTATGATCCTAATTAATGTGCTTTTCCAGTCTCTGGGCTGGAGTCTGAGCTAGTCTTGACACACTGGTAAGGTCCCTCACATTGTCCACCCTACCCATGGTTGCACAAGAACAGACTGTTTGAAGCCTTTCACTTCCAAGGGTGGCATTTAAACCCAGGAAGTGTTTTTTGTGACACTCCACCCTGGACCCAGCCAGCAGCATGGCCTTCAGCCATCTGCATCTCTGCCTGTGTGCTGCCGACCAAGGGTGTGAACAGTGGGCACTACCTGTTGGTAGGGCATGGACAGAGCCTACTGGTCCTGCTTAGTGTCATCTCTTAGCTGCTTTGTGGTTAAACAGGCAGGGAGAGAGCCCTACTTTTCCAATCCACCTGGAGATGGTGGCTCTTCAGGGTAGCCTCAGAACTCTGCTGTGGAAACAGCTTCTCCAAAGCTGCAGCAAAAATGCAGAGGTCATCCTCTGGGAGTAGGGGGAGAGTAGTGTAAGAAGCAAATTGTGGGGGAATTGGGAGGCCCAGGTGGAGCTGAGGGGATCAGTAGGACTCACTTTGCCATATTCCTGCCATCTGTGAGGTATCCTGAGAGCCATACCTTGAAACTTTCTTACTGGCTTTGTTTAGGGCCACAGTTTGCATGCCCTGGGCTAGTCCCACTGAGTGTAGCACAGACCACAGGTTTTGGCTGAACTGGGTCTGTCATGCTCTGGATGGGATTTTTTGCAGTGTGAACGTGGTTAAAGAGGACCTGAATTCCTGGGTCAGGAGCAGGCAAGAGCTTCCAAGGAAATTATGTGGCAGAGGGAAAAAGTAGGTTTATGAGTCCATGCACGCTGGGAGCCGCTGGGCAGCAGTGCAGAGGTGACTTCCACTCTGTTTCCTCGCATCATGCAGACATGGCAGTGGCTTTTTGTACCTTCATAGTGAATACAGATGTCCTTCCTAGCTTTCCAAGTCTGCACTTCAAAAAGAGAAAGAAAAGGTCTGTTCCTGTTGGAGAGACACTTGCACAAAGGAAATTGCCCTTGGCAGGTCTCTGCTTGCCCGCAGGAGGCACTTGGAGCAGAACTGGGGCCCTTGAACTCTGCATTTACTCTTCACCAGCTGAAGGAACATGAAGGATGTAGCTGTTGGAAGGTGTGCTGCAGGGAAGGAGAAGACAGCCTCAGGCAGTGTGGCAGTAGCTGGTGCTGTGGCATCAAAGTGATCTGGGGCAGTGAGCCACGCGAGCTTCTCATTAAAGAGAGATGTTGGTCTCTGGAGTGGGAGCTGGGAAGAACTTTGATACCAGGGCTCCTTGATGCCCTTCTTGCCCCTTGGCCTGACTTCAAGAACAGAGATAAATGAGAGATGGTGAGGTCCAGTGTGGAACTGAGAAAGGGGAAGGGAGATGAGTACTCTGAGCTCTGGAAACACACAAAACATGAGCTTTTGTGTGCAGGCAGAACCACAGCCAGGGATTGAGAGCGAGTTCTGCCAGCCTGGCAGTGTCCACAGTGCCCTGGGTGCCCCACGATGGGGGTTCCTTTCTGTCCCCTCTCAGGATGGAGGGGTGTACATCCAGTCTGTCCTGCTGGTGATGGAGCAGAGGGAAGGAGCTGCCATCCCCTGGAACCTGAGCATAGGGCAGGATTTTCAGAGAGGCACGTGAAAGCTTGGTGAGCAGCTCATGTTTAGGAGAAATGGAGTCTGGGCGTGTGTCTCCCTCAGGTTTTTGGTTCAGTTTGAATCCTGTAGTTCAAGGCTGTAATTCTAATTCAGGAAATACCATGAGATTTTTGTTTCATTTTTTGTAATGTTTGTTTGGGGATTTTTTTTTTATGCTTACTTGGTTTTGGTTTGTTTGGCCTTGAGGTTTGCTGGGGGTTTTAATATTTGAGTGCTTTTGTTTCAGGGTTTTTCTGTTTCCAAACCTTACTCTGAACTAGTTAAAAGCCCAGGCACTTGCCTGAAGCTGTGTTAGGGTATGGCCTGCCTGGAAACTGACTGTTTCTGGGTCAGATGGGAGGTTTAAGGCTGACCAAGGCACTGCTCAGCTTCTGTCACCCACTGCAAGCCCTGGTGCAGCAGTTGGGGATGTTGCAGCATCTCTGCTGGCACTCACACTTACTGCCCCAAAAGCAGCGCGGATCATCTGAGCCTTCTCTGTGTGCTTCACTCACCCTTGCTTGCCTCCCTCTGCATCCTTTCCTTGGGATTTTGTCCTAATCCAGCTGTATCTTGCTGAGTGGGATGAGGAGGGGGGGGTTCGTGTGGTAACCCCAGCTCAGCTGCAGGGGTAGCAAATCTTGGCAGGGACAGTAAGGAGTAGATAAGGACACTAACATTTTAAAGCAGTCTAATTAGAGCTGGAAGGAAACATCTCATTGTGAAGGGAATCACAAGCAAGACAAACTGGAGTCATGACTAATAGGAAAAGAGCTCAAGCTTTGTGTATGTTTTTATTATTTATTACAGCAGAAGTTAATAATATTCATAGGATTCCTTCAACTTGAAGTCTAGGTAATTTGAGAGAATACAGCAGTGTCCCTTTTCAGGTCTACACCTGCAAAGTCCACTTGTAGGTTAGTATGGCTCTAAAATGACATTTTCCCACTGGAAAGAGAGTGCTCTTCAGTCCCAAGCTGCATCAGTCTCCCCACCACCACTGCCACTACTAAGGAAAACCAACTCCTGCACCACTGTCAACAGCTCAGTGAAGTACAGTGTGGGAGGAGGGGGAACAAAATGCATTGTTATTGGACTTTTCCAATTCCTTAAGCATCTTTTGTAGGTAATGATTGGTAATTATGAAATTAATGGTGCTGTGATGCAGTCTGAATTAATTATTGCCCTCAGACAGAAAAAAAGGTTAGTCCTGATGGGCACTGGAGAATTGTCTTAATGTTATTATCTAATTGTGCTTTATTTCTCCTTAGCTAAGTAATCCTAGCTTCAGTTCCTTGCTCAGCTTCTCTTAAATGAAAACATAGCTACACCTTTTTTTTTTTTTTCTTTTCCCCTGACAAGTAATCCTGTGGCTGTTCAAAGCAAACTGGGGAAGTAGTTTCAATAGATTGGCACATGGGACAAGTTGAAGATTTTATAGTCTTTAGAGCAATATTCTACTGGCTAAAAGTGCACACTTCACTTTGAGTGTGTACATACACACACACATATATATATATATCTCTCTCAAGGGTTATTTCTCTCTGAGGTTAAAATCTGTGCATCAGCAAGCAACAGGTTTGCTCTCCATCAAGAAAAATACTGATAGCTGTCTTTTGCCTTTGGTCAGTAAGTTGTGGTGCAGAAAAAGGTGAATCTTACCTACTTAGAGTATAAAGTATCAAATGGTAATTAAAAACCCAAATCAATAAACTAATATCTTTGTCCTGACAAAAGGAGGGTTGAAATGAGAGAGACCCTGTTAGCAGAGCAAAGCCCCCCCTCTTCTGAAGGTAAACCAGCATTTTGTTCTCCCAGCTGTGATTTATCAGTTTTACCCAGGTGTGCTTTCAGGAGTCTTCAAGCAGGTCTGGTTAGATACCTGTAGAGTGCTAAAGACCTTTCTCCAAGCCCCTGTGAGAATGCTATTTTATAGGTTATGAAGTCCCACTAGCTTCAAAGCACTTCCACTGAAGTTGGTGTTTTTTAAGCCTTCAAGAAGAGCAGCTGACAGGTCTGTACAAAGCAAGTGAAAACCTCTGGTGGCTTTACAGAAGTAATCATTTGTCTCCTGTTAAAGACACATTGTCCAGGAAGTTTCTTCTGCCTGAGTTCTGTATTTTTTCCTAGAGTACTGGTAGCAGTAAAAAGGCATTTGTCCAGTGGAAGGAAAAATAGGGCAGTTTAACCAGTAACAAACATCCCTGAGTGCAATATATATAAACTCCACAGAGCTCCAGTGATGAATTCCATCGTTTCCATGAGGTCAGTACCACTTATGACCATGCAGCAAACAGCCCTGACTTGGGCTGTGCCTTGGTGCCATGAGCTGAAGAGCACTGGGGCCCCATGGGGCAAATTCTCAGTGGCTTGCAGTGATCTGAAGTGATCACAGAACAAAACTAAGCTAATTTGCCATTTCCTAAACTAACTTAGTTTTTTTTTTCCTCAACTGCTTTTCCCCTGAAGAGCAAAAAATGTATCAGGATTATTTATTTCCTCTGGCAGCAAGTTTCTCATTGAATCAGAACAGCTTGAGTTGAAAACATGACAGTGTTTTATCAGTGTTACCTGTTTTATAGCCTTACAAAGGGGAATAGGAAAGGGAAATAGAAGAAAATGCTTCTGGTTTATAAGATAATTTCAGTTTTGCAATGCTGCCTGTTTTAAATAACCAATCAAGTTTAATTACCACAACAAAATAAGAGGATGACAACCTCAGACAGCCTATGGATTTCTAGCTGGTGAACATACTTGTTGGGCTCCTTTCAAGGAACTGCTCATGGATCTTTACAGCTTCATTCAAACCAAGTGTGTTGCCTTCCCTCCTCTGCCTCCCTTGGCTAAATCCCAGTCTCTACTCTGTAGCTTCTGTTGGTGCCGTGGCTGAAGTCCATACCATTTCTTCCTCATTCATTGGCATTCCCTGAGGATATAACGTGTGGGTCTCTTGCATGAGGTTGCTGCTTGTCCTTTCACAATGTCTTCAGGATGTATCTGCACCTTGCCTTTCATCTTCAGCACAGACCTGTTAAAAGCAAAAAGCTTGCAGCTCCTTCTGCAAGTAAGCAGTCTTGAGGGTGTCTCCAGGTGGGCTTTGCTTGCCCAGCCGTGGCCTTTCCCGGCAGGCAAGGAAACCAGCTTGCCTTTTGCAGGAGCTCTGGTGCCTCTGCAGCAGCTGTTGTTCCTTGGATAGCCTTGCCAGCACCACGCTGGCATCCTGAGCAGGGGAACTTGGCAAAGCAAGGAAGTGTGGTGTGGCTAACCAGCCATACTAGAGCTTGGCAGGGACCTAGAAGGCTGCCACTGAGTAGCCAGATATGACCGTGTCTGCGGTGGCCCATGTAGGTCACCATCTGCTTTGGACTACACTGAGTGTCTTGCTTGGGCCTGATTTGGAAGCCCAAGCTTAGGTTTCACTCTTGCCAAATAGCTGATAGGGAGAGATGGCTGCAAACAGGGGGAAGATTTGGCTTCTGAGCTGAGTACCTAACTAGCATGAATGCCCCAGTGTGGTGTTTCTGTTAGGACCTAGGTCTGGTGGTATAGGGACAGTGTGGGGCAAGGAGGGAGAATCTTACCCCTGGTGAAGCTGACAGTGACCTGGACAGAGCAAAGATTTGCAGCTCCCTTCACAGGAGGAGACAGGAGAGCACTAGAGGCAGTGCCCTGGGGTGAAGTGCTCCTCCTGTTGGGTCTGAGCCAGCCCTGTGACTTCTCCTCTGGTGCAGGTGGCTGCATCCCAACACAGACCCCTTGAGGCAAGGTGGGAGTGCTCAAAAAAACCCCCAATTTTCCCAGATCTTTGAGTGCTGCTGCAAATGGTCCCCATGTACTTGCTGGCACGTGAGTAGTAGAGAGCAGGATGACTGATAATAGTGTTTTTACCATGTGTTTTTCTCACTTTACAAACCAGGACCCCCCTCTGCTCCTCGGAGTGCCATCTCAAATGTTAACGAGACTAGTGTCTTTCTGGAATGGATTCCCCCTGCTGATACTGGTGGAAGGAAAGATGTGTCTTATTATATTGCATGCAAGAAGTGCAACTCCCACTCAGGTCTGTGTGAGGCGTGTGGCAGTCATGTCAGGTACCTCCCCCAGCAAACCGGCCTGAAAAACACCTCTGTCATGATGGTGGATCTGCTTGCTCACACAAACTATACCTTTGAGATTGAGGCAGTGAACGGAGTGTCCGACCAGAGCCCCGGAGCACGGCACTTTGTGTCTGTAAATGTAACCACAAACCAGGCAGGTAAGTGGATCTTCAGCCTGGGAATGTCTGGGGTGGGAGCCCGAGCCAGTCAGACCTGGTGCAGACCTTCCCTGTGAAATGGGTGGCAGTCCTCGGCATGAAGGGCTGGACTGTGGCCTCTTGGAACATGGGGGGGGGGTGGTTGTGTCTCATAGGTTATAATTACTGCAGTCTGCAGCATGTTTCCTTCCAGCAGGAAATACTTTTTTGTATTTGTGGCTTTTTCCTTTTACCCTAAGCTACTTGGAGATCCTTTCACTTCTTGGCATTTTGGTGTCTCCACCCATGAAACCAGAAAGAAAACAGTTGCCTCTTCTGGTGGGAAAGGGAAGTTTCTGAGTTCATTTCAATCCCAAACACCAATGGTTAAAACATCCTAACTTTGCAAACAGTTACCCTAAGAAAATTGTTTTGAGTGACTTTAGGAAATGTAATCCCTCTTCTGCACTGGGATGCTGAAGTGACTGGGCTCAGGCTGGTGAGATGTGTGATACGTTCAGTGCTTCTCCAGCAATGGAGGGCTGGGATCTCCATTGCATACTGCGTCCTTCTTGGTTGTGCACTGTGCAGGCATAGGTGATGTAGACTGATGTGTTCCTTTGTCCAGGGCTCAGATTTGTCCTTTGCCCCATGGTCACCTTGGTATTGCTATTGTCACCTGTCATTTGGAGGTGTGATGGGAGGCAAAGCCATGCTTACATCTCCTTTCATGCACATCAACGCACCAGGCACCCCGCACAGCTTCTGAAAGCCCTGGAGACCTTTCTGTCTGTCTTCTCTTGTCCCTCATGCTGTGTTTTAGGGTCTCTTCACTTTGCCTACCTGGCTTGCTTCCTGCCATTTAATGTGGGGCTCTCCAGTGGCATTTGTCTGCTGCAGAGCCCTTCCGGGAACACAAACTGGTGGCATTTGGCACTGTGAGGAGTGCTCTGCCTGATCACCAAAGCCATTCATTGCCTTCTCCTTCCAGACAAGGCTTAGCCAGGAAAACCCAGTGTGGTGTGCAGCAAAACAGCTGGAGACTGGCAGCTCCTCACTGCAGAGCAGGAAGATGCTGGCTGGAGCAGGGCTGCTTTTCCTCCCTGCTGCCCAGGTGGATCTGCGTTGGCTTGGCAGGCAGCAGCAGCGAGAGAGTGGCTCACGCTTCAGCAGATACCTGTCCTGGCAATTAGGCTGGGTTGCTGAAGCGTTAGACAAATCCTCTGGATATATCTCAAGGAGAGGAAAGAAGGGCATGCCAGGGCTGCTGCTGATGGATGTGGCAGGAAGTCTTCTGGAGGAACATCGGTGGATGGCAGTGTGACACCTGTTGAAGGCACCTCTTTAATGCAGATCAGTGGGTGTCACACTCCTCATGCTGTTTACTGTTTTCCCATTGTGAAGGCGGCTGCTGCTGCTGGAAGAAGTGTGTTTTCCTGTTAGTGGGTTTGCATTAGTGTGTCATTACTGTCATTGGATTTTTCCTGATGTGCAGAGCAAAATCCACATGAACCTCAGTAAATGTAGCTGCACGAGAGGGGATTCATGCAGTGCTGATCAGTGCAGATGGGGAGGGAGAAGGTCCTGGTTTGTGAGGTATAGGTGTAGCAGGATTTATCCATGTACCTGCTTCTCCTGTGCACAAGTAACCCCTTGCACAGTTACTACCTCCAGCCTTCTGTTGAAAGGTCCATTACAGGAGATGGTAGACCTGTGGTGAACGTGGCTTATGCTAAAGACAAGTATGTGTAGCTTCAGGTTCAGCCTCACTGTTTACCCTGCTGGAGCTACAGTGGAGGGAGGCACTACTGGCTCAAGCCCCGAGTGTGTAATTCACACTCTGTTGTTGAGATTGCATCTGTATCCTCTCCTGTTTGACTCAACAGGAGGTTGAATCAAACCTCTGTCCAAAGCAAGGAGTGGTGCCTGTATTCTGTTGTTTCTTTGAGCACTCCCAGGTGTGATCATCAGTTTGTCCATGCCAGAAGTAAAGCAGCAGTAGAGAGGGACTTTGGAAATCAGACTGGCTGCCAAGGATGGGAAGTGGGTATCTGTTTTCTTAAGGTGTCTCTGAGAAATGTCCTTTGAGGCAAGATATGGAGGTGTGCAGACAGAGTGGTCCGTGCCTGGCCATGGCCCAAGATGCTGGATATCTCTGAAAAAGCCTTACCTTCAGCTGTCCTTTCTCAGCTAAGAGCAGGCAGGGCATGTGGTGCTTCAGGGATTCTCAGCCCACTCATCTCCCCCCTGAAATTACCACCAAGAGATGCAGCTCTGGGGCATCATCCTTTCCCTCACCCAGGTTTTCTGATTATATGGTTCTGTTTTGATGAAGGCTGATATAATAAAGCTGAGTGGCAGAAGATAGTGGTATGAGGCCAGCTGCAGCAGCAGGAGAGATCCTGCTACAAGAACTGCTGGCTGTGGTAAAGGACAAAACCAGCATGCTGTGGGATAGGTCTGACTGCTAGAGCTTTGCTGGCAGATAGTCACTAACCCAGCACTGCAGAGAAGTGCCAGGGGCTGCTTTCTTGGTTTGGCTTTGTTCTGTCCCAAAAAACCATGGTTATTCCAGGAGTGCAGAAGAATGCTCAGGCAGCAGCAGGGTGCTGGGCACGCCACCTCTTTTTTGTAGGGGAGCTTTTGGCAGCAGAAACTACCTCTGGTTTGGGCTCTGGAAGAGATTGCTTGCTGAAAAAAATGTGGATTTCTCCAAAGCAATTTGTCCCCCTTCCCCTTCCTCTCAATTTAGAATGATGGGGAAAGGAATCGGCACTGGCAGTCACTCTGGCATTTTCAGGTTGATGTCATTTTCTTCTGAACCTTTGAAGTCAGATTTGGAAATTACAGCAAGGTAACAGCAATCTTTTGTGCACAGGAGGAGGCAGATCAGCTGCTGACCGCAGCAAGCTTCCACTCCAGTTTCTGGGGACCCGATGGTACTTGGGATGGGACTGGTCCATGGGGGACACAGTGGCCTTAGGCTCTGGATGCAAGACTAGTTTCCCTTGTCACCCTCTTCCACTCCCTGAACCTCTGTTGTTTCTGTGGGATTTTGCAGATGTTTCCTGTTGGAAACATGTCTCTAGAAAAGGTGAGGAGTGCCATGAGCTAGGGGAGGTGAAAAGTGTGCTGGCCTGCATCATGACTACCCTAGAGCTGCTGCAGATGGACAGAGGATCTTATTCCCTTCATAGGCAAGTGGGTTGGCCAAGGCATGGTTCTCCCCTTTGGGATTGCTGCACAGAGTGTACCCAAGGGAATTCCCAGCCCAGATGGTATGGAGCCAGCTGTAATACGCTCTCACAGCATGTTAAAAAGGGTGCCAGGTGGAGCACTGGAGCCCAGGGAATAATCATAGAAGGGCCCAGGTTGCAAGGGACCTTAAAGATCATCTAGCTCCAACCCCCCTGCCACCCACTAGACCAGATTGCCCAGAGCCACATCCAGCCTGGCCTTGAACACTGCTAGGGATGGGGCCTCCACAACCTCTCTGGGCAACCTGTGCCAGTGCCTCACCACTTACCCTCTGAGTAAAGAACCTCCTTCTAATTTCCAGTCTAAATCTCCCCTCCTTCAGTTTATATCTGTTCCCCCTTGCCCTGTTGTGGCAGTGGTAGGACTGAGTTGGCCATCCTTTTCTTCTCCATGCTTCTGCTCAAGCTTCTGCAGTTTTGCAGTGCTCCTCTTCAGAGGGTTTCCAGAGAGCAGTCAGCATGTGCTGCTCGTACACCAAAGCCTTGTTGCTTTTCCACTGACAGCCACCTCCCGTTGCTTCTGTTTCTCGGTGATTTCACCAAGCTGGATGATTAAGTAAGGCTGTCACTCCAGACAGATGTGCATCTCCCTCGAGGGCTTTCCTCATATCTGCCCTGTACACAGAAAGCACCTACCATGACGTCTTGGTCAGGGACGTGTGTCTCGTAATGGATCCGTTGGGAGCCAGCAGTTGTGATTCATGTTTGCCTGAGCACTGCTTGGATCGCTGTAGGAGCACGTTGGGAAGAGGCAATACTGAAAACCTTTCTAGGCTTAAAACCTGCCAAGAGTATTCACTTTTAAGGCAGCCTAAACAGCCAAGCAGCTGTCTTTGCTTCTGGTCTGGGCATGGCTTGAGCAGGGAGCTGGTCCGGAGGAGGTGGTGTGACAGTGGGGGCAGCTCTCCTGCTGGCATCCCAAATGCCACAAACTCCTTTACACTGAAAGACCTCTCTGTGTGTTTTCAGATAAGCCTCCTGCCTGTTTTCTGTTTGAGAAGTCAGAAGCCAGTGTTCAATCTCCTCCTGTGATCTGTGTGGTATTTTTGAGCCTTTTTTGGGGAGAAGGGGAATAAAGATCCAGATGTGTTTGCTAGCAGAGGAGGAGTTAACCTGTCTGATGCCTGAAGGATCTGCATGCCTGAGGCCAAACCAGAGATACAAGTTGCATCCTGTGGTGCAGCAGCTCTAAGCAAAGGTGTTGGAGGACAGGACCTGACAATCCCTGCTGCTGCCTGGGAGGCATGACTAGGTTCTTATTTGACGCCCAAAACACCCTAGATGCTTGGAGCAGCTGGAAAGCTCTTGGAGCAGGGAGGTGTGCTGAGAGCTGTGATACTTGCACTGGGGGCTAGGGGGCAAGGGGGAAAGAGTTTTCCTTAGTATTTGAGATGTACCAGTCTTTGGAAAGCAAAGGAGATTCAGAAAAGGAAACTGCAATGTAGACCTTGTGGTAGTCTTGTGTCAGCAGCTGCATGCTCTTGAAACTGGTGGAGTTCAGGGTGCAACAGCCTGGGCAGGGAACACCAGAAAATGGGGTGAGGAGATGGCTGTGCTGGTAAAGAGACTCTCTTTGGGAATGGACAGGTTCAGGGTCTGATTCTTGCAGCTCTGAAGTGTCTCAGCCTTGTTGGGTTTGGCTCAGGGAAGGAGTCAACTTGCTGGTTTTGTTTGGGAGTAGCAGAAGGTTTCCAAGAGAAGGCTTGAGTAGCTGCTGCATGCATCTCACATGAGAAGCAAGACTGGGCTTACAGCTCTACCTCTCAACCAGGACTGCTGACTGAGGGCCTGTGAAAGCTTAGGCAGATGCTTATTTTTGGAAATGTCCCTTTCCACAGCCAGGATGGTGAGCAGGGCTTGCCTGTAAATGTCTTTTGAACAGTGCTTGATCCTCTGAGCTGCATCACCTTCCCAGCAATGGTTGGTAGTGGACAGCATAGGAATGAGCATGGGGCAGACAGGTTCTAATGCTTCGTTGGAGTGCTCTCCAAGCTCCAGGGGCAACCTCTTTGTGCTTTATAGCCCTTCATGGATTTTTCTCCCATGAAGTTTGTCTAATCATTTTATGAACTCTGAGAAGGCTTTAGCAGCTGCAGCCAGTCAGTGTGAATTGGGCACGTCTGATAGTTTAAGCTGTGCTTTAGGTCTACGTTGGTCAGAGAGGAGCTATTAGAAGCACAAATAAGAGGGTGCAAGGCTGGCAGCAGCTGCCTGTCTGTTTGGAGAGCACTGCCGTTTAGAGATGCTGCACTAGCTTCCAGTGCCTTAACACAGAGGTTGCAGTGTTTAGCCTGGAGTGATGTACTGATAAAAACAAAGGGCAGTCTTCACTAGAGGGTGGGTGAGTACAGGGGCATTTTAATGAGCAGAGGTAAATTAGTACTGCCTTGAACACCACGGGCTCCATTTAATTCTGGGTGCACCCTGCTGTACCTTGTGGCAGCATCCTTTGGCTGGCTGTGAGCACCCTTGGGGTCCAGAGAAGATGCAGAAATGGATATTGAGCTGCCAGCAAGGTGGAGAGAGTAATTTCAGTTGTGAAGTCCTGTGTGTGTGCTGGTTGTCAGCTTCAAGAGGTATTTTGCATGGTTTCATGTAACCAGAGAATGTAGTCACAGGTGGTTGAAACCCAAACATGCTGGCAGAGCACTGGGAAAACCTGAAAGCCAGAGTGGCACTGAAGGTTTCTTTCTTTCTCTGTTAATTGCGATAGCCACAATTATTTTGAATGCAGAATCTTCATCTCTTGTCCTGTTCCAGCATCATGGGTTCAGCCCAGCCCAGATGAGAGGGTGTCTGCTACCAGATCAATTAGGGATCAGGTCAAGAGCTTACAGCTTTATTGGTAACTTCTCAGTTGGTAATTGCTGCTTTTTCATAGCTTGTTGTAAGTCTTCTTGCTACACTTACAGCATTAGCAATACATGCTTGAATATTGAGAGGTTTCTGTGGAATATGGAAAAAAAATCCCCCAAACTACAACACACCTTTTAATCAGCCATTTGCATTCTTGAAGTGCAAAAGATGACCCTGCTGCTGATATGAGGACATTAAAGATGAAATAAAAGGCATTCTCCTGCATCTACAAGACAAACCTTTCAATTTTGATATGACATTAAACCATCTTATGGTAAAATAAAACCAGTAAGAAATAGTCATCCCCATCCACCCTCCTCCTACAAAAGGGAAACAGAAAGGTGCTGGAGTTCTCGTGGTGGGATTCAACCCATGGCATGTGTTGTGCTGCAGGGTGCAGGTGTCACCATCTCCCTGTGGCAGGGAGACAGATATCTCTGTGGGAGAGCCTTCAGAGACTCATCCATGGACTGCCCAAAATACCCAACCTGTGAAGTGCTGCAGCCATCAGGATTCACATGGATTCCTCTGTGACACCCTGGAGCTGCTGGAATGACTGCTGGCAGCATCACCTCAGGCTTGGGGTAAAGCAGCAGAGATTGGGCAGCTTGAGGCTAGATTTCTAGAGGGGTGTGAGGAGCAAGTACTGGTGTGTTCCCAAAAGCACAGGGCAGGCTGTGCTGTGATCAGATGTGGTAAGAGCTGCACAAGGTCAGAGCTGTCAGAAACTTGTGGTTTTGCAGAGCATCACCACTGTGACATTGCAAGAGCGATAGTGCTGGTTTAAAATTTTATTTCCAATTTTGTTGGCATATTTTTAAAGGATTGCCAGGTAATCTTATATTAATCTAATTCTAATCACCTTAAAACAGTCTTCAGGGCCAAGGAGTTCTCTTTGTATTGTGCTGAGTGCAGTACTTGGCAGAGAGCAAAAGTAAAACATCTGAAATGGTTTCACTGCCCAGATGACATCAATGTATAGATTATTTTTTTTTCCCATGAATGCAGCTACTGAATTTTACTGCTAGCAAAATCCTATTCAGCTCTTTAGTCTTGGTCTGCAAGCTGGTAATTCCTTTGTCTGAGATGTTCTTTCTGATTTTTAGCATTCAAAGTAATTTTACTCTCTTAACACTCGGTGCAGATGATGCTTCTGGAATTGCTCTGAAGACACCAGGGCTCAAAAATAGCCAGGAAAATAAAGATGTAAAAAAAATTACTTCCAGTGCTGTTAGAAAAATAGCAGGGGACTCATAGGCATTTAATAAACGTCCCACTTGCTCTCTGTCTGCAGCTTCTTTACCATACCAAGTAAGCTCTTTACAGTAATCTCCCCTGAAACTTAGCTGTAACTGTGGAGGAGCCAGAGTGGTTTGAAACATTTGCCTTTCAGTCATTGTGCATTGGGTGAGCTGTGCTCAGGGGGTAGCAACTTCACAGGGTGGTTCTCCTTCCTCATGCAGTTATCATGTTGGTCATAGGAATTTGAAAGAGTGTGAAGGTGGAAGTATGTGTGTGGGTGTGTACAGACATGCAGGACACCTGCTAGGAGAAGCTGGAGGTTACCCACCCTTGTTTTGCCTGAATATCTGTGACACCTTTGTAAAGCTCATGCTGTTTGCATGCCTTTTGCTCCTGCTGAAGAGAAGGCTCTGGGGAGAGCTTATTGTGGCCTTCCAGTAATTAAAGTGAGCTTATACAAAAGGGGGAGAGAGACTTTTTAGATAGGTAGATAGTGACAGGACAAGGGGGACCAATTCTAAACTGAAAGAGGGCAGAGTTAGATTAGATGTGAGGCAGAAAATCTTTACTCAGAGGGTGGTGAGGCACTGGGACAGGTTGCCCAGAGAAGTCTTGGATGCTGTGTCCCTGGAAGTGTTGCAGGCCAGGTTGGATGGACCCTGGGAAACCTGCTCTAGTTGGTGGCATCCCTGCCCATGGCAGGGGGATGGAAATAAATGATCTTTAAGGTCCCTTCCAACTGAAACCGTTCTGTGACTCTGTGACTGTGCCAAATTACTTGATCTCTGTGCTGCAAAGCTACCTGACAGTTTTCTGGCCTTACTTTCCTCCTGCCTGCTTTCTTTTGCCTTGAGCCCAACCTCTCCTCAATGTGGCAGTTTGTAATTTGTGTTTATATGGCCAGATTTTTTTCTCCTCAGCTGCTGATTCACTTGTTGCCTGCACCCAGGGAGCACGCTGGCTTCTGCATCTCAGGAAGGGTTCTGCTGCATCCAAACTGAGCTCCGGCTTGCACTGTTCATGATTTACAGGTTCCCAGTTAGTATCTTACAGTATCAGGCTTTAAATGTTTTTCTCCCCTGGATTGCTTGTTATTGAAGAGCTGTTCATTGAGGCTGGGAAGGATTTTCCACATCTTCTACTCTGGTTGCTCTAACAGTGCACTTAATGGCAGTCTTGCTCATTTCTCAAAAGACGTCTGAAATGCTGCTTCTAGCACTTGCATTTCTTGCAAAGGGTTAAGGCAATAGCAGTGGTAGGCTGGCTCGTGCTTTATCCCAGCTTACTGCCCCTCCTCACTGGGACAGAGAACTGGAGAGCCAAGAGCAGCACCAAGGTGACAGACAGCCCAGCAGTAATATTTCTTCCACAGCAGCTGGGCCAAAGTTCAGCTACATGCAGATCCTGCAGAAAGCTCCAGAGTTGGAAGGCTTTAATTAAAACACACTTCAGGTTTGCTCATTTGCTGGCATGCTGGAATGCTTTCTGCATCTCCTGGTCCTGGAGGAACAGTCCTGATCAAAGCAAGTAACTAATGGGATTTCTGGCTAGATCAGTACAATAGAAATCACCAGAAGGAGAAGTGTGATTATTTATTTATTTTCCTGCTTCTTCAGGCCTGATAATTGTGAGGAATACAGGCTCTGATCAAAAGGCCCTGTCCAAGCTGATGCAGGCACCCACCGGCGATGGTGGTGCTGGGCGAGAGGGGTGCAGCAGTCCAGAGCGATGCTCTGCTCTGTGCTGAGAGGTGCTGAGCGTGCCAGCCTGCTCCTGTAAGTCCTTTGGCTTGGGCAAGCCTTGGAGAGAATTGCAAACTCTCTTCTGCATTTGGCTAGATCTGCCCTGTGAGTTTTGGCCAGGGGTGGTGGGCAAGTCAGGGGATGGGAGGGACATATTTTGCTCCCAACCCTTTAGCTCTGCAGGGCCTTTGGTAGAGAGATGAAAAAACCTCAAGTAAATTTGCAGAATGAGGTGGAAAGTGCCAGTGGAGGGCACCAGCACCAGGACCTTCTTGCTGACTCCCTGGGAATACAGATTGCAATTTCCCACCAAGCTTCTGCGTCCTGCTGCACAAAACCTGTGTGTCTTTGCCCCTAAATGAGGTGAAGGGAAGCAGTGTTGAATGTGTAAAAACCAAGGGCTTGCCCTCCCTCCTTTGGCTTGCAGGGGATTATGAGACTGTGCAATTCCTTCATAGCTTCTTCCCAACTTCCTGCAATCTGCCTTCGTCCAAGGACAGAAAGCGATGCTCAGCCAAGTAGATGATTAATTGTGCTGTCTCCTGAGTTGTCTTTCCCACAGTTCAGCGTTAGTGTGGCTGATCTGCACCACGCCGTTATCCTGCCATCTCCAGGTCTCTGCCTTCCCTGCCAGGGGTTCCTGCCTTGGATCATTAAACCGTGCAGCTCCCTGATTCTGCCTCCTCCTCCTGAGGTGTGGCACCAGCAGCGTGAAATCGCTCACTGACCTTGCCAGAGACTTAAGGCATGAGGCTCTAAGTGCCTGGCTGTGCAGGGGCAGTTCCCAGAGAGGTGCTCCCAGCCAGTTCACTCAACTGGAAGGCTGCTGCAGAAATTAGCAGGTTATTTAATTTATTGTCCATCTCCCTGTAGCAGGTGCAACTCGGTCCCTGCAAGGGTATGGAAAGGAGCTGGAGGATGACTGGGAAGGATGCACACGAGGGCACAGACCCATCGCAAAGCTGCAGACAGCAACCAGCAAAGCTCTGTGTGTGTGAAGGACAAAGTGCCCTGGGCTTTCTGCAGAGGTGATGCACCAAACCCTCTGCTATGTGTTGGCTGAGGCTTGGAGGGGAACTTTTGCCAGAATCAGATAGCCTTGGAGGGCTTCAGATACTATTTGCATCCAAAAGCTGCAGAACACCTCTATAAAATAAAACAAATGGCCATAAAGTAGTCAGGTAGTCGATAAGTATTGCTTGTGCTGGAATAAAAATGGTGCATCTGGCCTGGCCTCACACTGTTCCTCTATCTTCTGGAATTAGTCAAGGAGTGATGACTGCTAGTTTAGAGTCAGCCTGTACAGTGTCCATTTCCTCGTTTAGGAGAGGAAAGGGAAGGGAAATACGTGGTCATTATGCAGATGCATGCAGTAAGTAAATGCAAGGTGGCTCAGCTTTATTCTGTCCAGGGCTGATGGATACAGTGTTGGTGGAAGGGGTGTCTGATGGCAGTAAATTGCCATTTCATTGCTTACACTTAGGCACTGCCTTTTGTCGGGGAGGTTTTTCAGCCACCTGGTTTGTGATGGGGAAACTGAGGCACGGAGGTGCAGCGTGGCTGGCTGGAGGGCATACACTGAGGCTGAGACTCTTCTTGCTGCAGCTCTGCCCCTGCTGAGCCCTTCCAGCTCTGTAGGACTAGAGTCCTGAGCTGCCCTGTGGAAGTTTTCACACCTGTTTGCCAAACTGGCTTTAGGAGAGGCTGGGCAGGGTCCACCAGAGGTGGGCTGACAGGTGGGTGGGGGCTTTTGGGGTTGTGGGGTGTTTTTTTCCTGAATTGTTTTCAGTATTACTGTGGGTTCAATTTCAGTGCAGCATGAAAGACAGAAATGTCAGTCAACAGCATGTTCATCCTAAGTGTTTGGTGTCCTAAAGTATGCCAGAGGGTTTGGGGAGAAGCGTGACGTGGAGTCTGTTTGCTCCCACACCTTAACTGCAGTAGTGACACTTCCCTTCTTCCCGCTTTTGCACCATCACTCAGGATGCTCCAAGTCCAGCTTGAGCGCAAGGTGTTGCCTGCAGTGCATTTGGTTGGTGACCTGTGCCTTGTGTGCTGAAAACAGAGCTGTTGATAATGTGCCCCTGTCCATTCCAAGTGGCTGCAAATTCCAGTGCCCGGGGGTTCCGATGTAACTAAAATCCCAATCGTTTTGACTTTCTATCCAGGAGGAGAGCAAATGCTACCTCTTCAGGAAATACCTTGGGTTTTTATTTGGCCTTTGGCAGTAATAGTGTTTAAAGTGGCTTGGCAACTGTTCACTGATGAGGGTCCAAAAAAAGCACTTAACAAAATCAAGCAATAGCAGTAATGAAGTGCTAAAGACGTTGATGCTTTATTTATCCTCTTGAGAGCTTAGCAGGGATTTCAGCTGCTTCTACCTCCTGATTTCCTTGCCTCTTTTGAACCTGAATCATAGCATGGCATCTGCCATAGGGCTGCTGAGGTGGCTGCCTCTCAGCCAGGATGGGAAGGAGGCATGGGACTGTGTCAAGCTGTCCTCCCCTGGGATGCTGAAGTCCAGGGTCACGCAGTACTCTGCTCCCTGATCCCCATGGCTGAGCCCCAGGCAGGTGCCTGGGAGGCTCAGGTGGGGGAATATCCAAGGATCTGAAGTATGAGGCCCTTGGGTCTTCTACCTCTGTGTCTCAAGCTCCAGCTGCTCTGCCTCATAGAGGTAGTGGTGGACTTCTGGGGATGGAGTGTGCACATGGCTCCTGAATCATTGGACCTGGGAAGGTCTGTGCCCTTTTCCATAGCAGGAGAGATTTGGTGCTGCATCTGGAGCAGTGCTCCAGCAGGCAGAGCAGCCACTTTCTCCCTTTGCCAGGTGAGTGCTTGAGAACTTCAGAGATGCCTCTAGTCAGACACTTTCATAGCTGCCATTTGGCTAAATCCAGGAGTGTTTTCCTCTCCAAGAGAAGCAGCAGCCATTTTTCACAGACCAAGTGAAGCCACCTATTGGGTTACTGAGCTTCCTTCAGAAGCCAGGCAGCCCTACACCACCTTCAGGGCCCAAAGGAGCCCTTGAAGTGCCATTGAATTTCATTGTTAATGTCTCAGTCATTTACCCTGAATGGAAGAGGGTATTTTTTTCCCCTCAAAGGCATGAATAAAATCTAGATTGCAGGAAATAATCCCCCTTAAAGGAGGTAGAAGCTCTGCCTTTTAATGTAAGGTGGGAGGAGGCAAGAAGAAGGAGACCTGGTGCTGAGCTGTGCCTAGGACTGCTCCAGCTCTTCTCAAAAGCCCTGGATTTTGTTCAGTGATTAGAAACAGAATAAATCAGATGGAAAAGGGAAGGAGGTGCTGACAGGGTGATCCATGTGTGGGAGAAGGGGAGGGAGTGGCGAAGGAAGAGCACATACTGAGGGTGACTTTAATTATGTGGAAGGTGGGAAGATTGACTTCCCCATCCTGAGTGGGGTGTGTGAGAAGATACATTAGTCTATATTCTATCAGGGGTTGATGAGGTCTTCTTGAAGATGTTGGTAGTTACTTGGAAGAAAAAAGGTGCACTCTCAGGCAGTATTTATGAGAGCTTTAATTACATTTCACAGACTGAGTTCCAATTAGAAGGGAAGGGGGAAGGAAAAAAAAAAGAGGAAAGATGTACAGCATGTGTTCAGAGCACAGTGATAAATCTGTGGCAAAGGATAATGGTAAACAAGGTAGCTGTACATCATGACATCATTTGCACACTTATTCTAAGGTGTTTGTTCCAACTTCCCTTCCCCCCAGCACAAGCAAGATGCTTATATAGGGGTCAAGCTCAGGCCTCCCTTACTCACCTCCCAGGAAGGTGAAGATCATTTGCAGTTGCTGCAGTAAAAGGCTGTTACTTTTTTTTTTTCTGCCAAATCATTAACTGTGTCATAAAGCAGCACTCCAGAAAAGGCAGAGACAGATCCCAACATATGTTTCTGTGCTTGCCTGAGCGGTGGGAAAACACTGCTCTCGTTAGTGCATCCTTTCACGTGGGGTGGAATGCTGCTGGTTCCCACCAACTAGGATCATGGAATGGTTTGGATTGGTTTTGCATTATTCCTGTGATGACCTCACCTAACTGGCTTCTAACCCAGGTGGCTGTGATGTCTGTTTTAATGTCAGGGAGATGTATAAATGGCTCAGCACTGGCTCATTCTCTCCCTGCTGTGGTCAGCCAGGGACTTTGCCATTTCCTTCACTGCAAGGATGATATCTTGGTGCCTGGGTGGCTTTGGCGCAACTCTTTCACCACATCCCTCTCTCAGGCAAGAAGCTTTTCTGCACTCTGTGTTCGTGGTGTAAGCTGTTCACCAGTCCCTCCACAGGCAGTGCAGGGTAGAGGTGTGTCTAATGGCATCTGTGTCAGGCACAGGGATTACCTTGGATCTCGTGGTACTGGTGATGAAAGTGAAGGTAAGTCTGCAAACAGTTGATGGCAAACACTGACATTCTGCTGAAGAATAGCAGGAGTTAAGTGGTGAGATTGCTTTCCTCTCAGATAACATCATTCCTCCCACTGATGGATAGGAGGGCTGAGAGTGTGTGTTAGGAGTGGTGAAGTGGCTGCAGTGGAGCCCTGGCAACACCTCAGCACTGGGAATTTTCTCCTAAGTCCACAATCACACCTGGAAAGTTAAAACATATCAAGGGAGAAAACTCCCTTTTCCTTCTTGATCTTGAGACCCAAATCCTTGTTTACTTGGAAGCAGAGATGTCAGGAGTAAGGTATGATGGAGTGTAATTGCAAGATTCTTTTTTGGTAATTAGTATCTCGCAGCCATCTTGTGCTATTAAGAAGGAGGCATAATTGCAGGGAGGATGCGTGTGTTTATCATGGAGCTGGCACTTCAGACCATTAGGAAGTAGCTGTAGCTTTGCTGTATGCTGCCTGTAGATTAATCTAGTTTAGGAGACTTAAGAGCCTGTCAGAGCAATGCTCCCATCATCTGGGTGGTTATGCCGTCAGGTGGTAGGAGAGCACTTGGAGAGGCACCAGATGTTTCCCATAGCCCTGCTGCAGTGACACTCTGCTCCTTGACAGGCATTTCCAGAGGTTTCCTTGTTGCTGGCTCCAGTATTCACCATTTCCCAGTTTATATACACGCCAAAAAGGGGGGAAAAAAAACCCTGGTGAGGACCAGGAGGCAGTAGTGTTCATCTCCATCTGGGCTCTGCTGTACAGGCTATTTCTGTGTACTAGCATGGGAGGAGAGAAACCTGGACTTGTGGGAGCTGGTGCAGGATTACAGGGTTAAGGATTGAATCTTGGTGTACATCTTGAGTCCTTCCTGATGAGGACTGCTGAACAGGACAAGACCATAGATGGGATCTCTTCCAAACTGGAGGAGTATGTTGTTTTCTGTGTTAATCTGCAGCTGACTGTAGGTCCAAGTGATCTTCTGTTTCGTTCATTGTTTTGGCTAATTCAATACCTGGAGGGATATATTGTATTTCCCCTTCCCTTAGTGGATCAAATTCTTGTCCCAGTCCTAGGGAAGCTACTTCTGTTGAAGTCAGTGAGTCGTCTCTCATGCAGACCAATGCAAGGCATGGCCTTGTTGTCTCGGATAGATTGGATCTTCTCACTTTTTCCTCTGGAATTCTTCACAGCTGCTGCTTTTCTTTCTGAGGTCTAGAAATGTTGGCTCCAAACAAGTTTTTCCCCAGTGTTGAGAAAGCAAGGTTCTCTGGTGCACGCAAGCATAAGCATTTTGATTTTCATTCTTTTAACGATGCCATGACTGTAAATCTGCTTTTTTTCCCCCCTCAGTATTCTGAAAATCCCTTTGCCCAGGTCACTCAGTATATAGTGGTAGCATATGATTTGACAAGCCTTGCTGAGGAAAAGATGAAGCAGGGAGGATCAGATTTATTATTGGGTCAGTGACTGAGATATTTTTTGAGTTCCTAGAGCTTTATCATGGTGACCATCCTGGGTCCTGTCAGTAAAGAGATGATCTTGAGAATTAGATCACCGAGATTATAATATACTGCTGTGTTAGACAAGATTCATGGTCAAAGGAGAATATGACATTTAATGGCCCTTTTAAATGTCACATCCAGGTTTTAAAGGCCATGGGCTCAGAATAAACAAAAGAGAGCACAGCTAGCTCCAGCAGCTCCAAAATGAGCAGCACCCCAGTCCTTGCAGTCTGTGTTTGTGCAGCACGTACAAGACTAAACAGCCACTAGAAACCCTGCAAGGGTGATAGTGGTGTCTTTCTTGAGAGACAAGGCAAGATTCTCCTGGGGTTGGGTTAGTCTGGAGAAGAGGAGGCTCAGGGGAGACCTCCTCACTCTCTACAAGTACCTGACGGGGGGTTGGAGCCAGGTGGAGGTTGGTCTCTTCTCCCAGGTAACCAGCAATAGGACAAGAAGCAATGGCTTCCAGTTGGGCCAGGTGAGGTTCAGGTTGGGTATAATGAAAAATTTTGTCACTGAGAGAGTGGTTAGGCATTGGCCCAGGCTGCCCAGGGCAGTGGTGGAGTCACCATCCTTGGAGGGGTTCAAAAGCCATATAGATGTGGCACTTGGTGACACGGTTTAGTGGCATGGGGGTGTTGGCTGGAGAGTTGGACCTGATGATCTCAGAGGTCTTTTCCAACCTTAATGATTCTAAGGTTCTGTCTACCTACATGGTCAGCATTCCTCTTCTTTAGCAGGAGGAAGAAGTAAGTGATGCGAAGGAAGTTAGACAGACCTTAATGATGAGTAACTTTGGTTGAGCAGAGTGATCAGGAGTACAATGAACAGGGTGTTTGTGTATTGCATGGAGTCATTTACATCTCTGCAAGCAGGTGCTTGGCAGCTCTAGGGCTGGATGGCAGCTTTTAGCTTTTGCTTTTTTTTCCCTTAGCTTTGTAACATTTTGACTGGATGAGAACAGTGAGAAAAAGATTTCTGTGTTCCTCAAATGCCTTCATCACTGGTAATAAAAGGCCCATGGGAAGGTAATCCACAGAGCTGACTTCTGTATGCTGGAGTGCTGTGTAGTAGCAAATCAGATCTGATAGTTCAGTCTCTGTTTGGGATCAGATGTGATGGCTCAGGCAGCTCAGGGTCTGCAGGCTTTTTGAAATCAGGCTGATTTTGTAATTTTCATGGACTGCTAAATGTTGCCAAATTGCCTGGAAATTCACTGGCTGTCTTCAGGGGACGTTCAACGTTCAGAAGCACACTTGAAGCACACATCCTTACTCAAGGCTCTTCTTCACTTTGTTTTTATTCTGGATGAGTCATGGAAGTGTGAATGTCTGTATATCTATATTTAAAGTGTCTTTTTCTGTTTTGTTTTTCAGGTTCTCAGCAAGTAACTGTTTTATTCATTAATTGGGGTTTTATACTTTGTTCAGTATTATATTCAGCATTCAGTTTTACTGTTTTCAGTACTAATTTCTAGAACAAAGTTCAGTTAGCTCTTAAAAAGTTTCTTTTTATTTTATTTTTTTAACCAAGTTACCCCTTTTTTTCAAACTGTGCCCTTCCTTTACCCAAGCAGACATCACTTCTTAGATATAAATGTGGTTTTGTAGTTGAGGGCACAGGGCAGGATGGGCAGTGCCCCAGCCAAGTCACTGCATGGTGAAGTTTGGTAATATGCCCTCAGGGGAGAGTCATTATTGATTTAAAGGAAGAGGAAAAGTCAGTGGTGTTTTGTGGGAGGGCTTGAATTATCTCTTCTGGCCTTAAAACCTAGGGGTATTGATTTTAAATCGATTATCTTGGTTTACCTGCTGCCTATAAATTAGTGACTTCGAGTTAAATGAGCATAAAGCACGTTCTGGTGGAGCCCAGTGTGCTTCTGCAGAGCTTTAACTAAACCATTTTAAATACTGCTCTTTTTGTTAAGCCTGCTTCACTGTGGAGCTCTCCTAGAGTGCTACTTACCTTCTGGGAGGGTAGTCTAGCAACATTTGAATACTTCACTGTAACTGAATCCTGATGCAAACCCAAGGCTTTGTCACTCTTGAACTCGCTGCAGTGACCTTGGTGACGCCAAGGCTTCCCCTTGGCTGCTCCCTGGAAGTTGGTCCTGTAAAACCAGGCTCAGTGATGTGCATTGCTAGCCTCTCAGTTTCAGTTAAAGCTGGTTAGTGGGCTTTCCCCTTCTATAGGAGGTGTGTGGGGAGGGTGTAAGCAAAGGCAAATGGAAGGGGAATTGTTTGAGAGGAAGGAATCTCTCTTTTGTTTCTGCCATGGATTAGGGATGATCAGTTACCGTGTCAGAAAGCAGAGAAGCTAATATACCCCAGAATCTACATGTACTTATTTAATCATCCTGCCTGATGCACAGCATTCTTCAGTCACAGTTTTAGTGCCACTTGCTGTTATCATCTTGCATTTATGCAGGGCTCGTTTAAGGGAAGAGAAGTCATCCTGACAGGCAATGTCCTGGGGAATAGAAGAGTGGAGAAACCCCCAGGGTTCAGTTTCTGGCTCTTCAGTCTAAGTAGCTTGAGCCCTGGCCCTGTGCAACCAAACTGTTGTCCATGGCTGAGCTTGAGGTGACAGCCCAGTGGATGACTTGAGCTGTGGTCTGAAGGAGAACCTTAATGAACTCCCACCTATGCTGGGTGGGAATCCCTCAGTGGGGCTGGAAAATGCCTTTTTTTTCCCCCCAAGAGCAAACTGGAGCTACCATCCTCACAAACCTGTGAAGGATGCAGACAAATGCCTGTCAGCAGCTGACATCTGTGCAGTAGGGTCTAGTAGCCACCCCATCCTGTCACCTGCCTTGTTTGGACTACTTGCAGCTACCTTCAAGGCACAACTTCAGCCAGGCTCTGGATGAGGTGAGCACGTGCAGCATGAAGGTTGGTCAAGGGAGAGCCATAAAGAAGACACAGGGGAATACCAAACAGGGAGGTGGTTTGTGTATTGCATATGTGGAGACATGCATGTAGCCATTTTATTTCCTCACTAAACTTGGTGATGGTCTAGTCCACATACTGGATAAAGATGAAAATGAGAGAGTTGGAAGGAGGGGGGCACTTTCTTAGGTCTGTCCAAATGATCCCTTGGCCCAGGTTGGAGAAGAGAGCCAAGAAACTCCTCTGAAGGAGAACCCCCCAGTGACTGATCATGTTGAAATCCGCTTTTCTCTTCTAGCAGTTACAAAGCTGAGAGGAGGTGAGTGATCACTAGAAGGAGAACTTGCCAAAACCAGATCTGTAGCCCTAGTGTAGTGGTCACGAACCAGAAGATGATGCACTGAGGCTTGTCTCACCTCCATCCTTCTGCCATGAGGTCTTGGGAATACAGGATGAGATGATATCACCAAAGCCTCAATACACATGTGAGAGTGCAGCTTCACAGATGCTTACTCTGCAGCAGTAAGCTGCTTGGTTCCAGTGAGCATCTATTTAGCAGTATCTAGGAAGAGTGAAGCCACAGGTTTTGCTTTGCAGCCAGGAAGTGGATGGATCCAAAGTGTGGATTTGAGTCACATTCTGTTCCCCTGGTGTTTCAGAGAGTGACACTATCAGAAACAGAAGGCAAAAAGGCAGGAAGTTCCCACTCTGCTGTGCTGTGTGTGTATATCTGGCCTCATGTTTGGTCAGTGCCACCCCTAAAGGAAGGAAAAACACTCGGACCAGCCCCCAGCAGTGTAGATTGTGCTGAGCAACCTGTGGCAGACAGAGACTTGTTGGACCACAGTTAGGATGATGAGAAGAAACTTAAATATGTGTCTACTTATGTGTCACATGTGCAGCTACAATTTAAAAGGTCTGAAACCTCTGTTGAGGTTAGCTTCTGGATGGCAATCCCACCCTTGGATGCTCAGGCTGTTTTCTTGTTCCCATAGCATTGCCCTGACTTCCAGAGCCCATGGCGACCCATCTGAGTAGGCAAGTGCTTAGGACATACCCTGTCAACAGCAGAGGGGAAGCATTGGACTAGAGAGTCCCTGTGCAGTCTGTAAATTGGATTTTCATGTCAGAAGTGTTCTGGAGTATTCTTGAGTTTGCCTCTAAATCCTTTTCAACGCCTTCAGAAACCAACTGGACTGGAAAAGCCTGCGGCTTGTTGTCAGAAGAAAGTCTGTATTGGCTTCCTGCAGGAAGGCAGTGCCTCTGCAGGGTGGGATAGTCAAGAGCCCAGCTTTTGGCTGCAGCTGTATTTATCCCCTTCAGAAGAATGACGTTCCCCCTGGGCTTTGTGCCCCTCTGTCCTGGTCTCTGCAGTTTCGCCTCGGCACGGTGATTTGACGCAGCGCTTGCCTTTGAGCGCACGACGAGTGCTTCTGCTTGGAGACAGAAGTTGGAGAGAGTTATTAAATTATGAAAATAAGCCTTTGCCACCAATCTCCCTGTAATTTTCCTTTTTTGTTACTCACATAGGGTTTTTGTTCTGAGTTTGAGCTCAGCATGGTGTCGCCGAGTTGCTTGTGATTTAAATAGAAGAAGCTGGCTGCCAGGAGTAGTGCTCCCAGGTATTCCTTCTTTTCTTCATTTGCCTTACAGCAGTGCCTGCAGGCCAAAGCAGAGATGGGGCTGGCACCATCTCAATAGTTAGTTCCTGCCCCTCAAGTCAAACTGGATAAAGGAATTGCCAGCATCTTCACTGCACAGGTAGCAGCAGAGAAAGATTAAGTGACTTGCCCATGGTCACGCTTACAAGTCTCTGGCAGAGCCAGAAAGCCAAGTGTTATTTCCTCTGGTGTGATGCTTTTATCCCAGTGCCATCCTTTTGTGTGGATAGCAGCTTTCAACAGTTCAGATTTGCCCTTGATGGCTCCTGGCACAAGCATGCAGGCTGGATAAAATACGTGTCTGCCAGATCTCTGCCTTTCAAGATCCCTTTTATATTTATCACTCACCTTATGGTGCCCAGCTGTCTTTGAAGAGCCCTGGATCTGCAAGGATCTCAGGATGTGCTCTTCTAACCTGCTTGAAAACCTCCAAAGACACAGATGCCACAGGTTCACGGGGTGTTGGGGTTTTTTTCCTGGTGCTTCATTATTCTCCTCCTTAGAAATCCATTCCTAAACTTAATCCTGTGCTTGCCTTGCTCCAGAGGCAGCAGCCTTTTACTTACTTGGAGATTCATGTTCTCTTTCAGTCTCTTTTTCCCCAGGACTGAGCAGCTCTGCTTCTTTCAGTCTCTGTCCATAGCTTTCTTAACTTGTTGCTGTTCTCCAGTTCCCTCTTGGATTCCCTCAAAATGCTCTGTGTTTTTCCTGACGTTCAAAACAGGGCACAGCATGGAGCTGCTAGCTCCCTCGAGCACTCTCTCCTTCTCCCCATGGACCTGATCAGTCATTTCCCTGCCTCCTGGGAAGCTCCAGGTTGAAGCTGCAGCTCTTCTTCCTTCCTTTCATAGGGGCACTGCGCACTCCCATGTCTCACACTGCAAAGGTTACTCCTTAGGTAGCTGAAGCATCAAGAGATACTTTCCCAAGCACCTGTAGTGCTCTTTGTTCTAGTTAGCTTCATTTTAGTGCTTGGAACCTGAGATTTTAGGGCAAATGGTACCCACAGACACACTTAAGTGCCAAAAAAACAGAGCAGGATGTCTGAGTGGACAGCAAGGATGAGATCTGTTAGATTTTCTCTGTTTGCCTGCCATTTCCTTCAAAAACAGTCTGAAAGCAAGGGTGGCAGTGGGCTTGTGGGTCACAGGTATATATAGCCTCAGGTCTGGAAACCTTTCCACTTCAGGCCTAGGCACTTTGAGATTTTACTCCTCTAGGTTTATGTTCTAATATAGCCTGGGTTTGTTATATCTTTGTTGTTGTTGTTTTCTTAAATAATTTTCTTTCAAGCCTTCTGGTCTTCTTTGGGGAAAAGATCTGGACCGTGGTTCTGTAGAGCTGTGGCCAGCTCAGGGTCCTGCTCGAGGTGATGCTTCCCCCCCCCTCAGTGTGAAAGAGACAGGAGAGAGGAGCAGTGCTGGTAGGAGGGACCAAATCCAAAATAGCTGTCACGGGAGGGAAGGGCTTTGCCCATTCTTCCCTCTGACCTGCTGCACCTCTTCAGGAGCTGTTCTTCAAGTGGAAACATAAGGCATTTGTTTGGCTGCCTCTGATTTCAGTGGAGTGTTTAGTAATTTGGCTTTAATACTGCAATTCATCAGCAAGACTGATTGCTGTATCCCAGAGAGTGGCAGGAGAGGCAGAGGAGGAAATTTCCCATGCAGTGTAAAAATGGTCCATGAATTTACCAGGTTTAGAGTTTGATAGCAGCTGGAAGAAGGATGCAGTGAGTCTTGGATGAGGAAAGGAGCCAATATAGGGATTAAGAAGGTGAATTATGGTAAGGAGCAGAAACATGCATTATGGTAAGGAGCAGAAACATGCACATCCTCTGCATTTTTGTTCAGTAGTTATGGTTTGGTTTTGTTTTCAGATTTGAAAAGGAAGCTTTTGCTTAAATGCAAATAAGATATTGTGTTCCTAATGATAGGACAGGCTCTGGTGAGTGTGCTGAGGCTAACCTGATGAATGCACTCAATAATGAGGATTCTGCTGCAGAATGCTGAGCCCTATGGCTATCATCCAGCAAAGTGGTGATGGCAGTGGTAGTCCTCCTGCACTCAGACTAAGAATGTTCCCAAAGCACTTTGATGGATCAGAGCTGGAGTCTTTATCACCTTGCTAGGAGTCATTTTATAATGAGAGTCTTGTGAGTCAATAGTATTTATTCTTAGGCTTCACAACTAAACCTCTAATGGAATGTAAGGAAATTACAGCTCTTCTGTGGTGTAAAGGAATCTGGCTCTGGTCTCAACCACAAACTGTTCCCTAGCTTTGAGAAAAACTTAGTGTCTTGATTTCTAGAGGCCCTAGGAAAAAAGAGAAACCCAAAACAAAACCAGTGTTGTGAAGTCTGTGTGGATCTGCACCCTGTAGGAAGATATTCCTTGATGCCTCTCATCCTTGCACCAGCAATCCTTTGTCTCAGGTGTGCAGCTCAGCCTTGGGTGCTAGCACCTGCTAGAGACAGCAGAGAGCCCTTTTCCCTGCTCCCAGGCAAAGCATGATGCCCCAATGTTGTCCTGTCCCTTCCCAGGGTCAGGATAACTTGCAGCCCAACAGGATCTATCTGTGCAGGACCCAGGGCTGGTGCTGCTCTAAGTATAAATGAGTATGTGCTAGGGTCTGGAGAGTGACCACCTTGGGCTTCAAGTCACATCCTGCTGTCAGGCTTGAGGAGCTGCCTTTAATCTTTTAGGGACTGGGAGGGGAACCACCTGAGAGTTCACCCCTTTGGATAGGAGATAAATCAGGTTGCTTGGGTTAGCCATGGACTCATGTTACAAAACTGGAGCCCTGCCTTAAGTTGGGATCACTGAGTGCTTGAGTTGAGTTCCTCATTCTTGTGTCACCTCTTTCTTTTCAAGGCACACATCAGGGTCTTTCAGGTTTCAGAAGCCTTCAAAATGGAGGTGGGTAATGGAGACTATAAATTTGGTCTAAGACCTGGCATCTACCTCAGGTGTTTATCTTGGAAAGTAGAAGATGTAAGGAAACACTAAGTATTTGTTGACAAGGAAATCTGAAGATTGTGTTCTCATTTTGGCCTTTGATGTGTGAAAAGGAGCAGCATGAAGCCCCCAGCTGCTCAAGGGATACCTTGGAAAGTAATTTGAAATAAGATGATCTCCATTTATGAACCATGTTTTAGGATTGGACTTGGATTTTGCAAGGTGCTTGGATTTGATCCCGGGGCTAAAATTCACCTCCTTGCACTCTGTAGTGCCTGTGGATCATTGGAATCCCATGTAAGATCTCGGATGGACCTGGAATGGCATTTAATGGGATGTAGTCCAAGGACCTCTCAGGCCCTGGACTCAGTTTTCAGAAGCACTTGCAATTACCTGCAAATGAGGGTGCAACTAGTTTGCCTAACTAGCCAAGCAGCTGCTTTGCAACTGCTTGTCCTCGAGGGGCAAAGAGTTTTGAAACCCATTATCAGGTAAATTGGAGTACACTTGGGTTATTAAAAACTGCAGTAGAAAAGTCACACTATGACTTGAAGGCAAGTTCTGACCCAGGTATAACATCCTCAGTAAAAGTACCTTTAGGAGAGCCATGAAGTGCTGAGCTTTCTCTACAGAAATGCAAAGAGAGAATGCAGTGAAGTCGACTTCTTTCCTTCTCAAAACTGTTTCTGTTTTAACTAATCCATGTATCTTGTTTAAAATGAATCTACTGCTTGCAGCCACCTGTGATTTCACATGCCTTCAGTGTGACTTGGTGAATAGTGCAGGTCTTGCTCCAAATCAAAGGCCTGAGGGGAAAAAAAAATTCAATCCTGTCATTAATTAGAAAGTGAGATGGGGAAAAAAAAATGCAGTGTATACCAGGCTTTTGAAGTGGAACCAGAATTACTTATTTGGTGGTCACTCTTCTGATACAGGTGTTGCTTTGTTCAGTTAAACCTGGCTTTGTGAGTCCTTTAATGATAGCATAGCTCTTTGGTTATGTGATGACAGGTGAAGGTATTGGTTTAATCACAAGCAGGAATTTGACTTTCAAATCCTCTGGCATAAACTCAGACTGCAAAAGAAATGTGGCATCACATGGAGGGAGGAACCCCAAGGTGTATTGTGAGGTCTGAAGTGTTAGATCCCAAATGTTTTCACATGCAGGAATGTGATCACAGTAATAAAAATGGCAAATGCATGAAAACCACAGGAAAATGTTTATAAAAGATGATGTTTGTACCTATAGACATCGATGTCAGAGTCATTAGCTGTTGTTTCTGCCAGAGTGAAAAATACCAGAGGCAGAAGTAACTGGGCTGGAGAGAGCATTGGCTGGATCATGAGACATAGAAAGTGGATTATTGGCTTTGGCTTGGTGCAGTGGTCATTCACCTACTAACATCAGCTTCTCCTAAAATATAATTAACATTTTATTCTGCTAAGCATCACTGTATGTTAGGTGTTAGTGGGACACAGCACAACATGCTGTAAATACCAGAGGCTAATTCAGGGTTAATGTCATCATCAAAGGTTGCATTCTTCCTTGAATGTCCTAACAGGTCTGTTCCTCACCAGATCATCTGTAGTTATCCAGGTGTGGCTGGTGATACATCTTCTGCAGAAACTTTGTTTATTTGCTGTGTGCCCTTATTCTTCTTAAGAAATGTTAGAAACAGAACAAAGAGGAGGAGATAATTGGTTTTCTGTGCTTTTCCTTGCTTCCTGATTAATTTTGGTTTCAGGAAAGCAAAAATGTACATTAGCAATTTCACACCTTGTTACATCTTCTGTTTGCTTTCATCACATGCATGGCTGTTCCCAGGAGTGGCAAACATAAACATGAGTGATGTAATATCCCTCTTTGATTTTGTGTGTCTTGCTGAGAGATTAATGTGTGTGCAGATTACCTGTAAAGCAACACCTGAACGGTTCAGGATGTGCCTCCACCCTCTGTAGTGCCCAGGCAGGGATTGGAACAAGGCTTCTGTTCATCTAAGAAACATGGCAGTTTACAGCTTCACATAGCTGGGCTCTTACATGAATTTGAGGGGGGTTTTGCATGTTGGAAGTGCTCCTTGGCTTGGCTTTTGTCTCGTAAGAGGCTGCTGCCCTTGCAGAAGCAGTGACCTTTGAAAAGCAAGTCTCAAGTAAACCTTTTATTTCCCTGAGATCATATGGCATAGTATTCAGTTGCAGGCTTTTAAGATGGAATGATTGCAGACTTTGTCAGCCTGCCTGGATTGGATTACATTTTGTTTGACAAAGAAAACTCTAAAATACTTATACCTTCCTTCCTTCCTTCCTTTGGAGCATCGCTGTGTTGGTGTGCTGAGGCTGCAGAGTAGCTGCTGTATCATCCCTGCACCCCTGGGATTTATTGAATTTACTTAATTGGCTTTATCTCATGGTTACACTTTAACACTTTTTTTGAAGGCGATTCAAAAAAGGATACAGTTACTTCTTCTCTAATTTACTCTGTGCGTTCGGTTACACAGTTTCTTATCTTGCCTCTTCCCCCCTGTGGAGCAGAGCATTCTGCAGAGCCACGCTGAGCACGATAGGAACTTCAACGGCGAGAGATTTAAGCCCATGAAGCTGTGAGCTTTTTACACAGGTTGCTCTGTTTGAGGGCAGTAAGGAGTTTGATAGGCACTTCTGGATGTCTGGGGGTGTATTTTGTGTTGGACTGAGCTGATGTGTGTGAAGGAGAGCTGAACTCCCTGACCTCCCAGGGAAAGATTTGGCAGCAGAGCTCAGGGGCACTTGCACTGTTCTGTTTTCAAAACACTTGTGAGCCTCAGTCCTGGAAACACGCTAGGAAACCTGAAGTCACAGTGGAGCACTTGTGAGCACGGTGGTGGATGGAGAGCTGCAAAGCCAGTATTGTCTGAAGCATGAGGCCACCTCTCCAGCAGGAAACGATCTGGAAATGGCCAGCACCTTTCAGGATCCTCCGAGAGCCAAATGGGGGAAACATTAGTAAAGAGGAGTGAGAAAAGCAGGCTGAAAAGAATCTGAGGTGTGGGAGCTTGCTTTAAAAGAGAAGGCTTTTGCTGCTGGCCTTCACTCTAGGGATAGTTATCTGGAGCTCTTCGCTTACTCTTTTTGGCTAAAGATCAAGCCTGGCAAAATGAGTGTGATTATCTTTATTTTACATAATTAGTTGGGGTTTTTTAGTATTATGAAAATTAGCTAGTGCTGCATATAGGAGAAGTTTCTTTGGTTTGTTTTGTTTTTTATAATTCCAAATACATTTTGGAAGCTAAAACGTGGTCATTTGCTATTGCTCTTTGCACTCAGTTCCCCCTATGGCCCCAAAGAACTTTGCTGTGAGTCTCCCCAGCCCCTCTCTAGTCGTTGCCAACAGCTGGCCTGGCCAGAGGGTAAGTGGAAGGCCCTGGGCCAGGTGTGGGCTGATTTTCCTCTGG
Source organism: Galbula dea (assembly GCA_013399015.1). Lineage (NCBI taxonomy): Eukaryota > Metazoa > Chordata > Aves > Piciformes > Galbulidae > Galbula > Galbula dea. The sequence continues at coordinate 575,057 of VWZX01007829.1, forward strand.
AGAAGCTGCTCTTGGCCCTGTGAATTACGAGGCTGTGAATTTCTCCCATCCCTTTTTCTTTTCTCTGTGTCCTTTCCTCATCTCTGTCATGACGTATCTGAGGTGTTAGGGTAGCATTGCCCATAGCAACTTCTGCCAGGGAGCTGGCAGGGCTGGTTCAACCCCAAATTGGAAGGTCTCTGCAGAGATCAGCCTGAACGCAAAGGACCAAGCCTGTTCCTGTTGCAGGTGTGTGCTGCCAAGGGCAGATAACCTTTCAGGGCTGCATCTTAAGAGAGTAAGCAGAGCTGGTGTAGCTGCTTTCCTGCTGCGGCTTCCCCAAGCACACCGTGAACTTCCGAGCTGTGATTGCCATTAAAACCCTTTACAGTTGCCATTTGCAAGGAATTAGCATCGCTGTGTGAGCTGCAATGCCCTAGCGCTGTTTGTGGAGAGCAACTGAATGATAAAGGTTGTAGTGGCCTCTCTACTCTGTTGCTGGCTTCTGGAAGGGAGGGGTTTGAAAGATGCCTGGGCTTTTGGCTGGTGCACAAGCCAAAAAAAAAAACAAACATAAGTTAAGGAGCCCACATATTCTAAGGTCTTGTAAAAAAAGCCTGCATCCCTTCAAAGCAGCTGAGAGGAAGCAAAGTGTTAACAATATGTAGTTCTGATAAAGTAGCCCCCGACAGATTCCAAAAGGCAAGGTGTGGGGTTGATGTGCTTGAGAAGTCCTTGAAAAGACAAGGTTGATGTGTCAGCTGCTGGTGATAGTTTATGTTGTTTCCTTTGCTCGTGTGGGTGATGCTGGTCAGATCCTCAGCTGCTGCAAATCTGTGAGTCCAGCTGTTAAAAATGGGCAGATAGCACCGAGGTGAGAAGAGAGCCTGCTGCTAGGGGTTGCCTTGCATTTGAGGATGCACTGACCACTTTGACCTGGGCATGGGCAAACCATCTTAACTAACCATGGCTTTTGTCTGTTCTCTTCTCTTTTTCCTGTCTTGCAGCACCTTCTCCAGTCAGTAGTGTGAAAAAAGGGAAGATAACTAAAAATAGCATCTCCCTTTCCTGGCAGGAGCCAGATCGACCCAACGGCATCATCCTGGAATACGAAATCAAATATTTTGAAAAGGTGTGCTGGAGTGATTGCTGAGCATCCCAAGTACCTGCTCTTTACTGTGTCCTCTTCTCTGAGTTATAATTATTTGAGTCGTGGAAGGGAAGGGAGCAATTTTATGCATAAATCAATGCCAGATTGATTTTGCAGTAAATGATTAGGAAGAGTTGAAATGAGGGTGTTGTTTTCCATTAGTGTGCCACTTCTCCTGAACAAATACATTCAATCTGCCTGTCAGGTTCCTCTCTAGCCTGACCACATTGAGATCCAGCCTGTTCATGTGTTAAAAACAAGAGGGGCTGGGGATCCTCCCAGAAACGTCAGCCTATCCCTTGCCTTTGGTTTTGCAATCTCTCGCTTGATTTTGTGCTCATGCTGTAAGGAGAAGAGAAGGGTTTTGTGGAGAGGTTGTATCTGCTCTGACATGAAGAAGGGCATCCTGGCTCACATGCTTGCCTGGGTTTCCCAGCTCTCTGGGTCTAATGGAAAACACTCTCTCTTCCTACAGAACTTGCCTCTCCTAGTCTTCATTTCAAAAGGTGACTTCTCTCACCACAAAATTAATGCAGTTTAAATGAAAATGGCAACGAGAGCACTTGGTCTAAATAGCATCTGTGGAGTGATGCAGCCACAGGTCTTTGGAGGTTTTAGATTTTCAAAAATCAGGTTTGCAGGAGCTGACTGGCAGTTTCTTGCCTTAGCTGAGTAAGGTTGTTCTTTTTAATTCTGAAGCAGCCAGGCTTTCTACAGGAAGACAGGAGAAAAAAATTCAATGGAGTCACAATTCCCTTTGGGGGTTGAATTTCTGTTTTAAGGAAGATCTTCCGTTAGTTCTGTCTGTGGCACCACTCAACATAGACCAGGACTGGGTCCTTACTCCTCTTGCCTCCTTTCTCTGACCATGATTGGGACCTACTCAAGCAACCAACACAAACAGGGGAAAGAATTTCAGAAATCTAACATTAGAATAAAATCAATGTTCCTGTTGCAGATGAGGGAGCTAGGGCAAGGGCACAAGATGCGTGTGTGGCTTCCACAGGGCTGTGGTTTTCAAAAACATTAAAGCACAAAGCAAGATTCAGGATATGCTATTGCTGGAAGTAATCCATTAGTGATTCTTTTATTAACTTGTTTGAACAACCACGATGTCCTGGATCCTTACCGTGGAGTGTCCTTGGGAGATTAGCCTCCAGAAGCCTCCAAAAAGGAGCAAATAATGAAAGCAACAAAAAAACCCCACAAAAAATCCCAACCACATGTATTTTTTTCATTTTACTTTGTTTTCAGACAAAGTAGGGAAGGAGGAGGGGGCTTAAAACACTCTCTTTGTGCTTCAGAACTACTTTGAAATAGCTTCAGTAAATAGTTCAAGTCCTTCAAAGGGAGGTAGCTCCAGCCAGTCCAAGTTGGTGCTTGTCTTGATTCCTCTTTCAGGCTAATAGTGAAGCTCAGTGTTTTCTGGAGGAAAGCTCAAGTGTTTAAATGTTTGCAGAAGCCAACAGAGTATTCAAAACCTAATTGGGCTGACATATGAGCAAAGATGTGACCTAATATTCACTTACTGCTTTTTAACCAGTGGCTGAGTTAGATTTGGGATGTCGTCCTTAATCCTTCGTGTTTGTTGCCGCTGTCATTTGTATTCCCTTGGTTTTCAGCCCTCTATAAGAGTAGATTCACAGCATTTGTTTCCAGGGGATGAGAATGATCTCTAAGTCAATGTTTGGGAAAATAGAGTTTTTTCAGATCACATTCCTTTAAGAGAAATCACTCCTTAACAAGAAGGAGAAGGCATATAGATCTATGTATACACACACACATGCACAAACACTTCTTCCAAACAGTCTTGTATAGCTCCAGGCTTCAGTGAGAAACTCTGCAAACCCACATTTGGAGATTCCTAGAGCCTTATCCAGGCATATCACTGTCTATGGAAAGTTGCCCATTAAATTAAACAGGGGGGGGAAAAAAATGAGGTCAGATCCGAAGAGCTATGCAGGAATCTTGGTAGGGAATTGCTAAGAACTGCTGTTTACCTCATAATAATTTGGATCCGAGAGGATATGGTGAATAAAAAGGAGGTTTGAAGTTTGTAGACCTTAATTTATGAGCTCTTGTCTAGATTATGTGTTACAGTAAATAATTCCAAGAGTAATTGCCAAGCATTTGAGTGAAATTTTAATCAAAGAACTTTCCTTCGCCGTGGAAGCTGCTGGAAATTAAGATTTATTCAAGCAATTTTTCTTCAAGTTGGTTGCTTCAGAAGAACAATGAAAATTAGGTCTTTTCCTAGAGTTTTGGTTTACTATTCCCTTCCAAAGGTCTCATTCGTGGCTGTAGAAACACCAGCATCAACTTGCACAGTGTATGGTGTTCTGTTCTCTTTTAGCCCTGATTACACTGCTGGGAAATGGTTTTGGCATACATGAAAAGCCTTCTCTAAGGCAGTGGGGACTTTTCTTCCTCTTCCCTGTGCCTTGGGGTTTGTCTCTGTGAGATGAACCCTTTCCATTGCCCTGGGCTGTGTACATCCCAAGCAATGGAAAGCTGCTCCTACTGCTCTGGTCCGTGTGTGGCCATTTATGGGTGGAAGGTTCCTCTGCTCCATTTCATACCTCCCAGAGTCATTGACTGTGAAAGACAACATCAGATCTCACATGTTGCACTGCAGAAAGGCCTCCTGGGGTGGGGAGAGGAGGAAGAGATCCTCAAAAATGCATGTTTCAGTCATCCTCTGCGATGTTGCCTTTGGGGGTTCTTAAGGGTCTTGTCTTCTCTGAGAATGACTGTTTGTGTTTGAACTTTGTGGTTTCTTTTGGTGTGGGTGGGAAAAGGACCAGGAGATGAGCTACACCATCATCAAATCCAAAGAGACGATGATGACGGCGGACGGGCTGAAACCAGGCTCAGCCTACGTCTTCCAGATCCGAGCCCGGACAGCTGCTGGCTACGGTGGCTTCAGCCGAAGATTTGAGTTTGAGACCAGCCCAGTCTGTAAGTGGTTTCATACCTGTCAGCTCCTCTCTCTGGAAGGGTCACCAGAAATGAGTCAGGGGGTTGGTATCTTGGAGAGAGCTTTTCCTTTCCCTCCCTCATCTCTCTTCCTTTGGAGACATCAGGTGCGTTTTTGACCATGGGCTAGAAGCATCTGTCCTTGCTTCCTTGAGTTGTGTGGTGGGCTGGGAGGTAAAGTCAGGAGGTGTTCAGGCTCCAGAAACTCAGTGTTCCCTGCTTAGAAAAATCCTGTGTTTGAGAGCTGATGCAAGAGGAGACAAGGGCTCTTCTCTCAGGAGGGCAGAGGAGGTGGGACCTGCTCCTCCACACCTCTAGTGACTGTCTGCAGAGAATGCTGGGCTCTCTTAAATGTTTGCATTTGAGGAGGGGAAAAAAAATCCCTCAGGTGGAGCCTCTCTGCAAGGGGAAGAAGTGAAGCAGCATTAGGGTCTTGTGGTGTAAGTTCCTGTCAAGTTGAAAGATGGTTTCTGCTGGCTGCCAACCCCACAGCTTCAGGGAGAGGAATCTGACTTGTGGTCAGGAGTGAGGAGAATGTGCACTGCAGGCATAGGACTTCTCCTTGGCCTGCTACACATCTGTGGGGTTTGCTGTATTTATCTACGTATCTATATTTTAATGAACCTGATCATCCAGGTCTGGATTCTGGAGCAGATTCTGTGACAGGATGAACTCTGAGACATGCAGAGGCTCATCTCCTCTTTCCCCTGTGGTCAGGCACAGTTATGGGGAAATTCTCTTTGTCCTGATGAACAAATTTTTGCAGAGGTGTCAGAGACAATTTTCTCCCTCAGAAAACGTGTCCTCTCTCTTGCAGTTTGTACAACTGTCAGTTATTAATGGTCTTTTATCCTGTTTGCATGGAAGAGAAATTTTATGGTGGAAATGCTCTGTTCATTCCTGTGGGAAAGAGCCTATTTTCTTTGTTTTCCTTGGAAATTTATATTCATCAGGACTTTGATTACTCTTACTCCAGTTCAATATAAAATTCATCATCTTTGATAAGATGATGCCAGGTTGTCTTTTCATGCATGCTACCTGTGAAGCTGTAATAGATTTTGAAGGGATTGTTGTAGAGGTGCAGCTGTAGCTATGGAGCCAGTGACTGTGCTAATACAGTGCAAATTACATCAGGGTGAAAACATTAATGGAAGAGGAATGGTCTATTTAATGTATTTCTTATTATATTAACCATTAATCCTGACCTATAAGTAGCAACAAAATCTTGTTATGCCAAAAATGGTTCTGTATTATAGTAAGGAAATTTTGCTTGCAGTTGGGAAGTTCCTGGTTGGGAAGAATGGTGTTCCAATCATACCCATAATATCTGACACATTGGATCCAGGGCTGTTGGTACCTGTGATCCTGGGCTGGGAGAACTGGCACTCCCATAAACCCTGGCATGGAAGTGTCTGTGTACTGCCAGGGCCTTCTGAGGACATCACCTGCTGATATCTTTAAACGCTTTTAGCCCCTTGAGTTTTACCAGAGTAAGAAGAACTCCTCCAGTACTGAAGCTGGGGAAGGGTCTAGAGCACAAGGGTTGTGAGGAGCAGCTGAGGGAACTGGGGTTGATTAGCCTGGAGGAGAGGAGGCTCAGGGGAGACCTTCTCACTCTATACAGTTATCTGAAAGGAGGTTGGAGCCAGGTGGGGGCTGGTCTCTTTTCCTGAGTAAGAGGACAAGAGGAAATGGCCTCAAGTTGCACAGGGGAGGTTTGGGCTGGACATAAGGAAAAATACCTTCCCCAAAAGGTTGTCAAGCCCTGGCCCAGGCTGCCCAGGGCAGTGATGGAGTCACCATCTCTGGCAGTATCTAAAAGCCATGGAGATGTGGTGCTGAGGGACGTGGTTTAGTGGTGACCTGGCAGCGTTAGGTTAAGGGTTGGACTCTCAGAGAATCAGAGAATTGTTTTGGTTGGAAGACACCTTTTAAGATCATCAGATTCCTCTGGGGATGGTGACTCCATCACTTCCCTGGGCAGCCTGTTCCAGTGTTTTACCACCCTTTCTTGTTGCTCTTGATCTTAAAGGTCTCTCCAACCAAAACAATTGATTCTCTGATGCTAAGGAGCTGCCAGTGTAGTCATAGCAGTACCTACTGAGTGGCCCTCAGTTTGGGAGCTAGATGCTGTTCCTCTGTTGGGCTTGAGCTCTGGCTGAAGCAGGATTTAGTCAGATGTTTAAATGTCTGGTAGAACTGAAATGCAACATAAGCCTCAGTATCTTGCAAAAGACACACACACAAAAAGTTTGACATTTAAAACCTTTCACAGAAGTAATTTATTTACTTTTTCCAAAGCCCTATATAATGACATCAATATTAGTGCCAGGAGTGTGACCAGACTCCCACTGCTTTCCTGCACAGCCCAGAGAATCTGAAAGCAAGCAGAGATGGAAATCTCTCACTGCTCCATCAGAGTTCAGATCTGAGTCTCCTGCTAGAGCCAAAGCAAATTATTTTGATTCAGGCACAAATGAAAACCTTTCACTGGCTGCTGTGAAAATCAAAAACAGCCTTAAAAATCATTTGGACCAAACAACAGATTTTGTTTCCAGTTTGCAAGGTTTCTGTAAAGTTATTTTTCATACACTTGGAGAAGGTAGGAGACAACAGCCTGAGAAATGCAGTGTGAGGGGAAGCTGTAACTTCTTTTGGACTCTTTTTTCCCCCAAGTTTTTCTGCTTTTTTCAGCACAAGTGTGGGGTTTTTTTGCGGGCTGTGGAAGTTGTTACTGGGTGTATCCACTTGCTGCTCTCCTCCTTTCCAAATGCCACCAAGCTCATCAAGCCCTAATAAAACTAGCCTTGCCAAAAGCTGTTTTTCAGCTGGATTGGTGAGCTGGGGACATGTGACCAAAGTAAGGACAGTAATGCAGGGTCCTCCACCAGCTGTAGATGTCAGCAAGGTCCCAGCTCAGCTTATGAATTCAGGCTTTTCAGCTGCCATAGATCACCACAGGGTTTATCTCATTTCACCATCCCTCGAGCTGCACAGAAACCTCACCAGTCAGAGCTTAATGTTCTCCTTTCAGTGTTTTTCTGTTTAATTATTTTGTCAAGAAAGCAATAAAACATCATCTTAAGGAGCCTCCATAAATTTGTGAGGCTAATAAAACTCTCTGGATGATGGCATGGGTTTGGAGCAGTTGACATTCAATATTTAATGTACCATGGCCAATCCTTCTGGAGTCACTGCCGTTGGTGTAGCAGGTCCACGCTGCTGGAGAGCTCCTGCATGAGGAGCTACTTGAAACCCAGGGCAGATCTATGGTTTAATGCCATACCTTTCTGTCTGTCTTTTTCTTTTAACAACTAGTATGGGACTATATTCAGTTATTTTATGGCCTCTATAAAGTTAATCCTGTGCTAAGGACCCCTTTTTACTTCAGTCTTTTAGTTAAAGGCTTCTGCAGCGAGCGATCGATTCCTGCTGCTCCCTGGGGTGGGCGAAGCTTCATCCAGGGCTGGCCCAAGGGAAGGAGCTGTAGGTGTTTCTCCATGTAGCAGCAGCACCTGTGCCAGGAAGCTGGTGTTGAAGGGAGGAAGCCAAGTTTGTACCCCAGGGTGCTAACAGCTAAAGAAGCTGGCAGCAGAGGGGGCAGGGTGAGGAGGCTTTGGATTCTGTTTGGGGAACCCCATGTGCAAAAAGCCCTGGGGAGAGGTGGGCTCCTTCCCCTGCAGTGCAATGCAGGTAACACCCAAGTGGTGGTAGGTGTCTCCATTTTACAGGCTGCAAGAGCTTCCTCACCTGCTTGCTCTTAACCTGGGGCAAACCCCAGTTCTCATCCAGCTTTCCTGCCCTTTCTGTAGGCATATTTACCTCAGGACTCATCCCTGGACTTCTGGCTTTTCAGGAGGCATGGGCTGGGAGAGCTCTGCTTCCCTGGGCCCAGAAAAAGACCAACCAGTGGATGTGTCTCAGCAAACTCCAGAGGGCACCTTCTGGCCACGGGATGTGGGTGCCACAGGGAGTTAGATTTTAATTGTTTAGAGCTTCTTGAAGCCCAGGTAATGCTGTTTATCTTGGTTATGGCTCCTAGCAATAACAGTCCATAAATGTTCCCTCTGCAAATGGGAACCTGTTGGGTTTTCATCTTTTATCTCTGTGATTTCTAATGCAGCTAACCCAGGAGAGAAACCCGAGTTTGCAGCTCAAAGGCTTCATTCTGCAGCACTTTGGTTTCTGAGTTCTGTGATCAGATGTGATTTTTGTTGGGCTTTTGGCTTGGTTTTCCATGTGTTTTTGGTTTCTTTCCACCCATTCCCTTTCCAAACTAGAAACAGGCAGCGAAGGGGGAGGAAAGCACAAACCATAAAAGAAGAAATGAACTGGTAAGGCTTGAAACCTCTCTGGCAGCCTTGCTAGAAAGATTCATCTGAGTGCTGACTGTCATCTTAACCTTAATCTCCATTTTCTGTTTCTCATCTCAGCAGTAGCTGCATCCAGCGACCAGAGCCAGATTCCTATAATTGTTGTGTCTGTAACAGTGGGAGTCATTCTGCTGGCTGTTGTTATCGGTTTCCTTCTCAGTGGAAGGTAAGAGAAGCTGCTGTGCATTTATCCTTCTCCTCCTTGTGTCATAACTTGGGTCTGCCCAGCTGATCAGTGGGAGGCAGGTGAGAGCAGCGTGGGAAGGAAGCTGAGGGCTGACTCTGTACAGCAGCACCAGGGTGGCCTGATCTGTCTGGACAGGCAGGAATGGCAAAGGCTGCCCCACAAATCCAAATGATGTGCACCTCTGTAGACTGGCCCTGATTATTCTGCTTGATTCCCACAGGTGTATTTTTATATTCCTTTAAAAAGAGGCAGAATATGCTTTAGAGGTAAATAGCGTATGTTTGCACTCAGAGCTTGCAGTAGGCTCTGCTGACAGAGGGGAAACTGACCCGCAGAGAAAAAGAGAAGAAACCCAGCCTGACGGCCAAATATCCCAGGTTTTGGTCGGGTCTGGATTTCATTTTTCATCTGTAGGACACTAATGTGTTCCCCACGTGCTAGTAAGTTACACAGAGAGCTGCCCCTACGGAGGGAGACAGCTCCAAATCATCAGGCAATCCCCTTGACTCCTCATGTGCTTAAACATAGGCAAGTGATGAAAGCCTGGGCTGCACCATCTTGGACAGCTTAATGCAAGCTGATGGACCTTGTTGGTGAACAAGGGATTGTGGTACTGGGGGGAAGTCTGGCTTGGATCAGGATCAGTCTGCACTGCAGCACCAAATTTGTGTAGCAGCCAGCACACAAAGCACTTAGTTTCCATATACTACACGTGTGTTAGTACATATTCTTAATGGCAGTAGCCAGACCATGCAACATCCTTCATGAAAAGCACTGGGAGGTGCATCTCTTGATAAGGCTGAAGTTGTTTTCAGTGCCAAGTAAGCATTGATGTCTCTATGGTCCCCATCAGGCACTGCTGCTTTCATTGCTACAGGTCTGTCTTAAGCTCAGGTCTAGCAAGGTGGCTGTAAATCACAGGGTATTGGAAGTGTTAGGAGCAGTCACAAGATACTTGCAGAGGAACTGCCCTGGTATTGACCACACTGGCTGAGGGTCTTACTTCCCAGAGGAGGTAGGGTATCAGTGTGAGTGTGACATGGTGAAACCCAGCCAGGGTGAGCAGCTCTGTCCCCATGCATAAGGCATCCGTGGAGGGAAACAGTTATTTCCTGTCTTAAAAGGTAAGTGACCAGACTCAAGGTCAGAGACTGAGAGTCTCTTCTAGCTCAGCTGCTCAAGCTCCTGTCATCTGCTCTGAGTGGCTTCTGGGGCTTAAACATGGAAGAGTAAATGCTCCTGTCTGCATGAGAAGCAGGTGTGATGGGGTCAGGGGGAATGGCTACAGGGAGGCTGCAGCTGAAAAAACTTTGCTCTGAACACTGTAGGCAGGAGCGCAAGTCTCTCCTTAAAGGCTGAAGGTTTTTGAGTCAAATCCTTCCTCTGACAGAGTGGGGGGATGTGGAGCTTGGGCTCCCCTGGCCTGGATGTGTGCTTGTAATGCTGCCAACAGGAGGATGCACGTGTGGCCATAGGGAACCTGTGGCTGTAGCCTGGCACCTCTGCAAGGAGCAGTCTGGGGTGATGAATCACAGGAGGAGGACATATGTCCCTCTGTGGCCATAAAGAATCACAGCTGTGAGGCAACCAGCAGCTCTCTCTTCCCACAGCTGCTGGCAAGCACTCAGGACCCCTTTGGGGAGGACATAGCCTTGCAGGTCTCCTTTTTGCTGCTTCTCTCCCCGATCCAAGCAAGCGGTTGCAAAGCCTGAGCCATTTGTCAGCCCTTCTCATTAGTTATGTCTTTCTGTCCTTGGCCCTGCTGGGCTTTCCAGGATCTGCTTCCTCTTGGCACGTTTATAAAAGCCCTCATCTCCTTAGGCTGTTGAGGTTTTTTTCTCTGCTGCTGCTGTAATCCTCCTACCTTGTACTCACACCTCTCTGCATGAACACCAGGACAGCTGCAGGTTCACAGGAGCTTCTCCATGGTGGATGTATGGGAAGGGGCAGGTACAGGGAGTTCAGCTCTTGGTCTGTTTTCATCTTTTCATCCTTTCCCCAAAACTGGGAAGAACCTAGTCCCTCAGCTGGAGGTGCTGGAGAAGCCTCCAGTGCCAGGGTTTGGTCCATTGTTAAAAGAATTGGCTTCAAGACTACAGAACTCCTGGGCTTCTTCGAATTCCTGTGAGTTTGAAGCCCCTCTAGCATGTTGAGTGACTCACGAGAACAGAGAACTCTAAGGCCCAGAAAGCTGACAACCAATTTGAAATTAAACAAAGCAAAACAGAAAAATTGCTCCTGTTTGGAAGCAGCAGAGATGCTGCTGGAATTTGTCACTCATGCTGCTTGGCCTGGGATGTGATTTTGAGACAATTTGTGGAGTGACTCTGCTGCTGTGGCACTGCAGGGACAGGAAATGCATTGCAAGTCATGGGGTAATCCCTTTCTGAAGCTCTTCACCTGTTTTATGGAATCTTTGGAGTGGTGATGTTGTTCCAGTATCTGGTTCCAGGGTATTAAATTTCCCTTAGTGCTTTCCCATTCCTGCCTTCAGGAAAACAGGCATTTTGAGCTGCAGGAGTTGCTCCAGCTGGAATCACCACTGCTTTCCATGCCAAGCAAGCTGTGCCAAGCCCAGCCTCTCACTTTTGTAGGTAGTGCCCAGCAGCAAAGCTAAGGAGAAAACCCATCTTGCTCCATCACACTTAGGACATAACCTGGCCAGCTCCTGCATCAGGCTCCTCCTTGCTGACTCTGTGCTGCTCCCAGGCTCCCTGGGAAGCCCTGGGCACCTCAGAATTAGGATATTCCTGCCTAGGATGCTGTCTGGCATCTCTTGGTGCCTGTCCTCCAGAGCACTGGGCTGAAGTGAGCAGAGGCATGAGAGCAGGCCTGCAGTGAGAAGATGTCCTTCTGGCAGTTTTCCAGCCACAGGACTCAGGAGTTTGAGCTCCTCAGGCTTTGTATTTTCCATTAGGTCTCTGAAGTGCAGAAGTTTCCACACCCTTTTTTTTGTTGGCTTTCAAGTATCTCTGCAGTTTTCTCACTTCTTTTGAACCAAAGTAAGTAACAGCTTGGCATGTCCCATTGGCAGCTGGCCCTAAACCAAAGGTCAGCCTAGCAGTAGTCACAGTGGCATTTCCCCATGCCAGGGTCCATCTGTGGAAACACAACTTTATGTCTGAAGCTGGAAGTTCCTGGGAGTTTGAAAACAAATGTGCTTTGCCCTGAACAACTAAGCTGTGTTTCAGGGCTGATTTACTTGCAGATGCTCCAGCAAACTCTTCCCATAAATAATGCCCTCTGAACAAGGTCATAAATGCCAGGCAAGATAGCTGATCACTTTTTAAACTTATCTTGCTCTTTGCATCAAAGAGATATTAATAATATAATGATCAGGATTACAAATCAAAGAGATCCACTAAATCAGACTCTGGTTGTCTCAGCAGAAAGAAATGGATTGAAAAATCTATTATTAAACCAGCTACAAGCATTGAATTAAGGAACAGAGAGTTGTTATCTGTGTTTTGTTAGGATTATGTGTTCTTCTGGAGAGCACGATGTATTTTACAGATAGAGCTAGGCTATAGATTTTGCTTCCTAGCAAGGCTTCAATTAGATGCCACTTGGCATTGCTGTTCCTGGTTGAAATATATATTAGTCTAAAATCATTACAGGCTTCTGTTTCACAGTCTGTGTTGAACAATGCCAGTCTGTCAGGGCTGGGATGGCCAGTAAAGGAGTGACAGATGCTCTCAGTGAACCCCTCTGCTTTCCAAAGGGGAAGAGAGACTGATGGATTGGAAAAGGAAACTAAAACTGCTTTAATGCAAAGAATAACAATAAAATTAAATATATACAAATCGATACTGAACCTAACCTCCTCTGATGGCAGTTCCATCACAGCTACCACTGATGCTGGGGCAGGCACTGGGGAAAAGTCCCAAACTGACAGCAGATGGGAAACAGATTCAGGAGTTGGATTCTGGAAGTGCATTCAGGAACACATGGATCAGGACTGAAGGCAGAACAGACAGAGTACTCCTCAGCTGCCAGCCACTGAGAAAGAGCAAGAGGAGCTTGACCCTCATAATCCCTCAGCTTCATACTGAATATAACCTGTATGGGATGGAATCCCTTGGTGGTCAGTTCAGAGTCACCTCTCCTCCCTGCAGGTGCCACCTCTTACTGCACCCCAACGTGGTATGCAAGGTTTAGCAGTGACCTTGCTGTGCACCTCTTCCCATGGGGTGTTCTCCTGTCTGGGAGAACAGGCTGTGAGCTGCAGAAAGTGAGTTACTGAGAAGAGTCTGAGCTGGAAAGGGCAATCTCTGAATGGAGTTAGTTCTGTTCTAACCCCAACCAGGACACAGTCAGAGACTTTGGCTCTGCACCTTGCAAGGAGCAGTAAGGTGCCACATCTGTCTCATGGCATCAGCCCCTTTCTTCTTACAAACTGGGGCAGGAAGCCAGGTTTGCATCAGCCTGGGAGGAGACCCAACTGCTCCAGAGCATTTCCCACTCTTTTGTCCTTCAAACCAAGCCCTGCTGGCACAACTGATGGGGGAGAGGGGTCTTGGGTTAAGCAGTAAGGAGCTGCAGGTTCATCAGGTCCCCCCCAGCAGTTGAACTCTGTAGCACCAAAGGCGTGGGCTCTTAGTGAGTAAAATGGGAATGCTATTAGGTCAGTGCTGTGCATGTTTGCAAAAGCTGCTCAAAATAACTAAGAAGTGTACTGTGCATCTGCATTTATAGCCAGCAACCCATTATGGATGACCTTTCCCTCTCAAGTGATCTTCCAGAGAACCAGAGGAAGCTTTTTATAGTGTTCGACACAAAACAAACCCACCAAAAACCACAAAAAAAGTAGATTAGAAGCAGCAAAACCCTGCCCCTCACCCTGTGTCATGCATGTGTAGAAAGCCTTTTTCTGGCAAGGAACTAGCCTCTGAAAGACAAAGCAAAGACAAATCTTGCCACCTGGGTGTTGGCAATTAGAGGCTTCTGCACCAGAGTATCCATCCCTGACCTTAGCTGATTTAGACTTTTAAATATCAGCCCCTGTGGTGGCAGAGAGGCTCCTTTCTGGACACAAATATATGCATCTTGTTAAAAAGTGACTTTCAGGGAGTAGAGAGGGTGAAAGGATTGTGGTGTCTGCCCTAGGTCCTGAGCCAGTCCTTGCAACCTCCCATGATGTGGAAGGTTAAAATGCATGAGTTTTTCCACAACCTCCCTCTCATCCTATTTTCCAAGAGGTGTCAGGGCTTAAAATAGTTTGCTTTTTCTGATATTTCCATAGGAAACAGGAGACAGCTTGTAGATAACTTTCTTCATAGGGAGGATTTTTCCAGCATGAGTCACAGTTTTTGTTAGTTGTTACTTTGTAAAGGGTTTTTATCTCTGCATTCTTGCCTGCTCTTCCTTCTTCCTACAGGACATTGTCTCCTCTAATTTATAGTCACTTCATGGTGCAGTCTACTGCCAAGTTCCCTGTGATTCACCTGACAAGAGGAAGGATTTTGTTGGAGAAACTATTGCTCTGCCAAGTGAAAATTCCCATCCACTGAGAGCAGGCAGGGTCTGGGCCTGCTTCTGTTTGGGTCAAGGTTTTTACAACCTCCCTCAGCTAACAGCCTCTTGGCTCTTTGACAGTAGGTTTTCCCAGAGGAGCCTCAGCCTTACAGGATCCCTCAGAAAGAAAAGAGCTCCAGAGTAGCTTTTCTGCACAGGATGGTGCCTTCCTGGGGCCAGTGTGGAAATCTGCTGTCCTATAGTCCCCATCTCTAGCATCCTTCCTAGATCAGCTTGGCAAACTTGGCTGCTCCAGCACCTACCTCCCAGACCCTGCAAGCCAGTCTGAGCTGCTGCAGTTTTGAGGAGGGTTCAGGAACCTAAACTAATCTGCCTTCAGATGACTTTGGTCATCTGAAGGAGATGAGAATTGACCCAATCTGTAATTAAGCTCCAAGCCCTTGCAAACATTTTGGAGTCCTCCTGGCAGCAGCCAAGGGGATTGGTCAGGAGGACCACCCTAAACAGAGAAGCAGCTGGCATAAGCTTTGTCTGAGCAGGGGAGGTGTGGGGCAGTGCAGCAGTTGGGGACAAATGCTCCTTGCCTTCTTTCAGATGCTGTGCTTGATGGCATTGTGCAAGCCCCATTTCCATTCTGAGGAGGGGACTGGGTTGTCCTTCCAGCTGGAAATGGAGCATGACTTCAGGGGTGGCAGCTCCAGGCTCCTGCTGAGCACTGGTGAAAGCCCCATGAGGAAGCAGTGGTTTGAAGTGGGGTTTTAGAGTGTCTTCTCTTGACTGTGGAGTGGGTAGAGGATGAGGAAGAAAATCAAGCTGTCATCCATCTGCACTTCTGGATTTGTGCATGTTTCAGGATGCTAGAAGTAAGAAGTCTGAGCAATCCTGGGGCCACTCCATGTTGTGGCACTTGGCCTTTTAACTAAAAAAAGAGGTTATCTGTACTTTTACAGCTTAGACATAGAGTATAATGCCAGAAGTCTTTCCAAGTGCAGTTCCTGTCCCTGGAAGCATTGCTCTCCTTCCCTGCAGTGATTGCATGGATATTGTCTGCCTGGGCTTCTGCATTCTCAGTTCTGGGCAGAGGAGGAAGCTGTTCCTAGCAGCTCAGCATGTGCAGTGCTGCTCCCCTGGTGCCTGAGGTAAGCCTGTTGACTCGAGAGGTGCTAGGAGTCGTGCTGACCTCCTGACCTGGCAATGCAGGAAGCAATCATTGCCATCACTCAAGGCTGCCTGAAGGATTTGAAAAATCTTCCCAGGCACCCTCAAGTATGCCAGTCTCTAATTGCAAACCTCTGAAGAACATCCCATTAGAGCAGCTTATTAAAAGCAACAAACAAGGCTTTCATTTATCATGACTCCAAGTCTTCAACTTCCAACTCTTAAAAGCCACAGCTGTATATGGCAGAGCCTCTCTGAGATCTATCCAGCCACTGGAAGTGTAGTTTAATTCCAAGTGCTCCGTGGGTCATCTGCAGACGTGGTAAATTAATTACATTGATTGCAGAGAGGGTTGCTGGGGCCCATCATACCTATACATTTCATTAACAGCGCATGGAGCCCAGGGTTTGAAGTGATGCCAAGGGTGTCAAGGAGTCCTCCTAGCACAGGTTTATTGCAGTGTGCTCTCTGGGCAGTTGGGTTTGCAAACCACACAGGCATTGCAGGGGTCACCTTTGCTAGAACTGGACTGGCCTTGGCTTTGTGTACCTGAAAGCAGTAGAGCCGATGCAGCCAATAAGCAGGGCAGTGCCAGGGGGCCACGGAGCTCCAGGAGGTGCCGTTGCCTCTGCCCACCTGCAGCCCTTTCCTTGAGCCAGGGCAGTCACACCTTCTTTCAAGCCAGTGTGGCTTTTGGAGACACTGCTGTCTCAGTGCCTCATCCCTTCCCAGCAAAGGAGATTTAACTCTGCAGGTGTTTCCTCAGTAACCTTCACTGTTATGTGGACGTGTCATCTGTTCCCCTGCAGCAGACTGCAGGGGCTCCTGACCTCCCACTGAAGCCAGAGGCAGTCCCCACAAGCTCTCCTTGTATTCTGCTGGTTTATCCAGGGAGACTGGAGGAGACTTTGCAGATGATTTTGATGTATCCAGTTCTGGGTTCAACTCTGACTGCTCCTCGATACAGGTCAGCTTGCTGGCTAAGGATCTTAAAGCCCCAGAGAGATCCAAGCATATTTCATTTAGCAGCAATCTCTTAGCCTGCCACAGCATTTGATCTCATCTGGAAAGTGTTTACTTTCAGCTTCTCAGCTTCTGCATTCAGTGCAGGGAACTGATTTCCTCTCAGAGCAGCCCAGTTGCTGATGGAATGTTCCAAGATTTTTCTTTGTTTAAGAAAACACCAAGCTCTTTTCATTTGAAGGAAGTGGTTGCTTCTCAGGTTAATTGACCTGTTGTTTCAAGTTAAGTCATCCCAGCCACAGTGATCTTCTGGAGACCTAGCAGTTCCCTGTGCTCAAATCCTGCGTGTTTAAAGCCAGATCATGGCAAAATTGATTCGAAATATGTGATGCTTGGCTTTCCTTTGTGTGCTTTTTGGGTTTTGGACCTCTGATGTTAGCTGGGATCAACGGGAAGGTGTAGTGAAGGCTGAGCTGCTCCTGTGTTAGTGTGACTGCACGAGCTGGGGCAGTGAGAAAACACAGAATACTGTCAGTTACAGTAAAAAAATATTGACAACACTTTAGAAAATGTTAGCAAGTTGTTTTGCTGGTGAAAAAGGAGCTTAGAGAGACATTCTTCACCAGTTCTAATTGAAGTAAGCACATAATCCAGCATCTAATTCTGTGAATCATTGCATGCCCAAAATTATTTCGCCTCGTCATTCGAGGCAGTGCAGTTGCAGCATGTTAAATTTTGTCTCAGCAGGCTCTTTGGATGTGTGGAGGTGGTGTAAGTTAGACCTTATAAAAATCTGGTGGGTGCAAAGCTTTATCAAGACTGACATGTAATGATGATCTGAGGAGAAGTGATGAGGGAGGTGTTCAGCTGACTGTAACAGGAGCGTGTCTGCACCGTTGGGCTCCTGCTGCTGCATCCTACTGAAGTCCTTCCTGTTGTTTCTTCTGCACTGTCTTCCTTTCCAGGATGAATTACCTTAAGAGATTTGGTAACAGCAAAATTGTCTGTGCAAGTTCTCCAAGAAGGATAAGGGGCAGTTACTGAGGTGCAGCCAGCCTCAGGCTAAAGACTGATGCCAGGTGAACCCCTACTCTGATTAGAGTAAAATTAGGACTCAGCAGCCTTCAAAAGCAAGCTGTGGACACACACAGTGCCTTTCAGCTCAGCATATTTTGAGTTTATTTAGGCTGAATGCTCTCACACAACTCATGAGGTCCTGCTTCTGCAGATAGGTAATGCACCTGCAAAGCCTTGCTGCTACCAGGAGACCCAGAAAGTGCTGTGTCAGTTGAATCCATGCACAAGGGTCTTCAGAAGCAGGGCTCCTGGTTATCCAGTGTTTTGGGATTTTTAAAGGAAGTCCTAACTGTACCACACACACTGGTGGGAAAAGTCACTTTGCCTGCTCCAAGGCAGGTGCTTAAGTTTAAGCACATGGGTGGCCCCATCGATGCTAAGGCTGCTACTCAAGTATGGGAAGCACTTGGTTAATTGCTTTGCAGGACCAGGACCTCCCCAGGGCACTTCTGCTGGAGTGGGTAGCACATGCCATGAAGCTCTTGCAGCCCAGGGTGTTAAGGTACAAATAATACTTGCAGTGTGAAGGAAGAAGCAGGTATGAAAATGTTGCAGATGTGTTTGCACCTTACCAGGCTGGTGGGACTATTCCTTATCCTGGGCCTTTTTGTTTACTTTTCAGTTGCTGCGATCATGGCTGTGGGTGGGCTTCTTCTCTGCGTGCTGTTGCCTATCCGAGCCTGACATGGTCAGTGTTGCCACCGGTGCTGGCTCCTATCTGGTGTCCTCCCTCCATGGTTGCTGTGCACAGTCTGCCTCTCCCTCCCTTTCTTGTACTGGCCTGGAAATTGCTTTCCCATCTGATCTCTGCACCCAGCTTCTCTGTCTCACCAGCTGGATGTAGCCTCACCTGCAGCAGAGAGTGTCTCCAGCAAAAAGCAGGAGTCTCCCAGGGGAGAGAAACCCTGATGAGTTTATGCCCTGGTGGCTCCAGACACCACCCCAGCAGTGCCACGTGCCAGACTAAAACATCACGTGTGCTGGAGGCTTCATCACATTCTGTTTCTTGTCCCCAAATGGGGCTGGGAGAGGTCATTTGTCCCCAGAAAGGAGGTGGGAATGGAGAGGTATTTAGTGGCATGCAAGATGCATGTGGGTGGAAGGGGCTGCGGTCATGGCCACCCGTGTCAGTGTATGACACACAGCAATGCCATGGTGCTGTGTGCCAGTGATATGCTCCAGCAGTGCTGGGCATATCTCTGAGGGCATCCAGAGCTGCGTGTCCCTGTTGCATGCTGCCACCATCTCTCTGGGCTGTCTCACCACTTTCTGCTCTCCTGGACTCTTCCCTCTTCTCTGACTACACAAAGGAAGAGGCATTGCAGCTCCTGTTGGGTTGACTGGACGCAGGTTGAGTTGCTCCATGAAGGGGAGTGTGGTTTAGGTCTCTGAGATCTTCCTAAGGCTCCTCAGAGGCTCCTGAAATCACCATCCCCATCAGACAGCTGGTTGAGGCCATAGGAGCACTGAGGTGTCCCAGGTGGGTTGCTCAAGTGGGAAGGTTTTGCAGCAGAGCTGGGTGAGAGGTGTGGAGCTCTTGTGCTGTGTTTGCTGGGGGGTGCTGAGGCTTTGCCCCGTGGTAGCTGGGTGTAGTCCCCGCTGTGGGGCACAGCAGTCACCAAGATGGACCGTTCTGGGTCCTCTGCTGCTGTGTTTTGGCTCTGACAGAGGCTTGACCCAGGGAGGAGTTTGCAAGCACAAACCCCAAAGGCTATTCTGTGGTGTTTTTTCCTGTTGGAGTGTTTTTGAAGTGATTTTTGTGACTCTGAAGTGCTTAAGAGCAGTGTTAGCAAGCAAAGCTGCTCAGCTCAAAGTGTTTGGCTGCAAAACAGACACATGGTTGCTCTGGTGAGCCATGGATTTGGCAATGATTGCACCAAAAGAAAACCTCCTGGAGCTTCTGTTGCCCATCCTGCCTGTGCCACCAGTGCACAGGGGATTGCTCCCTGCAGCATGACTCCCTGGGAGTCACTCTTCAAAGTTTCCAACTACAGAGTAGCAGCAGTGGAAAATACTTCTCAGAGGAGACCAGGAGTGGACTGGGTGGATACGAAGAGGAGAGACACCTAGGGAAAAGTTGGCTGACCTGGTAAACACCTTCTGCAAGTTTCCTCCTAAGTGGTGGAGACACTGCTGTGGCAGCATTGCTGGGAGGGGGAGATGGGAAAAGTGACTTCAAGGCCTGGCTGCCGTTGGCTGTGCTGTGGGAAGGCACAGCAGCTTCAGAGAGATTTATGGAGATCACTTCAGAGGGAGCTTCCTGCCAGAGGGGGAAATGGGATCTTGTTTAAGTTATTTGTAATTGTTCTGGTGGTGGTTTAGGAACTCAGGGAGTCATTCAGTGCAAAGGCAGGGAAGGGCTAAAGGCTAAAAATAGCACTGCTGGAATTGTGAGACTTCCTTTGTGAGGCATCCAAGGTAATCAGAGGTCAAAGGTAGGGTCACAGTGAGTAGAGGAGGACAGCAAGTGGTTGGGAAAGCAGCTGAGAAGACAGTGAGTCTGCAGCCTTTAGGAAGGGAACCTGCCCTGGTTCCTCTTAGGCCAGCCATCTGGTGTGTATCTGAATGGACCTGAAGGCCTTAGCTTGTCATCTCTAGACCTTTGACTGCTCTTTTGATCTCCTTCTCCAAGTTATAGGACTTGGAGAGTGGGTAGAGTAGTTGAAGGAAGTCAGATTCCCAGCATGCAGGGGTTGCTCCGAGCTGCTCCAGGGGACAGTTGTGTCCAGTGCAATGGCAGTAACTCATTAGAAGACATCAAAAAAGGAGGAGGAAAGTGAACAGCAAAATCAACCTTCAGTTTAAGAGCTCTTTGCTTTACTCTCCCTTGTGTTCCCTGGTTTGATGATGCTGACTATATTGTAGGATTGCAGGCAGGAGAAGTGAGTGCTGAACTTGGCTAACATCACCAGCAGGAGCCTTTTGCCTCTGGCTCTCGGTATCAGTGTTGTTTATCCAGGATAAAGCTATCAGCTGAGCAAGTTATTGTCTCCCCACGTGAGCTGAGGCGACAGGATCTTGGCCAGCTGGGCAGAGCCTTGGCTGTTTGTTCTGCTGGGTGGGCTGTGGTCCTGCCCTGCACCACGTATGCAGCCTTATTGCTTTAACATCTTGGAATAGTCTGAAGCAAGCACTAACCCTTTGTGAACAGCAACCTCGGGGTCCTCACAAACCTTTGGTGAAATGACAGCCTGAGGTGGGTTGGATGCACTCCTCCAAGTTGGTTTCTTGCAAAAGATGTGCTTCTGAGTGAAGGTCTTGCCCTTGAAGAGCAATGTGTGTTTTGTCTGTCTCTCAGAGAAGTGCAGAGTTCACTTTTCCCCTCATATTTAAAAGATGAACTACACATGTAAACCTCTGCAGGACTGGGACAGGAGGTTGCATGCTGCTTCAGGGCACAAGGTGTTTGGTGGCACTAGCTGCCCCTAGCAAGGTGAGGTCTCTTTCCTCAACAGAGATGTCCAAATGCTGTCCCCATCTGCATCTCCAGTAACACCTTGGCTGTGTGCTGAAGTGCTTTGGCTGAGGTGCTGTGTGCCTCTGAGAAAAGTGTGTAAAGCCTCTGTCATGTCACTGCCTTGGATGTTCAAGGTCCAGCTCCACAGACCCCTCTCTGGGTTGGGACCAGGGTGTGGGACTCAGCTAGGGAGATGGAAACTCCTGGGCATTCTTTGGTTTTGGTATGCCAGGGGGTCCCACACCACCCAGCAAGGGCACCCTGAAGCACAGAGCCAGATGCAAAGTATCTCCATCAGTCCATGGAGAGAGAGCTTCTTTCTGCCTCCTTTCTTGAAGGATTTTTCTCTGTCAGTTGTCTTCTTCCATGCCAGGCAATGGGCATTGGTTTCCCAGCTGGATCCTTCATCTTTCTACCTGTCCCTTTTATATTTTATAAACCTTTATAGGGATCATTTTATAACTTCACTTTTATAATCTGCTCCATAAATATTTTAGGAGCAGCCTGCCAATCTGCAAGTAGTTTTTAAATAAGACATGATGCCTTAAGAATTTTTAAAGTCTCTTTTTCTTTTTTTTCCCCTCTCTCCTCTGATACTTTTGCAGAAAAACACAGAGCTGTGCAGGGAAGACTTCTGCTCTCTAGATACAGAAACTGAGGGGAGTCCACAACAGGAGTAAATGAGCTGAGGTTCAGGTGTGCTGCTGAATTAGTTAAGTCTTTGGCTGAGTGTCTCCAGCTCAGTGGGAGATGAAGTGAGCATCAGGATCTTGATGCTTTTTGCTGTATGTGATACAGACAAGATACAGGAACTCTATGGTTTGTAAAATGACAGTAAACTGGAGAATGAGGTTTCCATTAGGAGGTTTTTGACTTGCAGCTTTCCCAATAAATATTAAGAGCAAATGCACATGCAGGACTGGATTATTTCACAAACAAGTGGGAGCTTTCTCTTCCTCCACAAGCTATTGCAAAGCCACGCTCTTTAGATCCTTTTATCTGCCACATAGTGAATCAGGACTGTTAACCTGAAATAGCAGATGGATTTAGCTGGGGAGGAAAGGAGACAGAACTGCTCATGTGTGTTATTTAAAGCATCTGAAGGTCAAGGAGGGAAGAAGTGTGGTTAGGCTCCAGTCAGTGGGTACTTGTCTGCTTTCTCTGGGCAGTTTGAGAAGGGCACAAGTGGCTGCAACAAGCAGGCTTTGCTGCCAGCTTTGTTAGTGACACCCAACTGCTGCTTGACAGTCACAGTTCACTAGCTGCTGTTTCACTTTGGTGTGTCTTGTCAGGGCTTGTTCTAATGAAGCTTTGGGGTCCCAGAGCCTGATTTCACATGCTGCTGTATGTGTTGTCCAGCTCAAGAAAGGGATCCAACAGGTTTGCTCTGGTCCTTTGAGTGTGTCCCCGGGCAGGGAAACGTGGCCTGTTGTGCATGGAGGTGTCCTTGGATCACTGGACACAAGCAGCGGCATGGTCCCCGGTTCTCTGTCCTCCCTTTTTATGGTCAAAGAGTGAGGAGATGCAGGCAGGGAAAAGGATAATGTTAGGAAAGCTTATTTATGGGTGAAGTACTCCAAACCTGAGGAAGGGCTGAGAGCATTTACTCTAAAAGGCACACAGAAGAAATCTCTTGTAGGTGTGCATTTGGTAGAAGGATGAATGGAAACATTGGCATATTTTGAGTTCTACTCCTCAATCCATAAAAGTCTGTGGAAAACTGATGTAACTTTTGGCAGCTTGCAGCAGAAAAAAACTGGGATTCCAAGTGTTCCCAAAGTGGGAATTGAAACTCCTAGCTCCAGTTTAGAGTCTTAAAGGGGGAGGCAGTATGATGATGAAGGAGGAGAATCCATTTTCACCCCGGGATTGTGAGCACCAAAACATGCTTTGAAGTGACCCGTAAGCCTGGGGTCTTTGTGTATGCAGTCCTTACTTTTTTGAGTGAACTAGGCAGGACTCCATCTCAGGGAGTGGCCCTGCTGCTGCTGGAGCAAGGAGACAAGCCCTGACACATGGGGAGATGAGCTGTGTCTCTGGGCACCTCATTGCCACTCTCGTGGGTTTGCATTTGGAGCCTGATGGTCTCAGCTTGGTCCCTGCTGCTGACATCACTCCCTGCACGGATAGCCTGGCTGTTTATCAAGTGTGACCTGTTTATCTCCCTGCCTGTGTCCCCAGATTGCCTGTCAGCCTCCCCCCTTCTCTTCCTCACCTTGCCTCAATCCCTTCTCCTATGCTTGCACGACCTTTGTAGTCTGTTTTCTCCTCCTCTCCACTCAGCACAGGTCTCCCTTTCACCCCGAGGTAAGGTTGTGTGCCTGTTCCCCTTCCCTGCAGGAACCCTGGGACTCACCCTCCTCGAGCCCTCTGTGCCCAGCTCAGTGACACTGTCTGCATCCCATCCTGTAGGGCTTTTGTTTGCAGTTGGCATCATTTCCACACATCTGGTGCCAAAATCCTAGAGCCAAAAGGCTGCTTGGCCCCTTGCATCCAGGCAGAGAGCAGTGTTGCCTGTAATAGAGCTTCATGCTGAGGGCATGCTTCATGCAGATGCCTATTACTGCCTCCTGCTAATTGCAGTTTTGTTTCTGCTAGTGGTATGCTCCTCCTTGCTGCAAGGGATGCTGGTGTGCCCCCATGCCCTTGTCTCAAAGATCGTGGGCAGTGGAAGAGAAGCTTCTCAGCTTTTAAGTGGCATCTTGGTATCCTGTGGTTTGCCAGCTAGCAATCCCACTGTGTGCTGCTGGCTCACGGGTGTCTGCTGCAGGTTTTTCACCCTAGCAAGCAGTGTCCCTCTCTCTTACATCCACATGGTTTGCTTTAAGGGTGATCTAGTTCTTGTGCCCAGTTATCACAGCAGGTCCTTGGTAAAGCTGGCATGTACACGTGCATCATACATACCTCATCCCCTAGTTCTGAATGTGTCTATATAGGTGTGTGCACAGCACTTCTTCTCTGTGCTGTTGCCCTGTGGCTTCCTATGTGGTTGTCTAAGCGAAGCAGGACCCAGAAATGCCACCAAAGCAGCTAGTTAATGCCAGTGCAATAATATTACCTAGATGAGGGACGAGTCAGGGAAGCACAGCCAAAGACTAATGGGAGGATGCCCTGTGAGAGGTGACTCCTGTACAGCCATGGTTGTGACTCTGGGGGGGATTCAGCAGCATCCTTGCCCTGCCTGGTGCTGAGTGGGAGCAGGATAGGTCAGGAAGGCAGTGACTGTCTGCCTTCTTCCACCTTTGTGGCTGCTGAGCAGAGGGGATTGTCTGTAGCTCTCCTGTGTAAAGGCAGGAGATGTGCTGGAGACTGTATCAGGAGTACACAGGGGACCCTTGAAGGCAGCAAGGCAGAAGGTTTGGGGTTTGTTTTCTCTTTTAGACCATTGTCTTGCATGTGTGTGAGGTGTTGGTGTTTAGACAAGGCTGTTTTCAGAAGTACCAGGTTCTGTGCAGATGCCCAGTGGATGAAGGGGAGCATGCAACAGGTACAGCACGGTGCCTGCAAACACCCGGTGGTCCAGGAGATCCTGCTTCTGCCATTCTGATCCTTCATCCCATGCCTTTGCCATCATCCTTCCTCTTCTTGATTTTCTTATTCCTCTTAATAATAGCTGAATCAGATGTATGGTAGAGTGGAGTTGTTCAGAAGGATCTGGGATTTGGAAACACAGGGCCAATTGAAAAGAGACCATGGGCCTTGGGCCCTGAGTCCCAGTATGGAAACTGCAGGTGTTTTGATGAGCTGAAACTGGGGCAGCAGCAGCACAGCCACGAGAGAGGTTGGGTTTGTCACTGCTCTGGGGCTTTGTGTTTCATGTCATCTGAAGTAAAGAGCAGGGTTCTGCCATACCAGAGACAAAAACATTCTTCTGGTGTTTTGCTTTTGTTTTGTTTTGTTTTGTTTTCCAGGAGATGTGGCTATAGCAAGGCTAAACAAGATCCAGAAGAAGAAAAGATGCATTTTCATAATGGCCACAGTGAGTAAAGATTAAGTGTGTATATATGTGTTTTTAGCTCCCTGTGGTAATGAGAAATACAACTGTAAGGGTTTTAAAAAGAAAAAGAATCTAGTTTTTCTGGTAATTCAACAAAGAGCTGCCTGTTCTGTTCTGTTAGTCCCTACCTGTCCCTGCTCTAAAGCTCATGGAGGACTGAACTTTTGAACAGTACCCAGCTAGTCCCACCTGTACATCTGCAGCAGATCTCTCCAGCCAGCCAGTTTGTTCTCCTCCTCTGTCCTTGCTGTGTGACCCACAGTGCTATTTATATTGCTTGTCTTTTGGTGGTGTGGACACATCAGTCCAGAATACCTGTTTGAAACCCCTTGCTCCTCTCCAGCCAGCCTTGAGGACTGAGCCCACAGCCACCCTTTGCCTTGGATGCCCCTGCAGAGGCATGAGAAATACTTCTTGCTCCTAGGAAGCTTTCAGAAATGCTGTGCTAATGCCCTTGTATATAAAAAGGCCCTGTGGTGATGCTAGAAAGCACATCTTCTGGTTCCTGTCATTCCTTCCATATGTCCAAACCAGTGTTTGAAAAGCTTTCCTTCATCCAGTGCTGTGGGATCTGGGGGTGGGTAACAGTCAGGTGCCTTTTAGGGTGGGAAAGGCAAAGTCATCTTCAGTGGAAGTCAGATTCCCATTACTGCTGTGTAATGAAGGCAGCAGGAAGCAAATCAATTAAGAGCCACAATGTAATGTACCTGTCCTATTAGACTGATGAGCAGTTCTTCATGTGAGTTGCCTTAATCATCATCAAAACAAACTTATAATATGGATAATGAAAATACTTTGCCCCCGCACTCAAGTCCTGGAGAAAAAGCCTGCTATTGATTATATTTATCCTGGAACAACCCACAGGCTTTGTACTGCAAATACTCAGTTCATTTAAATCTCAGGGACTCCATCTGAAGTAATGGGGCTGATGGATTAGCTAATGTGTGACTGGTAGGGCATCATTTATTGCAGCTCTCCATCAACCCTCAATCCACCCAGCTTGCTCTGCAAGTTGTTCCCCTAATGTTTGGCTTCTCATACTCTTCCTCCTGACGTCCCAGAAGGATTTTTAGCTGCACCTTGTTCCAGCTGGGCACTGTCACGTACTCTGCTAAACATGATGAAGTTAGGTGTATGTCACACATAACCTAACTGCCCTGTTCCAGGAATGCTGCTCATTTTCCCCAGAGGTTTCTCTGCTGCAATGTGTTCCAGCAAAGCAGGGTGTGCATTGCCCATCTGCAGTCGTGCCACGTGCTGCTAATGCTCCTCATTTGTGTTTGCAGTTAAGCTGCCTGGAGTAAGGACCTACATCGACCCCCACACCTATGAGGACCCTAATCAAGCTGTCCACGAGTTTGCTAAGGAAATTGAAGCTTCCTGCATAACCATTGAAAGAGTTATTGGAGCTGGTATGGAAATGCACTTCATCAGCCTTGGCAGTGTGGAGGGCTGGAAGAGCCAAGTAATATTGGTGCTGTTAGGTACCCTGCCGGTGATGGGGAGCATGTTCCAGCTGAGGTCTGGGACAAACCTTGTCGTTGTCTGCTACTCTGAAGTTCAGAGATTGAAACAAAAAGGGCAGAAAATGGTCCTAAGCTGAGTTATTTTGGTGGATGTTAAGGGAATTAATTTTCAGCTGTTTACACAGGGAGGTGATGTGGGATGTGGCAGGGCTCTTCCTTCTAGTAGGCAAAACCATGAACTGAGGAAGAAGCCCAACAGAACACAGAGCATAGCTCTTTTAAATACAGGAGAACTATGCTTTTCTTCCTGGATCTCTTGTGCTTGTGAATGACTTGGCTTGTGGTGTGCTGGCTGGGTGAGAGGGTGGTCACTGCCATGGTCGGCCTTACACCCATGAAAGTGGGACAGCCCTGTGTGCTGTGGATCAGCTGGCTGTAGGGGCTGGGCTGCATGCTGTAGGTGGACACCTGCCACCTGTTTCTTTGATGTGCTGTGATCTCCTCCTTTCTGATCCTGCTCTGAAGGTGAATTTGGGGAGGTCTGCAGCGGGCGGCTGAAGCTGCAGGGAAAACGAGAGCTCCCAGTGGCTATCAAAACCCTGAAGGTGGGCTACACAGAGAAACAGAGGCGAGACTTCCTGGGAGAAGCAAGCATCATGGGGCAGTTTGACCACCCCAACATCATCCACCTGGAAGGAGTTGTCACAAAAAGTAAGTCCAGGCTGCTGGGGGCTGCTGGCCTTGGGCTGTGGCTGATGGGGAGTTGCTTAGGGGAGGAAGACTTGAGTAACTTCTGTCCCAGCTGTGCCTTGCATAACTTTGCAAAAGAAACAGTGAACTCCCCTGGCCCAAAATGTCCCATCTGGGGCAGATGCAGGCAGGAGTAGCTTCCCCAGTGTTGTAAAGGGGATTTGTGCCTGCAGGATTTCAGTGTTCTTCCACCTCAAGTGGATTGATAATGGCTCAAATGATTCAAAAACCTTAGCTCCTTTGGCAAAGCTTGCCACTCCTAGCCATAATGGGCATGGGCTGAGAGAAAACTCCTTTCAAAAGCCCCAAATTAAATGAGAAACAGGAGCTGATGTTGCTGGCCAGCCCAAGACGGTGGGTGAGTGGTGGAGAAGGCAGGAAGCCTGGGGCCCCTGGATGCCAGTGGAGGGTGCAGCCTGCTGTCTCCCTTGCATGGAGTTGTGCAAAATGCAAGAGGATTGTGTGTGCAGCAATGCCAAGCCACCTGCTAAGCTTTTCAGACAGACTTGCTTCTTATTTCTGCCTCTTATTTGTTTAATTTTGAAACCACATGAGCCCCAGGGTGAGCAAAGATGTGCCAAGGAGTGGGAAGAGATTTCACTGGCAAGGAAACAGGAGGATTTTCCTACCAAGTCTGAAAAAGTAAAAGCAAACCAACCCACAACCCCTGATGATTTCCAGCCATCATATTGTGAGAAGCCACCAAAGCAAAGCCCACAGGAGGGTGGTGCTGAGCCTTGTGATCACTCATATGGGATCACAGGATTGTGGCATCATTTTGGTCGGGAGAGACCTTTAAGATCATGGAATCCAACTGTTAGCCCAGCACTGCCAGGTCACCACTAAACCATGTCCCTCAGCACCACATCTACATGTCTCTTAAATCCCTCCAGGGATGGTGAATCCACCACTGCCCTGGGCAGCCACGGGCTTGAGTCCTTCTGGCTGGCAGGACCTCAGGGGATGGGTGAGGATCTCACTTTGGGAGAGGATGTGCCTTCCTAGCAAGCTGCCTTTCTAGGTGGCCATCTGCTCCAGGTGCCCTGGAAGTGCTGGGAGCTTGGCTTCTGCTTTGGCTTGGAGCGACTGGAGTTTGGATGCAGGGGAGCAGGCACACCCTGAGCTCCTCATTAGCTCAGTAGATGCTTCTTTAGTGCACTCAGAGTTCCATCAGGCACCTGGAGTGTCTTGCCAGCTTTTTCTTTTCTGTTAAATGGACCAAAACAACCCTTAGGAATCAGATGTGGCACTTGGTGACATGGTTTAGTGGCATGGTGGGGATAGGTTGGCTGTTGGACTTGATGATCTTAGAGGGCTCTTCTGACCTTAATGATTGTGTGTGAATCCCAAACCTGTGCTGCAGTCTCAAAGTCTTGTTTAACTTCTTTTCCCCCTCAGTGTTTATTGGCCTATTGTAGAGTCAGATCTTCAGGGTAAACTGTCTTTGCTGCATCATAATTTACTTTGGAGGTGGATGAGGCTCAATTCAATTAGGCCATTTTTAATTCTGAAGGAGACTATCCACGCAGGGGCTTGATACCATTTAACTAATCTAGTTCAAATGCCCACCTTAGTTAATTTGGATTAATTGTCTTCCTTGTCCCCATGCAGACAAGCCCTTGGCTATTTCTGCTTTATGAAGGTAATAATGGTCCTGTTTTCGTTCACATCCCATTTGGTTGCACTGATAGCGTGCACACTGCATTAGCACAGTGATGGGAATGACATCTACACACATCTGACAGCCCTGTCCTGACAGCAGGAGGAGGTCCTGCTGACATGGAGAACCAGCCCAATGCTTCAGAAGGGCCAGGGTTTTACTTTTAATTTACTTTGCTGGAAGTTACTCTATTTGTGCCTTTATTTCCATGGTCTTGGTTACGGGGATAATTTATTTCACGATTTCCTGTCAACCTGCAGCAGTTAGATAATGAAACACAAGTGCCAGGAATCTTATTTGCTTTCCTCTGGTGCCAACCAAAGGCAGAAGTCTGAGGGAGGCCCCTGAGGGTGGTGGCATAACGAGATGCCAGTCTCACTGTGATGCTGCCTTCAAGTGTCAGAGATAAGGGACCCCATGCTACACTTGGGGGTTTAGTGTTTAAAACCAACAAACCAAACCATGAAAATCGAGATATAGCTGGGCTTTTCCTCCCCTGCATAGCCAGTGACATGTTTGCCATCTTGTAGCAACATCACCAAAGCTCTCTCCTCTCTGCTGCATGCAGCTCATGTTGTCCAGAGACAGGCAGCTGCCACCCTTGTAGCTGGGACTCACTGTTTTGTTTAGGACTCAACTCTCTTTTCATGGCCCTGGGGTGCATTTCTCATATCAAAAGTAATAGTTTTGGCAAGCTTTGAGCTCAGGCAGTATCTGTGACAGTACACAGAATCACAGAAGGGTTAAGGTTGGAAGGGAGCACCAGAGGTCATCTGGTCCAACCCCCTGCTCCAGCAGGGTCCCGTAGAGCACATTACTCAGGGTTGTGTCCAGATGGTTCTTGAACATTTCCAGAGAGGAAGACTCCAGGACCTCTCTGGGCAGCCTGGTCCAGTGCTCAGTCACCCTCATAGGAAAGGAGTTCTTCCTCCTGTTTAGGTGGAGCTTCCTGTGATCCAGTTTGTGCCTGTTGCCTTGTGTCCTATTGCTTGACACCATCAAGAAGAGCCTGGCTCCATCCTCTTGACACCCTCCCTTCGGTCACTTCTATCCATTACTAAGGTCTCCTCTCAGCCTTCTCTGCTCCAGGCTGAACAAGCCCAGCTCCCTCAGCCTTTCCTCAGCAGGGAGATGCTCCACCTCTTCATCATCTTTGGAGCTCTCCATTGAACTCACTCCAGGAGCTCCATGTCTCTGCTGTGCTGAGGAGCCCAGAGCTGAAGAGAGTTCTCCAGGTGTGGCCTCCCCAGGGCTGAGCAGAGGAGCAGGGTCACCTCCTTCAGCCTGCTGGCAGTGCTCTTGCCACTGCAGCCCAGGAGATCCTTGGCCACAAAGGCACATTGCTGCCTCATGGACAACTCGTTGTCCACCAGGACCCCTAGGTCCCTCTCTGCAGCAGCGCTGGTCTCTCTCGCTGCCAAGGTAGTTTCTGCACAGCAATGAGTGTTTTGATTGACAAGTTCACAATTACCTTTATTCTGGAGATAATTAAGCAGTAAATTAGGTAAGTAGTTAAGGCAAGCAGAAAGTGGGAAGATGAAGGTCAGTCTAAGTGGTAGAACATGTGCTGGTTTTTAGGAGCATTTCCCTTCATGAGCGTGTTGTGACACATGGCAGCTCTCGTTGATCATTTCTGTGAAAGATATTTATAATGCACTTTACAAATAATTGGCAGCTCCTCTTTTGTCTGTGCTTCATGCTAGCTAATGGAAATTGATTTAAATAAAAAATAATTTACGTGTTCTTGTAGGATTTCATTGAATTTACAAGGGCTGGAGCACACCACATTAATTATTGCTATGTCATTGTGGCAAGCTAGCGAGAAATTAGATAGGAAAACCCAGCAAAAACTATATATAATTACCATTAAAATGGCTCAGGCATGAAAATTAATCAAATGTATTTGGAAAAACATTATTATTCCTGTCAACAATAGGAGACCAGGTCTTTTGTTAGGAACTTTTAGTTTGATTTCCACTCGCACTCCTTCCATACTCAGCTTGCTTTTGTTCTGTGACACAAATATTCCTTTTCTTACCTCCAGATGTTTTCACAAGGGTGGTCACGTGGGAGTGCTTGAATTACAAGGGGTGTAATCCCATCCTTTTGCCAGTCTTGGTTTTGGTGGCCACCAAGCTCAGATACATGCTTCAGATCATCCCAGTTGCTCCTGTTGGACTCCCACTGTTGTTTCAGGGTGTTGAAGCTATAGGGAAGAGTCCAACGAGGTCGCTGTGAGCAATCTGGCCCCTGCAAGCCAAGGAGAGGAGGAGAGGGTTGTGCATAGATGGCTTGGGTTCAGCTTGCAACCTCTTCTTCAGACAACATCTAAACATGCTAGGGCCTCGTACCCCACCTCTAACACAGGATGACTTTTTCATCCTCTCCTCCTCCTTTCCCCTATTTCTACACATATCCTGGCAAAAACTGTTGTTCATCCTGCTGGGACAGGATGGCTTACTGTTGGGTGGCTGCATCTTCACATGCAGATGGATTACAGATAGACATTTTATTGCTCATAGCTTTAAAATAAATGGCTAACAAACTGGTGCACTTTGTATTTTGCAGGCAAGCCAGTGATGATAGTGACTGAGTACATGGAGAATGGTTCTCTGGATACATTTTTAAAGGTAATACTTAGCTCCTTCTTCCAGGGTTCCCTTGGCTGAAGTTTGTGTTCTTTGCACATGGTTAATATCAATGAAAATGCTGGGTGCTGGTCCAGCTGTTGGTGCTGTCTGGAGGCAGGAGTAGCTCAGTTGTCTGTTTGGTCTGTGTGTATGCAGCATCATGAAGGACCTGGTGCGTGCACTGATGCAGGCAGATAAGGGTAAATGGGAGGATGTGATGTTTGTTTTGGAGGCAGTCTGCTGCACGGAAGTGATTAGCTTATTCTGCAAGATCTGATCTGTTCCAAGAGGACGTCCACACTGCATAGTGGCAAACCTGGAACTGGTCAGAGTTTTTCCCATGAACTGTAAGAGAAAGGAGGATGGGAGAAGTGGTTAGAAATGCAGTAGGTGGGGCAGAGCCTCTGCCCTCACGATGTTCACACGTGGACCTCTGCAGGTGGGGTTTCCATGCAGCTCGGTGCCATTCCCTTGGCTGAATCCCACCCCAGTGCCTTTGTACACATAACTACATGTGTTCACTCTCAGTCAGTCTCTCTTTTTTGGTCACCAGTAGGAATAGCTCAGTCCTTGATCTCCAGTTAAAAGAAGTACATTTCCTTAGCTTTGTCTCCAGAGATCCTAATCCAAACAGTGAAACTCTGAAAAGCTTTGTGGCCAGAGCACGAGGGTGATGAATTATTAATTTCCCTGGCTTTCTTCCCTGGAGACTTGCCTTTGTTTCTTTATTCATGCACACACAAGGCTGAGGGTGCAGAGACTCTCAGCTGATCAGATGTCTCCTTCCTCGTGCAGAAGAACGACGGGCAGTTCACGGTCATCCAGCTGGTGGGGATGCTGCGAGGCATCGCCTCGGGAATGAAGTACCTGTCTGACATGGGCTACGTGCACAGGGATCTGGCTGCCAGGAATATCTTAATCAACAGCAACTTAGTCTGCAAGGTGTCAGACTTTGGCCTCTCCAGAGTCCTAGAAGATGACCCCGAAGCAGCATACACAACCAGGGTGAGTGATGAGGGCTGGGCTCGAGGAAAATGTCTTCTGTGGCACATCTTGGTGTTCAGGTTCTCTAGCAAAGAGGTTTCCGCAAATCCAGAGCCTCTCAGCTGTGCCAGGTGTTGTTACCAGTTAATCATCCTCAGATTGATTGTGTCAATGCCTGTACTATTGTAGTGGGGATGGCCAAAAAAGGCAGAATTTGGCTACTAGCTTTTGAGTTCATGTTAGGCACCTGAGTCCAATAGCAAACTTTGCAAAGGTGCTGCATACACAGAGGAACAGAATGATTAAGGTTGGAAGGGACCACCAGAGGTCATTTGGTCCTACCTCCTTGCTCTAACAGGGTCACCCAGAGCACGTTACTTACTCAGGATTGTGTCCAGACAGCTTTTGAATCTCTCCAGGGAGGGAGACTCCAGAACCTCTCTGGGCAGCCTGGTCCAGTGTTCAGTCACCCTCACAGGAAAGTAGTTCTTCATCATGTTGAGGTGGAGCTTCCTGTGTTCTGGTTTGTGCCCATTACCTTGTGTCCTATTGCTTGGCACAACTGAGAAGAGTCTGGCTTCATCCTCTTGCCCCTTGCCCTTTAGATATTGGTAAGCATTGATAAGATTTCCTCTCAGCCTCCTTTTTTCCAGGCTAAACAGCCCCAGGACTCTCAGCCTTTCCTTAGCAGGGAGATGCTCCAGCCCCTGATCATCTTTGTAGCTCTCTGTTGGACTCACCCCAGGAGCTCCAGGTTTCTCTTATGCTGAGGAACCCAGAACTGAAGTCCCAGCTCTATTCTGTCATCTTTGGTGAATATGAAAGGGAGGAAAGCGAGAGAGCAAGTGCTTTGCTTAGGCACCCACACAGAGATGTAAGCCATGGTCTTCTGGACACCTTGACCCTTTTAAAGGCCTGTAGTGCCCATTGCAAATGATGCATGTTGCCCTCAACATTACCCTGTTGAGGGTGATGTACCCCAACCTGAGAAAGAGCGGCTCCAGCCCCTGTCCATCCTTGCTCCATCCTTTCAGGGCATCAGCCCATCTACCCCAGTGTGAAGCCATGTGGCCTCAGGCAGGAACCATCCTCAGCAGCACAGGCTTGGAGAGAGCCTCCAGTATTCATGGCAGTGATTGGCATGCCTGAATGTGTCCTATTAATGTGTTTCTCCAAGGGTATTGTTTTATGGGTGGTGGTGGGAGCTCTCTGGATCACATTCTCAGTTCCTGTGGAGATCTGGGAGAGGTCTTCCAGCTCTTGGCAGTCACAGCATCACGGCTGGACTGGAGCCTCCCTGCAGGCTGGAGGGCTCTCAGCCAACCCTGCTGTGGCTGCGGTGTGATGCCATGTGCTAATTGGCACTGCTGAGAATCTGGCCCCTTGCTTAAGGCATGTGCTGATAAGCCTGTGAATAGCTATTTATTGGAAGAAGTGACTTCTTATAACTTGCTTTGAAGATGTATTCCAAATTCTGCCTTTTTCCAATAACAAACACTCTTAGGGGGCATTCAGGGAGACCTTCCAACGTTTAGCTCAGCACTGAGAGGAAGGGACTTCACAGTGAAATACATTTTGATCTAAATCAAGGGAGACAACTCTTGAAACCCAATGAGGACAGCATTTCTTAATCCCAATTCCCCTTTCCCTCCCCTCTTCCTGCGCAGAGCTGGTCTGAAGTTTGATTTCTAAAATGATAGAAAGGGGAAGAGGAGACAGCAAACCACGTTTGACAGGGGTGGCACCATTTTCAGTCTCATAGCAGAGTCCAGGGAGGCTGTTGCTCTGTGCCAGCTCTGCACAGCTGTCTGCAGGATCAGGACCACATGGAAAAAAAATAAAAAAGGGCATAACTTCTGCAGCAATTTGCATGAAACCCTGGTTAGATCAAAGTCTTCCTCGGCCTCAGAGCTGTCTGTTCCTCCCCCGCTCGCTCTCGGAGATAGAGAAAGTGTATTCCCCTACCAACCCCTGCAACATAATTGAGATGTTGATCCTATACATGTCCCAGCATTCAAACAGCATTCCAACAACAAACCTTCAGGACAGCCAATTAGCAGGCAGCCTACAAATGCTTATGGGCTGAGATAATGCGGAGTGGGGCCCCATGCTGTCAAACAGATTTACTTTAAAATTCGATGTCTCTTTCCAGAGAGAAAAGAGCATCCTCCCGTGCTCTGAGAAGTGCTGGCTTGTCCTCTCCTGTGTCTTCTCTGCCCTCCTCTGCAATCTGGTTTTGAGGTTGAGTTTTTTGGTTGTCTCTTTCTCCCCTTTTCCTTCTAGGGAGGGAAGATCCCCATCCGATGGACAGCCCCCGAAGCCATCGCCTTCCGCAAGTTCACGTCGGCCAGCGACGTCTGGAGCTACGGCATCGTGATGTGGGAGGTGATGTCCTACGGCGAGAGACCTTACTGGGAGATGACGAACCAAGATGTAAGCATGTGAGAGAGCTGTTGTGGGATGGGACTTTGGGGGCTCCTTCTGCAACCAGAGAGGCAGGAAGGGGACAAGAGGAGGAGAGCTGCTGTCAAAATGGCATTGCTCCCCTATGCCAGGCAAAAAAGATCTTCCCCTTTGATGCTCTGTTTTTCACAGCAGCAGCCCAGAGCAGGCTGTGTGCAGAGAGCAATGTGTCTGCACAGAGGCAAGCTGCTTCCCCCACCAGAGCGCTGGAGCTTCACTAATGCTGTTAGAGCTGGAGCCTGTTCCTCCTCTGCTTAATGACAAAGGTCTGCCAGGGGATGGATGCTGATAAACTGGCAGCATTTCAGTTGCATGTTCAAACCCCTGCTGCCACATAAAGCAGCAGCTCAAGAGAGTCATGGGAAGGGCTTTGTTTTCCCTCCACAAAAGCTGGGTGATGTGATCTAGTGACAGCAGCCCAGAGGGCTGCCTCTCAGCTGCCCTTGCACTGCTGATCTCGAGAGCATAGTTTTGCTCCTGTTGTGAACATCTTGTAAGCTGTCCTGGTTTGAGCTAGAGCAGAACTTGTGCCAACACAAGCTCTCAACACAACCCTTTGAGTTGTGTCCCTTTCCTTATGGCCCCAGTGCCCCCTTGAGCTCCTGAAGCTTCTCCGAACAGGGAGATGCGTGGGGCTACTATCTCCCTCTTGACTGCAGCTCTGATCCCAGCATGAGTCAGGATCTCTTGGTCCTATTGTTGGTCTTCCTCCTACACTGAGCCCACCATAGACATCAGTCTTTGTCTAAGGCTAAAAAGATTTAATCCCAATTTTCTAGGCTACTCCTTCCTCTTTGTATCTCTTGAGAACCATGACACGTGAGGGTCTCTGAGGATGCCAGCTAGTGCATGAGGTTGGGGTCACTGTGAGGCACACAGAACCCCGAAAGGGAAAACACAACACTCTGCTGTGGCAAACAGAGTTGTTCCTCATCCTTCCCACTCCACCTCTGCAACCCTGCCACCTGCAGAGATGATGCTGCTGCCAGCTGGACAAAGCATGCAGGTCCTTGCTCCACCATCCTCTGGTCCCAGCACCTGGGGTTTCAGCCTTTTTACTTTGTTGAGCAGCATCCCTGTCCCCATGAGTTCCTGCTGGCAGCAGAGGCTCTGGCTGAGCATTCTGTGTCTCCTGAGTTTTGTCTGCAGACCTTTGCCATCAGTGGATGTTCCTACCTGTCACACCAAGCTGCTGTCTCCTCTCCCATCAGGTTCCAGGCACGGACACGAGCGGTGTGTCTGTGACGGTCACGTCATGCCCTGTGCCAGGGAGATGAGCAATTGTCTGCCATGGGCACCCCACCACTGCTGCACTGCTGGGGCTCTCATGTTGGCAGGGAGTTTGGTAAAGCAGCATGGATCTGCTGAGGGATTTATCTCCCATCAAACACAGAGTTTCTTCTGTAGCCTTGTGCAGGGAATGCAGCAGTTGAAAGCCAAGCTTTTACAGTCACACTGAGTACTGTAACTGTCTTTAATGCTGATGCACTGTCACAGCACAGATGTTTTTCAGTAAGTGCTAGGCTAAGATTCATCCTGGTGTCAGTGAAATTAAGCTCCATGGTCAGGAAAGTCACTTGCCTGCATCATAACTCCATGAACATCCAAACTTTGCAGAGCTGTTGCCTCCGTGCACTGTGGAGCAGAGGGTGAGTTTCACACTTGCCTGAGAAGAAGCAGAAGGCAAAGGACTGGTCAGAGGTTCGTGAGCATCAGTTCCTGCTCGGGCTTTGCTTGGCTCACCTCTAGGATTACCTCAGGTGGCAAGTGCCTAGATGGTGGTGGCCTA
The DNA here is from genome assembly GCA_013399015.1 of Galbula dea. NCBI lineage: Eukaryota > Metazoa > Chordata > Aves > Piciformes > Galbulidae > Galbula > Galbula dea. Next base: position 611,591 of record VWZX01007829.1, read on the forward strand.
GGAAAGTTAATTCAGTGCTGTAGCATGTTTCTCATGTGATTTATGCCTTCTTCCTTCGCCTTCTGAAGGCCGCCTCTTCTTTCCTCCCCTGCTTGTGTTGACAGAAGAGTCAGTGGTGTTAGATACAACACTGGCTTTCTTGCAGAGGACCAGGGTGTTCTCCTCACTTGAATTTTGACTTCACTGAGCATGAGTTTCTCGTTGCATGGCTTGTAATTAAAGCACATCATTTGCAAGCACAGTCAGTGATGAGCAAAATGATTCTCATCATGCTACAGCCTGATTGCTTTAAAGGAGGTGCAGTGCTGTAGGGCACACAGCATCGGCACGGCAACGACTGCAAACCATGGTTTAAAGTCGTGCTGGTTTCTGGATGGCCTTCTAAAAATACACTTTGACTCCACCACAAGATCAGGCTTTGATGCAGGAGTTGTTCAGAGGAATGTTGTGGCCTGTGGTTGCACAGGTTGCTAAGCTAAATGATCACAGTGGTAGCAGTTCAGTCTTCAGACTGGAGGTTTAATGAAAACACAGAGCTAAAAGTGTTGCTTTGGTTCACTGGAATAGACTATCCCAAACCATCCTCTCTCACACAATCCAGTTCAGCCACCCCAATCTATAAGTCAATGGTGCTTGTCCAGAAGAGGAACAGGGACAAAAATGCCTCCTGGTAAGTGCAGATCCTAGCTCTTCAGGTCTTACAGAGCAGTACACATCAAGGAGCAGAACAACAAACATACCATTTTCTTATTTTCTAAATATTGTGCTGGCTCTACAAGCAACTTGGACTTTGTTGTCTCATTCTTTTGCTCCTCTCACTCATCACCTTCAGATTCAGGAGTATGTTTCAGTGTCCTAGCTCTCCACAGTATTTTGATATTGTATCGCCAGGACAAAAGACATCCTGTAAATTGAGTTAACACTATTGATTGGGATGTTACTGCCAGGAATATCAAACATGCATAACCCCAATGCAGATGTAGTTCAGATATTCTGAGCTGGTGCCAGATGGTCTGCTCACTGCCTTGCTACTATTTTCTTTCTGCTACAGCTGGAGGATGTTATAACTACAGACATGGACACAGCAAATAACATTCTCGTGGCTGTGCTGCACTGAGGCTTTTCTTACAGGGCAGCTGCAAATTTCATCTGAAAAGCAAGATGTGAAGACCAGACAGTGCAGATAGCACAGTGTGGTGAGGCTGGGGTTTGATGCTGAGAGCAGAAGCCAGGCTGTAGAAGAGATTACTCTGCAAGGGGTGGTTGGGTGGAGAGCAGTGCAACTGCTCCAGTGGCAGAGGAAACCTCGGATGGGCACAAAAGGACTGCAGGTCTTGGGGGCCAGATCTTCAGGTGTGCTTGCTACTTTTGGAGGAGACTGCAAAGCCTCACCTAAAGTCTTCTCTACTACACACGTCCTCAGGGAGTTTGAGGTTGCTGCTGCTCAGCCAGCCTGCCTCATTCCTGGGACTCTTCCACTTGGCCAAAAGCCCTGTGGTGGAGGACAGTCTGAAAGCGATCTGTGCAGCCCTGGGTCTTGGAGCCTTCTGAGGTGCAATGCCAGCCCAACATGGCTCTTCTGTGCTGCTCCTGTAGGGACTAAAGATCAAGAAAACAGCTTCCATGCTATTCACAGAGGCACCTTCTTGAACACAGAGTGTTTCCAAATTGTGGGACAGTGCCTACAACAAAAGGCATCTGAGCAGTCCTTGGAGTGAAGTTCTGTGGCTTGCCACACAGCAAATAGCTGCTTCCAGCTGCTTCTGCTCAAGGAGTCTTGGGAGCAGAGGGTGTGAAGATGGGCTGCTGGGACTCTCTTGGCATGGACACAGACCCTTGTGGCTTGAAACTTAAGCTGCCTTCTCTTGAAGAATTTAATGGTTCAAAATGGGAACTGCTGGGTTTGGAGCCCTGTGATAAATCTGCCCCAAACTGGGGAAAACAAGTTGCTTTCTTCAATTCCGCCCTCATTTATTCATTTCTGCTTTTCAAGAGGGTAGGCAGCACACCACTTGCTTTAGATATAGAACCATAGATGGTTTTTATTTGAAATCAGAGCAACAACCCTCCCTTGGTTTTAATTTACATACTCTTGGGCTGACATTTGAAATTCCTGGCAGAAATGTGGCTGCACTAAGAAACGACTAGACCCAGACAGTGCTGAATGATATATGAGATGGTTGTTCTGCCTCTGCCTTGAATCCATCCATCAATTAGCATTCAAAGTCTCTTTTGAAAATACAGTCAGACTTTTATTACTGTAATACAAATTTGTGGTCTAGCACATGCCTTTTCATTTAAAAAGAAGCCAATGTCTGAATAAACAAAATCACTGCGCTCCAAGACCCCAGAAATCCTGTGGGCTGCTTCTGATGGGCTTAGGGTAGGCTGCAGGAGTTTCCTGGTATATAACCTACAGACTTCAGCTGAGCTTTGAACAAGTGCAGCCTGGACCCCTGGTTGCAGCACTGCTTTGGCTTGCTAGGTTCATTTTGCAGTGACCAAAAATGAAGTTGTTCAACCCATCCTGCAGAAAATGTGAACAATGTTGGGGCCTACTGGGTTCCCTCTTGTGTGCAGAGTTTGGAGGGGGGTGGGGGGGGGGTGTGTGGTTGGTGAGATCTTATCTCTGGTCCCAAAGCTCTCTAAACCCATTTGCCTTTAGGAGGAGGGTGAGAGGAAGCCAAGCAGCCTATCATCTCCCTATTTTGTCTCCTGCAGGTGATCAAAGCTGTGGAGGAAGGCTATCGGCTGCCAAGCCCCATGGACTGCCCCGCTGCTCTCTACCAGCTGATGCTCGACTGCTGGCAGAAGGACCGCAACAGCAGGCCCAAGTTCGAGGAGATCGTCAGCATGCTGGACAAGCTCATCCGGAACCCCAGCAGCCTGAAGACATTGGTTAATGCATCGAGCAGGTACAAGCTCCTCAGGCCAGGGCTGTTTCTCGGAGCAAGGTTCTTGTCTCCATCCCTACCCCAGGCTTGAGTTACCTTTTCTTATGCAGCCTGCGTGCGTCCATGGGTGGATGTGCCTCCAGCTTCTCTATGTCCAGGGGGAGTTTTCCCAGGTCAGCTTTTCCTGCTGAAACTGGCAGGCAGGTGAGCAGTTGGGTTGCTCTTTAAATGCAGTGCTGCTGCCACAGAGAAAATTACTGTGGCCTGTCTTTCAGGAAGAGGAGCCTCTGTGGTGTTTATAGGTCTGCGATAAAGCTACCTGTGCTCTGCCCCAAGCCTAGACAGACTGAGGCTTGAACACATGAAGCAGATAGTAAATGCTGCTCAAATTATCTGCCTGCTGCCTTTATCTTGGTAACAGAAATTAAAAGCATCTCTTGGGGAAACTCTTAGGATGTGCGAAGCTCACAAATGTCCAAGCACATCCTCCCACAAGTATTCCCAGGTGTGGTAGCCACCACCACCAGTTCTGACAGTGGTGGTAATTGCCAGAGGATCTCTGTGGTTCCCAAAGAGCTGTACACAAACCATTTGCTAAAGCCACATTCAGTGAATAGAGCAGCCAGTGGGCAATTAAACATCAGTCTGGATAGCTACACAGCTACAAGTAAGGTAAATACCATCAAGAACCGAAGCTGCACTTGGGGAAAAAAGAGATTAACATTTTGGGGGGGATTTTAGTCCTGGAGTCTCCACAATACTGGAGTCTCAGAGAGGTTTTTTTCTTTTTTTTTTTGCTGGAAGCACACAAGTATGACTTCTGAGGCATCTGTGTTGCTAATCACTCAGTCCCTGCAAGGTCATGAAGGAGTGATGAATATAAATCATTGCTGCTCTGCTGATGGCACTGGAGTTCCCCTCATTAACACTGGAAGAGGCCCTTCAGAAAAGATTATTCTCAGAGGAGGGGAAAAAAACCTGAACATGTTGTTTCCCTTGGAGGGGAACGAGAGGGATGTGAGATGAGGTTGGACTGGTGCTGTGGACCAAAGCAGATGCACTGTTGTGAGCTAAACCCATCCATCTCCACATCTTCTGAGTGAAGCTTGCACAGCTGGATGTGGCCCATCTTGCCTGTCACAGCTGGAGCTGGCCTCCCTGTGCTGGCATGGCCTCGTGCAGAGGCAGGAAATCCCTCTAAATTTTTAAATGCAGGCTAGATCTGATTCCTCAGCCTATTTTACATGCATCATTTACAATCTGAAGAACAAATTACTCTTATTAGCAATTAGGTGCAATGTCAGCCCCAGCAAACCTGCAGGAAAAGGTTTGTGCTATCATGAAATACGTGAGGTTTCTCCTTATTTCCAGTTCAGAAGAGTCCATTTCCAGGCCTGTTGTGTGGTAGCTCCTGCACTTTTACACCAAACTGTTATGCCAGAAAAGAGCAAAATAGGCAGCAAACCATTATCTTGAGCTGCTAAGCCCTTTGCTGTTGTTGTAGTCCATGAAGAGGTCTATGCAATTCCAAACCTCTCCTTTTCAGAGCTGCTGTAGCTATTTTGGATGTGGATGGAGCACCTGAAGAGCCAGGCCTTGGGACTGTGTATCTCTAATCACAGATTGCCCTGGCCAGACCATACTCATTCCAAATGAATCATAATTTCAACGTCCAGCAGCTGTAAAGGATTTTTTTTATGTGTAATGTGTTCTTTATGGAAATTCTCATTAATGCAAATAAGGGAGAGAGTCACTCTCTACATTACAGCATGTGCATATCACTGGGTACCTCCTGACATTAGTGATGAAAATCCACTTCTGATGATGATTACTTAGGAGTTTTGAATTCCTCATGTGCATAAAATGTTATGGGAAGCCATTATGTTCCTGGTACTGCAAGTATTCACATTTTATTGGGCCCTTCAGCATTGCTATTAAATAAACAAATAATACTAATGTGCTCATAAAATATCTGAAGATTCCTGAAGAGCTGTAATAATAGAATATCTGAGCTCTCTGTCCACCTGCCAGCCTTTACAGTGCAATTCTCACCATCACAAGCTGACCCAGAAAAGTTTTGTTTGTTTGTTTTTTTACCTGTGGGTAATAATCTCTATGCAAGGCTTATGCTAGCTGTACCTTGTGGCTTACAAACTAGGGGACAGAGCTAGTTTCTTTCCTGGCTGACCTTGGACAAGCTCCCTTTGCTCTTTGCACATCATTAGTAGGGTGGTGGACCTCTTTCAGCCTGAGTCACCTGTGCCAGCTACTGGATTGATGTTACTGCTGCAATGAAGGGTAGTTATTTGCCTGAATTGCTTCTTTGTGCATGGCATGACTGAGCAGGCAGAAACTGCAGCAGGGAGGTCTTGAGTGAAGCTGTGGGAGCAGAAGCCTGCCTCTCTTTTCAGGGCTGGAGTGTGGTTGGAGCATTGCTGCTCTCTGCAGGGCTCACCGGATGCTGCCTGCATCCAAAACCGGCACCTGACTCTGCAGGAGCAGCCCCTGAAGGGTTAACAGCAGCCTACCCTTGATGGCAGCTGCTGGGAAGTGTCATCTGGGGTTTGGCTTCCAGGCTCTGGGCTGTCTTCATTATGAGCTTTAAAGGAGGAGGAGGAAAACAGAGCAGGAGGAGTGAAGACTTTGAAGTAAGAGTGACTGGGGATGCCTGATGGAAGAGGAGCCTGCTCGTGGGGGAGAGGTAGCAGGGAACAGACACCAGTCCTCTCCTCCTCATCCTGTTTGCAGTGAGGACCACAAAGGGCAGGAACTAACTCCAGAGTGGGTGAAGTCCCAGGTGAAGGGGTGTGTTTGGCACATTGCATATCAAGCCTGCTGGGAGGATTTGGGCTGCAGCAGTCACTGAGAATGCAATGAAAAGAGTCATTGGGTTTGGTTTTAGGCAAAGGTTCTTCATTTGGAGGGTGTTGAGCACTGGAACAGGCTCCCCAAGGAAGCAGTCACATCACCAAGGCTGATAGAATTCCAGCATCATCTGGACAATGCTCTTAGACACATGGGGTGATTTTGGGGGTTGTCCTGTGCAGAGACAGGAGTTGGACCTGATGATTCTCCTGAGTCCCTTCCAATTCAGGACATGCTGGGATTCTGTGATCTTTGCCATCTGAAAACATCAGCATCTGACTCACGCTGGCTACATCTCAATTCTGATTCTGTTTGCTTCTCTGTTTTTCCTTGTCTTTAGAGTATCAAACCTGTTGGTAGAGCACAGTCCAGTTGGGAGCAGTGCCTACAGGTCAGTGGGGGAGTGGCTCGAAGCCATCAAAATGGGTCGATACACCGAGATCTTCATGGAGAACGGATACAGCTCAATGGATGCCGTGGCTCAGGTGACCTTAGAGTGAGTAGTGCCCAGATCATTTCATCTCCTTTGTTGGAATTACAGAGTTGGGGAAGACAAACCATTCAAAAATATGTAGGGATGAGACTATAGAAAGGGAAACTATTACCTTTTGTGTGCAGTCAGCAGTTTCTCCTTCAGCATCTGTGTTGATGATAACAAGTGCAGGCCAGACTAGAACTCGTGGTCACTGAGCTGGCAGCTGGTGCTTTGGCTCCTTTGCTCACTGAAATTAATGCTTGGGTTTGGAGATTGCCAGGCCATCCTCTCTGCATAATAGCAGTTCTGGTGGAAAGTGCAGATTGCCTAAAACATGTCAGAGACTTGTTGCTGTTTGGCCGAATTAATCATATCCAAGAAGAAAACAAGGCTTCACAAGAGTTTCCAGTTGGTTCTTCTTTAGGATTCTATTGATTTCAAGAGCTCTGAAGGAAAGGCTCAGAAGTGAAATGCTTTGGTTTGGGTCAGAGAAGATGTTGAGTTTGAGCTCAAGTTAATGGTTGGTTTTGACAGTAAATTAGAAGTTTACCTACTGATGTAGTTTTAAACAGTCTTAGCATCCCATTCCACTGACAAAACTGTTCTTAATCTCCCCTTTTCTTGAGGGCAGCATTTCAGATTGTGAAAGTCTCTCCTTAATTTGACTTAAAAATGGAATTACTTGCCTATATTTGCCCTTCAGTATGTCAGAGATTTCAGAAGTATCCCCCTAAATCTTGCCAGGCTATCAAGAAAGTACTTCAAAATGATATTTCCAGTTGGCAGTGCACCAAGAAATCCATTATCTGTGCAGTTCTAGCCAGAGAGGCATGGTGGTTTAAAAGTCTTTAAAATAAGATTATAGCTGCCAGAGATGCTCTGACCCTCACCAGCTGCAAACAGCCTCCAAGGCCTCCTCCACCAAGTCCCAGTATGTTCTCTGTAGCACAGATGTCATCCTGCTCTGGTCCTTTACTGGCCCCAGTGGAGTCAACATGTCTGAGCTGCTCAGCTGCAGCTTTCTCCCAGGCTGTTACAGCAGCAGAGCAGTGCAGAGATGATGCCTGGGAGCCTGGGGAGCTTCTGGGTTTTATTTTGTTGGGCTTTTTTTCAGCTGAAAGGAGACATTCCATCAATCCATCTTGCATTTCTGGTGTAGCTGAAAAAAAGGTTGAAATTAGCTCTTAGCTAGTTAGTTATCCATGCCAGCATGTAAACTCCCCCCTTCCAGCTGCTTTGGACAGATGCTTGTATGAGTCAGGCTTGGTTCTTGGGAGAGCTCAGCCTATGCACCTCTGATGGCAGTGCTGGCTTAGCAAGGGCTTGACCCCACTTGGGTCTAATTTTGGGAAGGCTGTGGAAGGTTCATTCAAAAGCCATCCCAATCAAGACTTCTCTCATCCCTCTCAGACAGAGTGGAAAATAAGACAAAAGACCTGATGCTCAGCTGTTAAAAAGGGAGAAACCATCACAGTGGCTTCAGAGGAAAGGTGTCCAGTGTTGAAGACCAGAACCACATGCTCAGGCTGATGTAGGCTGGCAGATTGCCCTTAAAAATCAGCAAAGTAAGGGAGAGAAATGGCTCCTGGGTGGGCTCAGCTGAGGCTCTCAAGGGTTCTCCAGAAAATAAACACCAGAATAAGCAAAAGTTCTGTAAGTTCTTGAAAGGTTAATATACTGAGGGGGTTTGGTTTTCCAGAGGTTTTCTTTTGTCAGTTTTTTCCTGCCCCTTAAAGGGGGCAACAAATCATTTTGTTCTCTGGAAAGGAGAATTCAGGTTGAAAGTTCCTTGTCATTTTTAATAGAGGCAACTGCTCAGTATGTTCCAGAGCTGGGACTTGGGGGGATCAGGTAAAAAGATGATCTGAATGTCTGAAGGTAGCTTGCTTTCCCCAAATGACATCAGTAAAACATTCTTCACAATTCAAGAGGTTGCCTTCAAATGCCATCCAAAAGGATCCTTCCCCAGACTCAGACTGTGTAGGAAATAAATGGTGAAAGGAGAACTAGATAATTGCTGTCAGAAAAAGCAAGGGGGGGTGGGGGGGAAACAAACCCAAAACCCCAGATGAATGTAAAGAATTCCTTAAATCTACTGTAAAAGCTTAGCAGTGCTGCAGGAGGGCTTGGCCCTGATGATGCTGATGGCACTGGTGGCTGTGGGCACCTGGCTTGTGGCCTCTCTACAGGACCTGGCTGAGACGGTAGATGTTCAGCACTATTTCTTTCTTTTAAATCCCCCTACCCTTGTCATGCAAAGCAGAATTCCTGCCCTCTGCCTTGCCAACTGATGGCTGGATGCACTTATTCCAGGACAGAGTAGTGTTAGTGACAAATTTCTGAAAGGAAAAGGTGAAAAAGCTCACTCCAGTGACATCACCCCAAGTCCTGAGCTCTGCCTGCTTGAGTAAAGACCTCAAAATGTTTGCGTTCAACCAAAGAGTGATTTCTAATTCTTGCAAAGGGATGAATCACCTTGTGAAAAGTGGAGCCTCACCCTCCACCCCTTCTTTCCAACTGGATATCAGACTTGAAGGCAACCTTTCCAGTGGACCAGACCTGCTCTTTAAACTTGTGGACCACCTAGTGACTTTGAGTGTGTCTGGAGCTCTTTCAATCCACTGCAAGAATAACTTGACCAGGACAATACTCAAGAATAGATAGATCCATGATATGGGTTTCAGTCTGACCCTTGACTGGACCAGTTACTAACCATGAGGACTACATCCTTCCACCTTTTGAAAGCTCTGTACTCACTGAATCTCAGGACACCCTGCTGTTTGTTACTAGGTGAAGAGCTCTGAATATTTGTAACAATATGTGCCGTGTTGCTTTGCATTGTATAGGGTTTGGGTTCTTTTTGGTTTTCCTTCTAAAATAAAACTATTTATTAAAAGCTGCACTGGATGAAGAGTACTTAAGAGTTCACCTGCTCTAGATGCTTACTCTTAAGCTGAAACCTCAATCCTGTCTGCTTCTGAACAAACACTTCTTATCTCATGATCAAGTGGGATGGGAATAATGAATGAGAGCAGATGAACTCTTAAAAAATGATTTTAAGTCATTTCATTCAAAGGTCCCTAGCAAGTGGATTCCTCTCTGTAGTGTCTTCTGAAGGTCTGTGAGGTTGTTCTTCTTTCCTCTCATTCAAAGTGATGACTACCTGACTCTGGGGTAGTCCCAGTCTGCATGGGCCATTGCTGAGTTACACCACATGAAGAAGAGTGGTGAAATCTGGCCTGGGTGGGAGATGCAATATCAAATGTCTGTGGCAGGCTGATGGCCACAGAGGTCTTTCAGGAGCCTGGCCTTTGGGCTTGCATGACTAACCAGCTGGTGAAGGGGGGATGTATTTGATGTGGCAATGCAGTCCTAGTCTACACTGTGTGTGACAGCTGGTCCATGGTGTGTAAGTAGTTCTCTTTGTAAATAAAATGTTTTCATTATATTTCTCACAATGCTGGAGACCATGACTTTAACCCCTGCAAACAGAGGATATTGCAGGGAAGGGGATGCCATGGTGTCCCTAGCCCTTTGCAGCTGGGCTCTCAGGCAAGGTGTTGGTAAGAGCAGCATGGGTACAGGCTGCTGGGGATGAGCCAGCACCAACTTTCCTCTTTATTTCCCTGTCTTTTTGGTCAACTTACATCAGCTTCTGAGTCCTGTGTTGGCAAACGACTTCCAGTTCCTGCCTGTTGCCATTTTCAGCCCTCTGTGAATGAAAGGGAAGTGAAAAGGGGAGACTCCTCCCTGAAACAACAATAAAGGCTTGTGTTGTTGCTGGGGGGAGCAGGGAGACCCTACAGCACATGGGTGCAGGTATCTCCATGGCTTCAGGGATCACGCATGCTGCCGCCACAGCAGTGCACACTGAACCCAGCACCAGGGCTTGGGTCACCTGCACAGCAAGGCAGAGCCTGCATCCTGATCACAGGTGTGCCCCTGGCTCTGCCTTAGTTGTGCCTTTTTCCTGCAGGGAAATTCCAAATTTCTGCTGTTTTTATCTTTACAATCTTTACTGCAAGTCCCAGTAGATAACCACAGGCATCTCCTTTGCAGAGCTGAGCCTAGTGCCATAACTCAATCCAGGCAGCTCTGGACCAAGGCTTGAGAACTGCTGTTTTGCAGCTCTTTAGCACAGAAATTGATGCATTGGTTTTGGTTGTGTTTTTTTTGTCCCCAAACGAGCTGATTTGGGCACCTCATTTTGTTTAAAATTGCCTTCTGCCTTATTCTACCCTGCCAAGTCCTTCAGCAGTGGCTGCATGGTGTGCACACCTGAGAAGGGGGAGTTACAGCTGCTGTGTTCTCCAGCTTGGAGAAGTTTGGGGTTCGGGAGAGTTTCCTTGCTGGCTTTGCAGCATGCAGCATGGCTTTGGAGTAAAGCTGATGGTTTGCTAGGAGGTGAGCATCTAGTTCAGGAGCCTCTGTCTGCTGGCCTGTCTGTGGGGAGGGAAGACCCCACAGTATAGGCTTTTCCCCTGTCTGAGAAGTCCTCATGCTTTTGGCTGGTGGCTCCACAGAGAGGATTTTGTACTAAAAAAAACCCCAAACTGGATCCCCTGGTGAGCAGCTAATGGACTGAAACCAGAAACTCCTTTTTCTTCTTCCTCTCCTGTGAATCAGTGAAGTTCTCCTGAAGGATAGAGTTAAGGGGATGCTGGGGAGGGGGAAATGTAAAAGCTTTGTAGTGAGTAGAGGTTTTCTTATGAGGCTGATGGAGCTGCATGTAAACATGCCTCTCTCACAGGTTCAGGGTGTTTTTGGCATAAGATACAAGAGTGTCAGCAGTGATACACCTGTGCAGTGTGTGGTGCTGGGTTCTCTAGAAAGCTCAGCTTGCACTTTAGAGACCTGCAGAGAAAAAAAAAAGCACGCAAGCTGAATTCTCATCAAGTGCCAGCAGAGCAGCACTCAGCAGGGGGAAGATGGATGTTGGCTCTTTTAAAAATTAGGTCCTAGGCTGGGTTGTTTTTTTGGGGTTTTGGGTTTTATTTGGGGTTTTTTTTTTTTTGAATCTTTGGTGTGAATTTCCAACTGTGCTGTGTACACAAAATAAATGGCATGTAACAATGGCACTGCTACCTGTTCCGTCCTTGTTAAGATGGCTTGCTGAACTAGTTTCACAATTCAGTGGAGGCAGAAATGAAAGCATGTCCCCCTGAGAAGGCAGCCACCTCTTGCAGGAGCTGCAGCCTTTCCTCTGCCAGGTAAGGAGCCTTGCTGCTGTGTCTCATTGACCTCCCTTGCTCCGTGCCCCTTGCGTTGTGCTCTCCCCTGGGCAGTGCCAGAAGAGGGTACAGTGGTTAGCCTGGAGCAGAAAATCTGGTATTTCCCAGATCAAAAGGCTGAAAGTGTGGCAGTCCTTGGAGAACATCAGATCTAGCTGTTGACTTCAACCAGCTTCTCTGTGAAGGTATCAGCCTTCACTCAGGATTGCTTTTTATTCAAAGCAGCGTTCATCTGTGTAACTCTTGGATGTGGATGGTTGGCTGTATTCCCAGAGGATTCTCTATCCAGAACATGAAGCTGCTGAGAGAGAGACACCTCTGTGGTTAGCTCACACGACCGTAGGTGTCCTGGTGCTCATTGCCTGTGTTCCCTTGCAGCCCAGCCTGCAGCCGTGCTTGAGCTGGAGGCCAGGTTTGCAGTGTGGCTCAGGTGATGGTTGGGCTCCTGGGTGTTGCTGATGATCCTCAGCCCTTGCAGACACCAGCCTTGCCAGTGTGGTTTCCAAAAAAGCACCAGTGTGTTCCAGGAGACCACATCCTGCTGGCTTTTGGTGGACTTGCACACAGGGTGTCAGCAGCTCTGGGATTCACACAGGTGTTGGCAAGACTGTAGAGCTCTGCTTTGAACACATCCTTTATTCAGTCCAGCCTGGAGGGAGAAAGCAAGGTGCTGGTATTTCTCTAGTGGAAGTCTTCAGAGAAAACACCATGTCTCTGAGTCAAACTGCTTCTCTAACAGTCTCTGTGTCTTGTGTTGGAAACATGGATGCACCTCTCTTGATGTTTCTTCCAAGCTTTTATTCCTACAATTTCTTTGTTTACACTTGTCCCCCTAGAAGGAAATCCCCACAGTTCTGCTCTGCTATAACCCATGACCTTACCTGGCTTTAGAGGAGTCGTTGAATCTGATCACCCAAGGTCTTGCTGTACTGTCTCCAGGGGATGACTTGTCCCGCTCCTGTCTCGGCTGGGATAAATTGTCCCCTGGAGGTGCCTCTTTTGTGCCATCAGCATGAAGCTTGGTGATTACCTTCATCAACAGGCCTTGTATTTTAGAGGGCTGAGCTTCTGAGAAAACAATCTTTCCTCCTCACCTTGCATTTGACATCAACTGCCTTAATTTGCAGCTTTCCTCTAAGGGCAGCAAACACACCTGCCTTTGGCTTGTAGAATTCACCCCCACAAACATCAAACCTGTGTTTACAGGAAGATCTGCAGAGGCCCAGAGAGGAGCTGTGTTGCCAGTTCCTGTTGATGTTAGGAGGTCCTCAGGATGGTGGCCATGCTGGAGGCTCTTGCTGCTCAGCTCTCTGTAGGAGCTGGCACTAGGATTGCAGTTTGTGTATCTTCAGCTTTGCCTAGTCCAAGGAGGAAGGAAGCCTGGATTGACCTCACTCCTCACTGCTCCTAGCTGAGATCAAACACCAGCCTCTCCCAGGAGAAGAGGAAACTCCAACACAGGCTTTCTTACATAGCTTTTCTCTTGGACATAGGACTCCAACACAGGCTTTCTTACATAGCTTTTCTCTCGGACATAGGACTCCTCACGCCTAGCAGGGTCCTTGGCAAAAGGAGGTGCTGACATTTGCTGTCCGGCTTTCCTCCTTGGCCAGCTCAGTCAAATCCCATCACCTCTCCCAGATGCTGCCACCCATTAAAAAATATAAATTTGGGAGCCAAAAAAAAAGGGAAAAATGAATCCTGAAACGAGAGTTGGCTCCGGGAGGTGCCGCTGGCGAGAGGCAGCGTGCGCGGCGGCAGGTGCCTGAGCGCTGCCCTGGAACCAACGTCTGCTTTCTCCCACAGGGACTTGAGGCGCCTGGGAGTGACACTTGTTGGTCACCAGAAGAAGATCATGAACAGCCTTCAGGAGATGAAGGTCCAGCTGGTGAATGGGATGGTGCCGTTGTAACTGGGCTGTAGTGGCTTCCTCCCGTGGGTCTCTCCTGCACTTTGAACAGTAGCCCTCAGATTTATTTTGACTAAAAAAAAAAAGACAAAAAAAATAAGATGAAAAAGGGAAATTCAGAGGTTTCTATAACTGAAGGACGTTGGCCTCTGCTGCAGTCTTTCTAAAGCAGTATTTGACTATAAAGTTTTCCTTTCCTTCCTGTTTGTGTCCTCCTTTTCATGAAGTAAATGTTTAAGATGCATGGAACGTGGAAACGAATCTGCTGTACCAGAGGTTAACCCATCTCTTAAGCTTCAGCAAGGACAGCAAGAAGCCTTCCCACCACAAGTTGTCTGTACATGGGAGATATAGAGAGAGAGATATATCTAGCACCTTTATATACTGAATGACAGCAGCACATGGTGATAATGTCCCAAGGACTGACGTGAGCGAAGGCGTTCTGTGGGCTCCCAAAAGCTGCAGTTTACTGAAGTTTAACTTCGAGTCTTACCTTGTCTCCAGAAGTGTATTGAAGAGCAATATGAGTAGATTATTTCTCAATAGATATTTTGTTTTGTACATTCAAAGAAAAGAAAAAACAAGCAATGCTGTTACACAGCATTAACTTATAGAGACTGGTGTATAAACATGTTGCTTGCTCCATGGCAAATACAATACAGGGTGGATATTTATTTTTGGTTGGTTTTTTCCCCTCCCTTTGTGTTACCAAGTTATTTTTTGTTTGCTCTTCTGGGAGGATAATATGTGATGATGTATATACTGTACAGTTTGCTATGCATCAGGTACAAGATTGGGGCCCTTCCCTTGGGTCTTGGGGCCATTCCCTTGGTTTGGTTTGGTTTTTTTCCATTTTTCTTTTGCTTTGTTTTGTTTGCTTGTTTGTTTTCTCCCTTTTGTGCTTTTGTATTTTTCCTGCTGTTTGGTTTGAGCAGCATTTAAAGCCTTCAGGAGTTTTTGGTTACATGTATGAGGTGGGAGGAGTCTGCTTAAATAAAAGATGTTGTCCCCTTTTCCTTTCCACGGTGGGACCAGGGCTGTCCAGAAGAAGAACAGTGAAACACCTGGTTTTCGGTGACCTCCAGTGACAACATGACATCAGGTTTTGTGTGTGTGAGTCCTGCTCACAGGTGGCATAGGATTGCCTTGGTACTGCAGTTCCAGCCTGGTAGCCATCACCTGGTACAGCCTGGCACCCAGGAGAGAAACTATGAGGTGGTTTCAGCTGGAAGGAAGAGATGTTGCTGTTCCCCTTCTCAGTACAGGGGTTAAGTCTCTCAGCTGCACTGTGGAGGTGAGCCCATGCTCCTCCAGCTCAGAGGTTTCACAGTATTTCCCTCAAAGTGGTGGTGGTGGTGGGATTATTGTGTCAACTGTGCTCTCCCAGGTTGTTTCTCTGGGCATTTTCAGTTTGGGTATTGACCTGGCCACTTTGGGGCACAGCACAGAGAGGAGAGAAGGGCAGAAGCAGCCCAACCTGGTCACAGCAGTGAGCGAGGAGATCCCGTCCATCTGGGGCTGCCATGGCTCAGGTCAGCACCTGACTGTGGCTGGGATTCAGTGTTCCCAGTGAAGCTCATGGCTGCTTCTTGCAGAGGGACCTGAGGCCAAGGTGATCCCCTGGGAATCTCACCCAGAAACAGTTTGCATCTGTCCTCTGTGGTAGCTAGGATCAACCAGGGCAGGTCACCTGGGATTTATAGCTTGGGCTTTCGTTGGCTGGTTGGATTGGGATTGATTTGTTGTTGGGGTTTGTTTTGTGTGTTGGGGTTTTTTGGTTTTGTTTGATTTGGGTTTTGGGGGGTTTTGGGAGACTGTTTGGGGGTTGTGTGTGTGTGTGTGTGAAGGCTTTGGTGAAAATAAGGACTTAGAACTGGCTTGGCAGCTGGGAGGTGCTTGCTGGTTTTGTAGATACAGTGCTTCCTTAGAGGTTAGGTAGCATCTTCTAGCATCCTTTCTTAGTGCTAGCATCAACATACTGCCTTGCTGCAGCTCCCTTCCTTCCTGGTGCTGCAGAGCCAAGCCCAAGGAGCTCATCTGTGCCAAAAGCATGTCCTTCACATCTGCAGAAGCAGGTGTCGAAGGCCACCCTCAGCTCTTTCAAAGGTCTTTCTTCTGTTTGCCACAAGCCTTTGGATGAGATTATTAGATACAAAGAGCACTGTCTGAAGAACAGGGGAAGGTCTAGGAGAGGGTGGGATGGGTTTTTTCCTTAGCAGCAGGAGCTGCTTGCTTTCAGCAGAGCTTCTTCAGGCAGTATTTGCCTGTTCTGAACTGGCCTCCTCCTCCTCTGTGAGCTGCTACTAAGCTCCTTGGGAATCAGAAGAAATAAGGAGAGAGAGGAGCCAGGGTGAGGTCTGACAAATCCTGATGGTGTCATTTCTCATCCTCTTGTTCCATTTTGGCAGCCACCAGACCACAAAAGGTGGAGGAGAGAGTGTGTGTGTGTGCGCGTGTGTGTAAGATCAAGGCGTAACAATTTTGTCACCTAGAAAAGATTTGTCATACAATAAATAAGATGATTAGAGCTGTCAGCAGAACAGTCTTGGGATTGTTTGTGCCTCCATGCCTGCAGCACTTGGGAAGATAACCTGTGGGAAGAAAGAAGCAACTTGTTTCGTTTGGAGGACTCCTTCTGTTGGCTGCACTGGGAGAGGTGCTGGCAGCAAACATGCATCACCTTCTGCACATCATCTCCACTTCTTCCTTACCTGTTGGGTTTGGTCTCTTTTCATGGACTCTGAAGAGCACCACACCCTTTTCCACCATTTGTAGGGTTTGGAAGGGGTGTGAAGTGTGGTTGGGATGTGTACCAGATGCTGGAGTAGCCTCCAAAATGATGAACTGGTGGAAAACATCCTGCTCTGAAGCCAGACTGTGTTTGTGTATAGGACACCTCTTCTCAGTTCCTCCAATAAATAAATAAATAACATTTTCTAGTTATTTCAAGAGCTGTTCTTACTACTTCTGTGTCCACAAGCAAGCTCCAGAGACAATGGAGGTGGTTGGTTCCCATCCATGAGCTGAAAGTACTCCATGTCCTGGGACCTGGACATTGGGGCTCAGCAGAAGAGAAGAGGACAGTGAGATTTCACTGGTGGTGCTCTCAGTGAGGGCTGCAGGTGGGTTTCCTGCCTATGGTAAGTCCAAGTGCTTTGCTTGCCCACCTCACTGCTGCTGTGGCTTCTCCAACAAATACTGGGTTTGGGTTGGGGTTTTTTTCCCCCAGTATATATTTTGCTGCTCATTGTGAGTTCCTGCACCCCTGGAGGAGGCTGCAGCCCCAGGGCAGGAGCAGCAGGGAGGCTGCTCCCCATCACCCCGTGGTGAAGCTGAGCTGCTGTGTAGAAAGTGATGCAAGATTTATGAAGCCATGGGGAGAGGGAGCCAGGGACTCTCCATGTATTTTTCATGGGCTGAGCTGCAGAAATAGCATGCAGTGCACAAACTGTGACCAGATACTTCCCCAGAAAGGGACCAGCAAGCAGAAGACGAGATGAAAGCACGAGATAAATGTATTCCAGCCAGCAAGGGCCTGTTGAAAGTCACCCTCAAGTGCATTAAGAAGCAGCCCAAGCAGCGTGGCCTGATCCTGAGGGCAATCCATCTGTGCCAACGGGAGGAGAGAGTCGGACCCCGAGGGCTGGAGGAGGGCAGACATCACACCTGCTTGGTAAAGTGGATGGGAGGGGAGAGACTACCTCAGGCACAGTGCCTTGGATGTGCTGAGGGACTCAGGGACGTGCTATTGCCCCAGCAGCCAGGTCAGTGCAGGAAGGGAACTGAGGCCAAGGCACTGCAGAAACAGCTCAGAAAGGGGTAGGATAGAAAAAAGGCTGTGCTGGAAAACTCAATGCAGGGATGCAGAGGGCAGGGCTGCCAAGGTGGCATTCCCCAGGGCAGTCCCATGGGGAAAAGCCTTGGAGAAACTGGAAGGGGAGGGAGGGGAGGAAGGAGGTGCTCACTGAAGATACCCATTGCCTCCATAACGAGAATTCCCATTGGAGCAGTTGGGGCAAGATTTTGGTGGTTGCAGAGCCCTGCATCACAGTGACAGATAACCCCTTCCTGTATGGCTTATGGTTTTCCTCCTGGAAAGGCCCAGGAGCCAGTCACGGAGGAGAATAAGGTGCCCATGTGGGTGATTTTCTCAGCCCATCATTTCCTCACCTCCAGCTGGGGTCAGCTCAGCTTTTGGCAGCATCAGCTATGAGTAATGTTCAGAAAATGAAGCACAATAGAAGAAAGATGATGTTGGGTTTTTTTTTACACTGATGTGCTGCTCTGATAACCTGTTAGCAACTCTTACCTGGGATTGTTTTCACCACCAAACTCTTTGAGCTCCCCATAACCAGCCAAGAGATGTGTTTGTGCTGGTGAAGAGAACTGACTCCTCCCAAAGCTGTTTTGCTTTTCACTATGAAACCAAAAGAAAAAAATCTTCCAAGCTGAGAAAGAAAAAAAAAGTAGCAAAGCTGTGAGCTAGGCTGGCAGCTGTTTCCTTGGTTTGCTCTCAATAAAGGCCATATTTATGACAAGAAAATTGAAATCCTATCGATGTCTCTTCTGAGGTGCTGGCTTTCAGGCTTGACATTTAAAAAGGAAACTCCAGGCTCCAAAGTTTAATCATTTACTGCTCAAGAAATACAGTGTGTGGAGCTGCTGAGCAAAAGGGCATGCAAGGTAGAAATGGTATTTCATTGGGGAACAGAATAGATAGGGAAATGATATGTTCATTTAAAAAAGAAGCTAGGCAGTGACCTCACCAATCCAGTGGGGACAATGCCAGCAAAGTGACATTCTGGGGTCCCTTCCCAGGAGATGTGCAGAAGCCCAGGGCCTCTAGGCTTGCTAATCTCTTTCAAATGGGATGAAGTCCACGGTTGCACTCAGGAATTGAATAATGCCCCAAAACAGTGATTTCCCCATCAGGAAGGCAGTAGCATTCAGGTACTGCTCCTAGCATCACCAGAGGGGCAAAAGGCTGAGAGCCAAAGCCAGGGCTCAGGCCAGAAGTGGAATGAGGAAATAAATTACAGCAAGAAAGTGCCT
Source organism: Galbula dea (assembly GCA_013399015.1). Classification (NCBI taxonomy): domain Eukaryota; kingdom Metazoa; phylum Chordata; class Aves; order Piciformes; family Galbulidae; genus Galbula; species Galbula dea. The sequence goes on from VWZX01007829.1 coordinate 630,017, forward strand.
TCAGCTCTAGACTTCAGCCACAGCAGGTATGGGGGCACAGGAGAGCCCTCCCTCCTGAGTGTGGATCAGCCACGCTCTGGTGATCCTCATGGCAGGAGCAGAGAAGCAGCTGAGAGGCAACCCAGCAGTGGTAGCATCTCTGGAAGGAGTGGCTGAGCCACAGCAGGGATGCTGTGAGTCCTCATGGCACCAAGTCCCAGTTGTTTAAAGCCAAACCTTCCCCTCCACAAAAAAACCCCAAATCAGCTTGTTGCAGGTGACTTTGTGAGTTTATGATGGGAAGGAGGAGTTCAGGGGGTTTGCAAACTGCTGGCTTGGGGATGTGCAGGTCCCAAAACTGCTTGAAACAGGGAGGAAAAGAGAGAGAGCCTGATGGCTTGAAGTAGATCTGGATGTAAACATAAGACTAAAAAAAAATCCCCCAGCTAATCATCCTGGTGACCTTGTAAATTCAGAAAGCCTGAGTACGACTGGGTTTTGGGAAGGGAAAGACCAGTTTGTGACCCTTTCCTTGCAGCCATGGTGCTGCAGCAGGAGGCTCTGCAATGTGGCACTGCTCCCTTTGAAACCAGGCCTCCCTCAAGCCCCCCAAAATCCCCAAAGAGGCAAGAAAGGCTAAAGTGTCATTTTCTTTGAGAAAGAAAGAAACCAGAGAGCTGAGATGCCTCCATCAGTGCTGGTGATGTATGGGCATCTGGTTCCCGCAGGTGGCAGGGGACAGCCCAGGGTCTTTTGGAGGTGTTCTTCACCAGTTCAAGGAGAGGAGGAGTCTCGTTTTCCCTGAGAAAGATGAAAAGGGCAGTAGCTGTGTTCCAGGTTAGTTTTTATTTTGTGGAAACGTGTAGGAGCTGATAAATCAGGAGTCAAATGGAAGAAAAAGGCGGGGNGTTGACTTGATTTTAGCTTTCTTTGAAGCTGACCCGTAGCAAAGGCCTCTCCTATTCTCTGGGAAGGTTTACTGCAGGGCACTGCAACCTCCCCAGCTTTGGAAAGTGGTGGTGTGGAAGGAAGTGGTAGAATTCCAGAAGAGAATATTTAAGGTAAGTCATAAAACATAGAAGAAAAACATTTAAATTATAAACTATACATATAAATATGCACATTTATATACATGTATGTACCTATATATACCTGTGTGAACCTATATATGCTTATACATACATATCTATACATAGATACACATGCCTAGATGTACATATATGTAAAACACATGTATATGAATATAAAGGAGCCTTTATCAAATCAAAGTTATAGCTCTAGAAATGAGTTCTTGTGCTTCCCCTGAACAAGGGAAAGCAAAATCGTCTCTCCAGACCCTCCACGCTGCAGCCTCACATTCGTGTGTGTCTGAGGGATACAGAAAGGGAGAGAAACTTGTGCTAATAAGCAGCTACTCCACATGCCTTGATGAGTGAATGCAGTCGGAGCCTAAAGAAAGCCAAGTGTCTGCTGCAGTAAGAATGGGAGATGATTCCCCTCCTGTGAATTTGCCTAAGTACAGAATAAACATCTCTTTTCTTTCTGCTCTCCCCTTTTGTCCAAAGCCCAGCTGTCTGTTAATGCATGTAATGATGGTCCCGCTGGGAACCCAGCCTCACTTCCCATTCATATGCAAAGCATCGGAAGGGAGAGATGTTCGAGCTGGCCCAGACAGTGTCCTGTGCCTCTCCCGGTGAAAGAGATTCCAACCTGCCGTCTCTCCCCTGCTCAGTGCCTGCCAGATGTCTTTAAATAAAAACCAACACCAACCAAAAAAGGGTGGGGGAATGATTGTTCCTCTGAGCGCAGCCGGAGCCGAGGGAAGGATGCCCCCGGCACCCCTGTAGTGCGCTGCCTCCGTGCGGGAGCGTGGAGCAAGGGAAGGCAGCAAGGAATTGTCTCGCTGACCCTTCCTGTGGAACACCAAACCTCTGGGAACCTGTCGTGTGGCAACAGCCCTATCGTGATGGGATGCATCTGGGGAGCCCTTCAGATGGTCTGAAGGATATTTGTCTTTTCCTTGCTGCCATAGCCCAGGCTGGGTCTGCAAAGGGGGTGAGTTGCTGCTGCGTAGTCCAGGCTTGCAGGATACACTCTGGCCATGTAAAAGTAGAGCAGTGGCCTCCTGGCATCCCAGGGCAAGCAGTGCCAGGGAATAGCTGGCCAGCCTCTGGCACCTTACAGGTAGTAGGAGAAAGCAGAGGGGTTGGTGGAAAGGGCTGAATATGAGAGCAAAGGGGCTGAGGCAGCTGGGAAATCAGGTATTTGTTCAAAACCAGCTCCTGGGAGTCCTTTCCACGTGGATCACTCAATGCTTGCCTGATGATCAGCAGTTGCTCCCCATAGCCCTGCCTTGAGCCATCCCCTGAGAGCCTGCAAAGCGTACATGCTGAGGAGAGCAAAGGCTTAGGAAGCTCCTTCTAGGTCCCACTAAACAATTTGGCTTTTGAAGGAGGATACCTGGCACAGGAAGAGAGGTTGCACAGAGCAGAAGTAGGAGGACAGTGCTTTGCAGCAGAGCTTTGCTGCAGACAAAGCACTAGAGCAAGGGCTGGGTCTTATCCCTGGGTGATGGGGAGAAATAGGTATAAACAGCTGGGTCTTTACTGGAGAGCAAAATCCTCAGGTTCTTCCTCCTTTGGGAGGCTCAGGCATCACCACAGGGTTCTGGGGAGGGGGCTGTGTGGGGTGTGTGTGGCAGGTGGGGTATGTTCAGGCTGGACACTTGCCTTGGGACCATGTGCTTCCAAGAGAGGAAGTGATTTAAGAGCAAGGCAGGGAAACTCGAGGAGGTTTGTGTTTTCCTAAGGAAGAGGAAGGGTCAGGGGAACATCTCTTCCTTGCTGTCTGAAGATGAATGGGAGCTCCAGGGTGATGAGGCAGGAGGGGTTTGGGCTGGCAGGGGATTTGTGCTGAGCCTCAGAGCTGGTGCAGGTGCACTTCCAGCCATAAGAAGTAAAAACAGTCCCAGTGGAAACATTTGGCTGAGGTAAAAGCAGACAGAAATCTATTATCCATGTGAATGCAATGTCAATATTTACAGAGGGAGGTCAAAGAAGAGAGCTCTGCTCGGGAAATGTCAGCTCTGAAGAAGGAGGAGGAGGAATTAGCAGCATTTAAATTCTTGCTGGAGTGTTTTTCCCCTAGGGAAGGAGACCTGTGTTACCCCAGGAAAGCTGGAAAACTCCTGTGTGTTTGCCAAGTGGAAGAAATGCCTCCTACGGAAAGGTGACTTCCTTTCCCCCTCCTTTGTCTGACCTTCTGCCTGTCACTATTTATGCTCAATGCAAAACTTCAGGCACTAGTGGCCAGTGAAGAGGTGAGATCTTCACCTAGATGGCTCTCAGGCATTGGCCCAGGCTGCCCAGGGAGGTGGTGGAGTCACCATGCCTGGAAGGGTTCAGAACCCATAGAGCTGTGGTGCTTCATTATTACACCTGTATATTGTCTCTTTGCTTTAGCTATTTATCTGTTTAGCAGCCTCCTCAAGTAGATGATTTCTGCCTGCCTTCTCCCATCCATCTCCACGGTATCCCAGCAGCAAGATGCATGGGTTAGTGGGGAGGATCCAGCATCATTTGCACTCTTTCCCCACTCCACCTTCACCCACCACCTCTGTTCCCTGCCTGCCATTCACTTGGAGGCAATGCTCTGTCAAAGGCTGTCTCAGGCCCAGTGGAGAGCGAAGGGAATTGATGCTCTTGACGTGGAGCCTTCTGTTTTGATGCATTTTTTTCAGTTTGCCACTAATGCACTGGAAATTGTTCTCTTTGATCATCCATTTGTTGTCTCTGCTGGCAGAGCAGAGAAGCAGCTTCTCATGTCATGTTTGGATGGGGCAAAGACCAGGCAGAGCTTAAAGGCAACTCAGTTTTGATTCCTTGCCAGGAGTGGGCCAGGTTTGTGCTGAATAACTAATCTGATTTTATACCCAAAGATCACACAAAGAGATTTCCAAGCCTTCTTGTGAACCTGGATGTTCAGATCATCCTTGGTTTATTCTCAGATCCAAGAGTCTGTGTTCGAATCCTCTGCTTTCTTCTAAAAACACAAATCATCCCAAGGAACAAAACATGAGGGAGGGGCTCCAAACTGGGGAGAGAAAAGTAACTGCTTCCTGAGATGATCCCACCACAACAGTGTTGTTATTTCCACCCTGGAGATACTTTTAAATGTCAGGAAGCTGATTGGACTTACTCTGTCCTGCAAGGGTGTCAGGTGCCCCCACATGAACCAGGGCTGGCAGGAACATCAGGAACTCACCCAGTGTGTCCTACAGGGTCCAGACTTGTGCCTGCAAAGTGGTTGTTGGGTCTGCCTCCACCTCCAGCCTCCAATTCCAGGTTCAGAATCTCTCTTCCTCCCTGAGACAGGAAATCCTCCTTTTGGGCACATTGCTGTAACAGTTACCACAGCTGGCACTGGAGCAGCCACAGGAGGGCTGAGCAGAGCACAGCAAGAGCATTGCATCACCACCCAGGAACATTAGCTAGCTCCTTCCACCAAAACCAGGCAACGCCTCCAGCAACCTAGAAACAGCAATTGGAAACATCAGGCAGATGGGAGCTGGGGTGGACCCAAAGTCACAGGGAGACAGCAGTGTCCAAGAGAGCAGGATGGTTTCTCTGCTGTCTCATGGGCTCCACACCTAGCCCCTCAAGGTGACTAGGAGGTCAGGTGGTTGGTGACTTCCTTTGTGTTTGCTCTGTGCCACTGGGCAAATCTGAGCAGACAGTGCCTGCCTGGGCATCCCCTCTGTGCTGTGGGGCCAGGTGGGGAATAAGCTGCAAACAGTTGAAACATGCACAGCAATGTGTCCATTCTAGAGGGAAGCTGCAGGTGAAGGTGAAGATAAAAAGACATTTAACTGGGGAGAAGGTCTCTCCACTGCTCAGGACCATCAGGTCCTATGTACACTCCTTACAGGCTCACCTTTCCTCTTCCCTGCTGACACTGCCAACATCTCACCATCATGACTTCCCTTCTTACCCCTTGTTTTCTCAGTGCTGGGTGTCCTTCCCTGGAAAATGAAGCTATCCCAGAGGCTGGAAGCCTTTTTCAGGACAGAGAGCTTCATGGCTTTTACTGGTGTAAAGAAAAAAGAAAAAGAACAGCAGAAAGCCAATTCCCTGCCAGCAGCCTTCCATTAGCCAGGAGCTTCTGTGTGGGCTCCTGGGAAGATAGCAGATCTCAGTGTCAAGATTGCAAAGGGTTATTAATATAAACAGAGGACATTAAACTACAATCACTGCTGAAAATTATGAAAAATACCTCAGCAGTATCCTTCTCACTTTGCTTGCTCACCATCTGAGAGTTTAAAGGACAGAATCATCCATGGAGCCAAAAGGCTTCCTGGAAACACTCCTGTTTGCCTTCAAGCAGGCATTTATGCCCCTGACTGAGGGCTGCATAACTGACCTGCAGAATTTAGCAGCTGTGGTTATCAGAGCAGCTTCCTTCTTGGGTAGGGAATGCAGCAAATAGAGTTGCCTCAGTGTTGTTCCCATTTTGAGGGGAGGGAAGAGGTTTTGGGTGAAGTTGGAGACCGGTCAGTAGAAAGAAATAGTGAAGGATGGGAACTACCCTCCTCTAGTTTATATCTCATCCCCTACTTGATTAATAACAATTTAAAAAGGAGGCAAAAGCAAACAGTAGAAGCCACCAAAATTCTGATTTCTGCTCTGGTGCTGGCAGTGCAACCTGTCAGAAGAAATATGCTCTGGGTCTGGATTGCTCTGAATGACAATGAGAAAAGAGTGTGCAGGAGTTGCTGAATAAACTTGTTCTGTGCTGGGTGAGACTGCAGTCCCTGGCTCCACCAAGCAAGCACAGCCAGCAGTTTTGTTGTTTACACAGGGCTGTTTTATTCAGTATCTTTCTACCTGCCTCAGCCTGAAACAGGTAACAACCATGCTTGAGACCCATGGCCATTCTCCTGTGTGAAATTGTATTAGCAGAGCATTAACAGGTACATTTTAAGCAGTGAAGCTGATGGGAGGTGAGGAGCACCCTGAAGATGTGCAACCCTTCCTTTGTAGGATTCTGTGGAGCCTGTGGTGCAGATGTTCCCCAGTGCCAGAAGCACTGTGGCACCACCACAGCCTGTCAGTGTTGCCTTGCAGCATGCACCAACAGAACAGATCTTCCCCAGATCCCCTCCTCCCCCCAGAAAACATCCTCCTGGCAAATGTAAACCACAAATCCAAAGCTGCTCTGTGCAACAATAAAGCCATCCTCAGGGCTGGGTGTCAGCCACTGGGCAGTGAGGAGCAGAACAGCACCAGCAGCTGTAGCAGCAACAAGTATTAGCAGAGTGCCTCTGCTCTGCAGACAGTGCCTGGTTAAGGATGACCTCCAAGCCACCCAGTCCATGTGAGTGCTGGCAGTAGCTGCTCTCTAAGTGGATCTTTATATGCTTTTTAGCCCCTCAGCTGCTTTTTAGATGCAGTGAGTACATACCTGAAACAACTCCTAAAAGGATATTCATATCTGGGGACTTCTGACAGAACCTATTGCCAAAGCAATTCCTCTTGTCCTTACCATTTTTAGATGACAGGTTTATTTCTGAGACACTCTTTGTGCTCTGGTGCTCCTCCCTCAGCACTCTGCTGGAGGCTGCTTCTGATGCTGAACTTACTCCCTCTATAAATTGAAGTGTGTGATTTGGGCTTACGCAGTTCAATGTGAGGTGGAGCCAAGGTCAGGGACACTCAGAACTTTGTTCATGGAGCTTGTTACTGGTCTGGAGCAAGTAGGAGAGTGACTGGCAGCTCCCTGTAGTGCCTTTTGTGGACAAATCCCTGGAGAGCTTGGAAAGGCAGCTTCAACCATGACCATAGGGCCAAAATTCCCAGAGCACCTCCACTGCCCGAGCCTGACACCAGGTTTGGCAGAAAACAAGTTCCTGCAGCTCCAACTGTGATTCTGCAAGGAAAGCCACTGTGAGAAAAACAACCCCAAACCCTCCCTGATTTGGGCCATGTTTTCTAGACTCCATTGCATTTAGCCATGGTTCCCAAAATGGCACCTCCTGTGTGCTGGGGATCTTTGCTGGCCTGCCTGTTAATATCAGTATCAGATTCTCCTGGAAACCTCCCCACAGTTCTGGAAACTGCACTGGTGTGCACACTAATGAAAAAAAACCCAAAGAAATAAATCAACCTGCTTTTAATTGTCTTCCAAAAGCAGAGCTCCCTAGAAATCACACCCTCCCCTCCCCAAATTAGTGATTCTTCAGTAAAGTAGCCTGGGCTCTTATGAATGGGAAACCCCACAAATGGAGTCACTCAGTAGGCTGCTGATTCTCTCCTTATTTTACTGGTTTGCCAATTAACCAAGCCTGAGAGCCTTTGAAGTATCAGCTGTGCTGAGCTGTTTGACATTGCTGTCAGGCTTCCTCATTCCCAATGAAAAGTGACAGTCCTGAGATTAAACTATTATTTCCTTATAAAGATGAGGAGTCACAGTTAGTTACAATTAATATGCAGGCTCTGACAAGGCAGGCACTTGCAGCACAACTTCAGACTGTCAGCACCAAGGGAAAAAAAAGAAGAAAAAAGCCAAACCTTATTAACAGCAAATTAATATGTGTGAGGTGGGTGAGTGGCTAGATTTTTGCCTCCTTCAGGGGGAGATCATTCCGTGAAGGAAGACTTGTCCTCTTTCAAGGGAACAGTATCCAAAGCAAATCTGGTGATGACATGGATGTGTTTTGTTTGGATCTGTTGTGCCTGTTCAAAGGCAGGGGGAATCACTGGTGGAAGAGTGCTTTGGAAGCTGCTTTCCAGGAGTTTATCTCTCTCAATTGAATAAGCTCAGCACAGAGAAGTCTCAGGGCAGAAATTAAGAGTCTGAGCAAGTCTGAGAGCCTGTTTCAGCTTCCCACAGCAGAGAGGAGCTGGTGAGACCAATCCCAAGAGGAAGAGCTGATGTGAGAGGTGAGCTCAGGTCCCAGCCTCTATGAGCAAGGCACTTCCCCTGGTGTGGCAGTGCAGTTAGCTCTTCTGGGAGAAGGACTCATGGCACACTCCAGTTCGCCTAGGGAGCCTATGGGATGCCAAGAGTGTTCTAGGGCTGTGTACCACAGGAGAACTGTGCAGCATGCACAAAGCCCAAGCATGCAAGGCTGTAGCCCCTGCTAGGGTTGCAGACCCCTGTGTCAGCTCCTCCAAGACACTGCAAAGATGTTCAGCCAGCAGTTCCAGCTCACCCTGGTCAAATCATTGCTGTGGCACCTTTGATTTTCTTCTAGACAGAGTCTTTCTGGTCCTGTGGGAGGTCTCACAGTGCTGCACAACACAAAATATTAGTGGCTGCAGTAGAGACCCAGAGAATCAGCAGCAGCAGAAGCATGAACCCAGGTGCTGTGAGTCTCAGGCCTGCCCATGAGCCATTAAGCTAAGCAGGGACAACCTGAAGGCATTCAGGGAAGCTTCTCTCCCCTTCAAACGCAGCTCCTGTTGGAGAACAGGCAGAAAATGAAGCCAGTCATCATTCTGCCATGTGTTATTGCCAGCAAGGCCTTTGCTAACCACTCTAACTCCTGAAATAGCCACAAGGAAATGGGGTCAGCAAAGCACCAGTTGTTCTTTTAAATTGCAGGGATGGAATCCAGGCTCTAACAATATTTGCAGAAACAAGCTTCAAAGGAGCACTGGTGGCAATAATTAATTCCCAATTTCCTCCTTTTGCACAGACTGACCTGGATGAAGCAAAATTGTCTGAAACATGAAAGAATACAAAATTGTTTCTCCAGAAGCACCTCTGATGAGGTAAACTGTGCCAGGAGAAAGGAGCAATGCTGCTGCTTCTGCCCACTCAGGAGATGCTGATGCCATTTTGCTTCATTAGCCTGAATCCCATCCAGCACGGGTAATACAGTGGGAGTGTTTGCTGCAGGAGGGCTGCCATGTCTGCACATAACTCTTCCAAGGATGAAATGGATCTTAGAAACTGAAAGCAAACCATAAAGGTCTTTGTTGAGATGAGATGACTGTACACTGGGCAGACTGGAAGAGTTACCAAGGTATGTGGCAATACCATCCTTCTTTATTTGCTCCTGCATGCAGCTTGAACAGTGATATTTAATTCATTGCTTAAAGGCTTTTACCTGCCACAAGTGATTCTCAGAAGGTAGCAGGCAGTTCATTCCATGCTGGATAGCTTCATCACCAGCATTCACCTCCTGCTATGTCCTTTATTCTCCTGTTCTCTGGAAGGTGCATCCAAATGCTGCAGTTCCAAGAAAAGCAGAATCTTCAGGAGCAGCCAATCTGAGACCTAGCAGCAATCATCTGGGCAACCTTCACTCCCTGAGGGCAAGCAGGAGATATCCTGAAGGTGACTGCACGTAAGCAATGAACCTCCTTATGCTGTTTGGGGTTGGTGAGGTCACTCAGTACACATGGAGAAGGCTGTGGACCACCTAGAGCTAATACCTTGAGGCAGAAACCTAAGTTTTTCTGTGCTCAAAAAGGCAATGGTCAAGGCCTCCAACTCTTACCACAACCCACAGGATACTCCTAGTAGTCATAAGTGACTTACAGCAGATGAAGGGCCATAAACCCTTGCTTTCTACCACAACTGCACCTCCTGAAAATGCTATAATTGAAAAAGCAGTGGTGAGTAAGCAAGTGCCAAACAGGCATGAGCTACTGAACATTCATTTCATTTAGAAGCCCTGTGCTGTGGCTCCCTCTTTAATTTAATTTAGAAGTCACATCAATAACTGTGCCAGCATCAAAACACTTATGGGCTGGGACTCTGCAAACAGCCATTCCATCATGTCAGAGTTTCTTCTCTCTGGAAACTCTGGCTGCTAATTAGCTGCAGCATTTCTGACAATGGACCATAATTCACCACAGTCCTTTGCAGAAGGTGCCTGTGTTCTCAGGGTGCTTTTGAGGCTCAAAAGAAAAGTGACTCCTGTAGCTAGTTCTCCATCTTGGCAGCAGTTTGCCTTATCTTGCCCTAGCTGCATTTTGTCAGGCATATGATGAAGCAGGAACTGATATGAAAGAGGTGATGATGGTGTTTAGGTCTTGGGAACATCTGCTGCCTCTGAAGGAAGTTTGTGCATGCTCTAGGTCAGGTTCTCAGCTGGAATACAGAGAACAGCAGAGCACTTCCTATGAGCTGGTTGTGCTGTGCTGATTCCTGCAACGGAGCCCATGGATTTCAGCAAGGCTGAGCTGATTTGCACTGCCAGAGGGCTGCTCTGACTTTGTCAACGTTTCCTGACAGTTCTGTTTGCTCCAGGAGTTACTGGGCTGCCTGGTATTTCTTGGTGCCATTGCAGTGCAGGTTGCTGTTCCCATCAACTCCTGTGCAGTTTATACTCTGAAGGGGGCACTGCCATGCTCAATCTGCCCTAAACCCCGGATTTTCAGGGTCCACCTCCCCTTCCCCAGTGGAATCCCATCTTCTGCTAGAACCCTTCCCCTCAGCTCTCAAAGGGAGGTGGGTGCTGTGCAGCTCTGATGCCTTTGGAGATCTTGCCCTTAGAGACTAAGACTTCTTGACCTCCAGATAGAAGTTTTCCAGCTACCCAACTGTTAAAGGAGTTGCATCTCCATCTCAAAACGTGGGAATCCCTAGAGGTGATTTTCAAGCAGTTGGTCCTTCAAAAGCTGTCTGGATTTGATTGGCATTAACAAGCTACCCAGGAGATATCAGTCCTCCTCCTCACCAGGGTTTAAGCTGTTTCTACATTAATGACACCTCCTACTTACTAAACTTGAGAGTTCTTACTAATCACTGATTACAGAATTGTTGCAGTCAGGCACTTAGAAATGTAAAGTTTCATTCAAATTATTGTCAAGGGTCAGGGCTGGGCTGGTCACTCAAGAATTGGCAGATGTTCTCTATGGTCTCCCCAGCACGGAAGAGAAGGAAAGTAAGGGAGAGAGAGACTTAGGGACTAAAAAAACCCAAAAAACCCCCCAAACAGAAACCAACAGACAAATAAACAACAACAAAAAACCCCCACAAAACCAACAACCTAAACCAGCTTTAATGAAACCAATAAAATAATCATAGTAATAATAATAATAATAATCTGTACAAACCCAAAATCAAACCCAACCCCTGATGCCAAGTCCATCACTCTCACCACTGATGCTGGTGCAGAAGTCCCAGACTGGACTCAGCAGCAGACGGGAACAGGGTTCAGGAGCTGCATTCTGCAGCTGAGTTCAGGAGCTCATGGATTGGCATCAGAGGGAGTATGGACAGAGTCCTCCTCAGGTACTGGCTGTTGAAGAATAGGCTTGACCCTCCTGATCCCTCAGCTTTCTCTTGAATCAGACATATATGGAATGGAATCCCTCCCTGGTCAGCTTGGGGTCACCTCTCCTGCAGCAGTTAGGAATAGAACTGGAACAGCTACACCTACAGCTTTGCTCAGGCCAAGACTGAAGGCCTGGGGAAAGTCAATGGAGCTCCTGGCCACTGAGCAGACAGTGAGGGTAGAGAGCCCTGGTGAGGTCTCTTAGGGCAAGCAGAGCCCACTGGTGCACTCTGGGTTGACAAAATGTGAAAGAATGCAGATTTTAAGCACAGCATGGCCAATCCCACAGCAGGGACAGCACATTCAAATGAGCCTCAGCAATCACTTCCCCTGGGCTGAAATGGAGCTGCAGAAAACACCTCCTTAATAATTTAGAAGGATGGAATAGAATCAGTCTTGTTTGCAAACAGTGCAATACAGAAGTTTAAAGGGGTTAAATTAATCAAATTCAGGAGATTCTATGGTTCTGTGAAATCAATTATTAATGACAATTACCTTATCCATTAGTGTTATGGCAGCATCTAAACACACCAGCTAGCATCAGGGCTCTTTGTGTTGATCCACCCAAAAGGGGCTTGGCAAAGTACAAACATGGTCCCCTAAGGGCTAGGAGAGAGGACCTCCTCCAGTGGGATGCCCCAGCAGGAGTCTGCCAAGGCCAAGCTCCCCCTCTCCTTGCCTGGGACAGTCAGTCTTTCTTTTCTGCAAGAGAGAACATTCCTTCAGGAAGAGTGACTGTGAATGTTGTGTAGCAAGACCCTGGAGTTAGCAACATCCTGGAGTGTGGAGGGTGCCAGGACAAGGGGAAGAGCTTTCTGGGCAAGATCAGAGCTGAACAGAGCCCACTCCCTTCTTCTGTAAAGAATTTGGCCACTGAACAGAAGCACTAACCTGGGAGGGAGGGGGTGTGTGTGCTGCTTTTATCCTCTGAAGAAGAAAATCACTTCTTTTGGAAGAGAGGGAACGGGCAATTCCTTCGTATGAGTACGGGGAGTGGGAAGATGTCCTCCAGGAGGAGTAGGTCACCCAAGCCCTGTGAAGATTTGATTCCTGGGTTGATGGGTTTCTCCCTTTCTACCATCCCTGCTCCTGTGCACCCAACACATACTGGCAGGTGATGGGAGCATGGATTGTGCCTGTGGAAGAAGGAAGCAGAGATCTCCAAGTGCTCTGCCTGGAAGAACTTAGCTCAGCAGCTTAGAGTGTCAATGACAGAGCAAGGACCAGAGTGTGGGTCCCACAAGTCACAGTCCAATGCCTGATTCACTGGAGCACAACCCAGATTGCTTAAAAGAAGCCTTAAAATATTAGGTAGCATGAAGTTTTTACCTATTACTCTATCAGGATCAATAGGACAATTCCATCCTGCAGACCTATGTTCTCCTAAAACTCCAAAGACTGATTAGGACAAAAGTTTCAATAGCATATTTTTGTGATACCATTTGTTATCTCACATGGTTTGACACAGTGTAGTATATTGCACCTATAAATCAGTTGCAGCAAATTATTTAATGATGCATTAACTGTGGAATTTCACATATATTACTGTTCTTTAGCCAATGTTGAATGCTTTTTCAACAGCTTAATCCATCCCAGAAGTACTGAAGCAGGCATATTCATCCATCATCAAAGTGCACATAGTCTTCTCCTTGCTCTTCTTGTTTTATTAAAGCCCTCGATCTGCAGGCATGGCATTAAATAATTCCCCAGACCTTTCCCTGCACACTCTTCCCACCACCATCCTCACCTGTGCATCACAAAAACCCTTTTCATTCTCTACTGGTTTCTTGTTGTCCTCTGGCACAGCTTAAGCCTGGCATGGACTTGAGCCACACAGCTGAGAGCTCGTAGGTGACTCCACAGCTAGATGTGTGAAGGTTCTCGTCACAAATTACTCTTTAGCTTACAGAAATTAAGCATTGAATCTGATGAGAAAGCATTGAAGAATAGAAGCAGTAAGTCTGCCTGGAAGAGGTCAGGGGGGAGGAAAAGACACAAGAAAGCATGATCATAGAAGAGGAGGTTTGTGATATGTTTTTAGCTCCCAAGGTATCCCTTGCTGGAGATTCATCTGAGATCCTTCAGGCATCCACAGCTGGAGCAGAAAAGGCTTTTGGAATAGCTTTTTACGAACACCAGACATCAAACCAACCTTCTTTAGCTTTCTGACAGTCAACTCATGGCACTGAACCCAAGCAGCACTTTCACAGACGGAAGCCTGGTAGCTCTGACTCTTCAGCACTACACTTGGTGCCTGCACAGGGGGGTGAAGGTGATCCTTCATGGAGCTCTAGCTCTGCACCTCAGCAGATTCCTCCTTTTGGGGCAAATCCTTACAACCTGTAGCTGTTAGGACCTTTCCAAGGATCTTCCATCCCCTCCAGCAGCTACTAAAACAGCTTCAACCCTGGAGAGCAAGGTGGAGAGTGATGATGGATCTGCCTTCTGCCACCTGTCATTGCTAGCACAGAAAGACAGAATAACTCACTTGTGGCTACTCCTCTCGGCAGTTGTCCCTCCACTCACTCATGAAGATGAATGCCTCCCAGCCTTGAGGCAACTCCTCTGTACAATGTGCAATGTTAGCATTGCATTGCAGTGGATGACATTGGTTGGCAAAGCTTTTCCCCTTCAGCTGCTGCCTCTTGTGCTGTAATATTCATTCTCATTTTGCTATGTGCTTTTTCTTCCACCTGTGCTTTGGGTTCTCTCTGGTAGTGATTTATGCCAGTTCTTCATGCTTGCTTTTCTTCCTTCTTTAGAAATGAATCTCTGAAGTGTTGTTCCTGGCTCTGGATATCCTTAGGCCAAACCTTAGGATGCTGAGTTGGATAAATGGAAACACTTTGGAGAGCCAGTATGGTCTCTAGGGGAGGAAGCTGGGCTAGTGTTCTGGAAGCAATGAGGAACCCCAAAGCTGGTAACCCAACAGTATACAGGGAGAAGATGTCACCCCAGCTGCCTTTCCTAGGAACTGCTGCAGGGGGAAGGTGGGGAGACAAGCCCAAAGTTCTCAAGATGAAAAGCCTCTCCTTCCAGTGGAGTCAGGAGATGTCTCCAGCCAGGTTAGCACCTAACACTGAGCTGGGTTCCAGCTGCAGACTTCTTGTCTCACCAGTGCACCGCACACAGTATAAGATGTAGGAAGTAATGTTACAGCATTGCAGCAGCAATGTGGGAAAGGACAGTGAGAGACCTTCCAGGAAGGGACAGGGACTCATGTTGGCACTCTGAACACCACAGGCTCACAGAGGTGTGTGTGCAGTCTGCTCAGCATTCTGGCACTGAGAGGCTTTTACCCCACTGCCATCATTCTCTCATTCTCCTGATGACACAGAGAGTGAGGGACACTGGCTATCTAGCCCACCCTCGTATCTTAAGGTGGCAGCCACAGGTTGGGGTTTGATTTTTGATTGTTATTTTGGTTTTCAACCCTACAGAAGCTGGCAGTGGTCCCACCATTAACCCATCTCATAGAAACAGTCAAGAAAGTTTCCAAACCCCAAATATTTCTTGAGGAAATCGTTGCCTTCTTCCAACCACCTCTCCCAGAGGCATCTACTTCACTTCTCCAGGGGGAAGAGCTTATTTTTTTGTGCTGAAAACCAAGCAGATTGTGACATTGCTTTTGAAGCCCCTCAAATCACTCTGATAGTCAACCACTTTCCTGAAGGCTGACAAGAAATAATTCAAGGTTCATAGTTCAGAATCTGCTTGTTAAAACCATTAGATGAAGTTGTTTTATGCAAATAAGTCCTGCTGCCCCATGCAGGATTATGTTTTGCACCTTTCCCCGTGCTCCTATCTTATCTAATGAAGTCATTTCTAACCTGACAATTTGGGTATTCATCTCAGCTAAGCACATTTTGCAATGTGTCACTGAACTGCTAATCCATCTCCTCCTTTCCTTATCACTGGGTATGGAGCATTTAATAATTGACACTTTATACAGTCACTATTAAATCATTTTGGCAGAACTCTTCATTTATTGGCCTCAGGACAATCCTTATTCCCCCCCTCCCTGTGCAAGGGGTGGAGAAGCAGGGAGAAAGGAGAAGCCAATCTGAGACTAATGGGATTTTCCTGTATAAGGTGGAAGAAAGAGAGGAGCTGACTCTGTTCATGAGTGGAGTCTCCACAAACCTGCGGCAGCGAGAGCCTGGCCTGAGCGCAGCAAGCACGGGGCAGTGTCTGCACCTGGGCCAGTGCTGCCTCTTGCCACCTCCAGACAAGGGTGAGCAAGCCCAGGGCTGGAGCTGAGTGGCAACCCACTCCATCCAAGGAGCCTCAGGTACCCAAAGCAGGCGGCTCCTGACCCTCTACATGCACAAGTGCATCATCACCTTCAGAAGGGGAGGGTCAGGGGCCACCTCTGTGTCCAAAAGCAGAAGGATCTGTCTGTTGGGCACCTGCCTGGCTTTAGCACCACGTTTCTGGGAGTCAGGTTTGGCTGTTCCCTAGCTGATCCTTCCCTTTTAGTGTCTTCTGTCTGCTGAAAGGCAGAGAGATTATTATTGGGAAAACTTATCACTTGAGTCATCTCCGTCCCTAATAAAATTGGCTTTATGGTTTTGCAAACAGGAAGATTTATTTTGCCCTCAAATAAATATTGATAAACCTACCTCAGTCAATATGAACTATTTGGTTTTGGAAGTTGCAAAGAGTTTGGTATCTGGTTTATTTTTTTACCTACATTACAAACAATATCATGCTGCTGGAGGAAAAGGAGTTTTGATTTGTACTCCTGAAACACTATGGGGCACTTTGGAGGAGGAGAAGGGTGGGAGCCTGTGGCTTGTGCACAAGATATAGCCACTTTTTTTTATGGCCATCAATTTATGTTGGTTTTGGGGTGTTTTTTCGAGCAATACTGAGGTGTGGCTTTGATGTGACCAGCTACTTATGTTCTGGAAGGCTGCCTCTCCATAAGAGAGGATCTCTGCTTTCATTCCTACAGCAGTAGAGGTTCCACAGCTCTTCACTCTGCTGGGTGAAATCATGTGCAGTAATTTGACCTGGCATAAATTCCTAATTCTTGACACCTAGAAAATGAACATATTACCTTATTAAATGCTGCTCACTCACAAATGTGCAGCCCAGCTGTTCCCTCCCTCAGTCATCGAACTGCAGCGAGCACTTTCCAGAGGAAAATTAGAACTAATGATTACAATCAATTAAATAAAAAATTCAATGTAAATTCTTCTGTTACTCAGGGAGCTACAGCATATTTTTTTAATTGTATTTTGTAAGTTTTTATGTTGGATGCCCTACAGACCAGGCACCTTCCTTCAGAAGCACTGGTAGGTTTACCTGGGGCATGTGCATACACCTAAGCAGAAAAGCACCACCAGAGAAATTAGGGACTCTTCTCATCCTAAACCAAACTAGTTGTGGTGAAATATGAACACAGACACGTCCTCAGGAAGCTGTGATGACTAAACTCTCCAAAAGATGGCTGAAATTCAGGCATCCCCTACACCTAGCCCCTAACCCTTTTTAGGGGCAAGGATAGAGTTCTGCATGGGGGAGGAATAACCCCGTGGCATATTCTAACTTTCCCTGCACATGAAGCACCTACAGACATGGCTCACACTGAGTGGCACCCACAGGGTATTTTCAGTGCAGACATGGGACGAGAACTAGTCCCTTGCAGGGCATAGATGCAGGCAGGCAGCAGGTTCTCCCCCCCACCTCCCCCTTTCTTTCCCCCCCTTGCTTTGTAAAGAATTGTGTTTTAAGGGCTACTTTTCCTTTGTATTTGAGCAGCTTTGATGGCAGAGAGCAGGAAGCATGTCTTGATAAATACTGAGGCTGCAGGAGTGCTTCACCTGGCAGAACAAATGGCCAGCGGTGGAGCCAGCACTGCAAAGGGTGATTTACGACCGCTGTCAGCGCTTGCCAAGTGACAGCTCTGATGGAGGGAGCCACAACAACCTTTGTTTGCTGTCCTGATTCAGACACAGCTTTTCTTCCCCTGGCAACTTGGCTTCTGCATGCCTCCGGGGTGTCACCGTGCCTGCGCCAGGATCTGCTGTGCCAGTTGCATTCCTTGGTTTCTGTGGCCGAGGGTCCAACGCTGACACCTTTGCTGGGGGCTCTTCTCCTGCTCACTGGGTGCTTAGGTGACCTTAGCTTCATTGGTAGTCAGTCAGTGTCAGAGATGTGCTTGCTTCAGCTGCTTGGGCCTGGGTGAGCAGGTGGAGAAATGACCGGTGGAAAATGAGTTGTTGAGACCAGTACAGCAAAGAGATTGATGCAAGTAATTTTTCATTACATACAGTGTCTGTGGATTGTAATCAGCTTGGATTGTTCTTCCTCTGAGGCACAAATAAAATGCAAATGGTTTTCAGATGAAAGGAAATGTTCTTTATGAGGTGCTCTGCTATTCAGAGCAGGGAAACTGGCTCGAAATAAATGGGGATTATGAGGAATGTTTTATGAATCCACCTAGGAGAACTTAATATAAGTTACATGCAGGGAAAAACCACAGGTGAGTTCCCCATCAGATGAACATATTTCTGCTCAAGCAACTGGAAACAAGAAAGAACCAAAGGCTTTAAGCCTTATTTAATACTGCTAATATCTAGCTCTTTCCATGAGGAGGTGTCAATGCACTTTGTGGAGAAGGTTCTTGTCTTACAGATGGGTTTGAATTCAGAATCTTTCCCAAGCACACCTCTCCTCTCCACAGCAAGGAGTAGAGGCATGTCTGCTGTGCCCTGCCAAGTGCTTCAGTCCTTGGTGATGCATTGGATGGCAGCAGCCATCAGAGCAGTGCTGAACAAGCCCCTTCACACAGCAGAGCAATGAGCCAGACAGAGCAGTTGCACTGTGAAGTACTTTCAGCAGCCTGGCCACAGAGTCAAGGAGCAAATGCTCTCCAGCCTGGGAACACAGGACCTAGAGATTGCTTTATAACACACACAGGGCAGACACCAACCTGGGAGCAGGGCAACTAAGACAGCTATTAATTGATCCCCTCTGGGCCAGCTGCTCCCACACCTCAGGATAAATGAAATTGTTCTCAGCTGGGCCAGCAGACGCAGGGCTCAGCCCACCAATAGCCTCCCAAGTTAAAGGAGGTGGAGTTTAGCTATGGTAGAAAAGGCCTTGAGTTTGGCACCAGCTCTGAATGTTTGTGCATCTTCTGGAGCCTGCATGGTGCTGCTCTGCTGGGGATTTAGAGAGGAGAGTGCTAGATTTCCCCCAGAAGAGAGTGAGAAGGAGACCTTGGAAAGAAGAAGTGAGTAGTTTCCCTGCAGTTAGCTGCCAGTGCAAGTTAGCTGGAGAGAAAAGAAGTAGGAGGGACTGCCATGAGGCTTCATTGCTTGCCCAACACATTGGTGTTTTGGTGTTGAAGGAAGTGCTGTTGGTGCACACTGGTAAGTGTGCTGCTAAATGTCCTGTGTTGTTTCATGCACTGGGTTCTTCTTTCTGGGTGTAGCTGTAACACCTGGACCCTTGATGACACTCAAGGCAGTGTAAGCCAGCAGATAAAGGGCTGAAGGGACACATGCCTATGGCAGTCAGCTGAGAGTGTTGCATTACCAACTCCCTGCCATGGGAAATCCTGGCAGACACTGGGCTCCCTCTTCAGCAGTATGAAGTGACTGTGTCCCACAGGTCCTAGGCCAGCACACGTGAGCTTAAAATCATTCATCAAATCCTGGGGACACCAGTGAGCCATGCAGCTGTGGTCACAGCTTGGGGACTGTTTTCTCCTGTAGCTTTCTCAGAATTAAGCTGGGCTGTCAGGCTAGGAGATGAAGACTCTGACAGCTACATGCACCAGCAGCTCCTGCTGGAGAAGCCCAAGTTGCCTGTGCCTTGGCTCAGGTCAAATGTAACTGGCAGTGTGTGCTCCCATGTGCAGCAGGGGTTATAACTGCTCAGCACTGACTGAGAGGCCTGCTCCACTCAAGCCAGGGTTAATTGTGTTGACATGATTCACCCAAGATGACTGACTGGGCTCATCCCAGCACAGTTTTCCCCTGGTTCTCATTTTAAGCCTCTGCTCTTTGGTTGCTCTGCATGTTTGGGGTGATTTCTTGCAGTGTCTATGTGATCAGATGATTCCAGCAGGGCTAAGCATTTCTCTGAGATCTGGTGTTTGTGTTTCACAACAAAAGGAGAAACTTTTAAATCCACAAATATCTTCCAGTGCTTTGCTTTCCTTCTTTGCTTTTTCAAGCCCTGACAAAGATCCATGGCTATCAGCTGGAACCAGTAAGCACATTTTCATGAGACCTTCGTGCCTTTTAAGAGAGCGATTACCTTTGGAAGATCTGACTCAACAGATGAACCTTCTTTGGGCTCAGTGTTAGTCTTACACAGCTCTTGCTAAAGATTAAACATTGTCTAGGGGCTGAATCATTATCAAGGACATTTTAGCACAATAAAGCCTTTTTTCTGGCCTGGAAGAAGGTTGACCTTTGGAAGGTCAACACAACATACCATATAGATCAGGCCAAGTAGGCCAACAGCACCCTGGCTTGGATCAGCACTAATGTAGCCAGCAGGATTAGGCCAGGGTTTGTCCTCCTGGACTGAGCACTGGGGAGGTTGCACCTTAAATACTGTGTTCAGTTTTGGGCCCTTTACTCCAAGAAGGACATGGAGGTGCTGGAGTGTGTCCAGAGAAGGGCAAGGAAGGTGGTGAAGGCACAAGTGTTGTGAGGAGCAGCTGAGGAAACTGGGGTTGGTTAGCCTGCAGAAGAGGAGGCTCAGGGGAGACCTTCTCACTCTCTGCAACTCCCTGAGAGGAGGCTGGAGCAAGATGAAGGTCAGGCTCTTCTCCCAGCTAACTAGCAATAGGGCAACAGGAAATGGCCTCAAGTTGCACCAGGGGAGGTTCAGGTTGGGTATTAGGAACAATTTCTTACCTGCAAGAGTGGTTAGACATTGCCACAGGCTGCCCAGGGCAGTGGTGGAGTTGCCATGCATGGAGGTGTTCAAAAGCTGTGTAGATATGGTGCTTAGGAGATGGACAGGCAGAGTCTGGGTTGCTTTGTGTTCTAAGCCAAAAGTTGCAGACAGAGCTTTCCATGATGCTCTGGCAGCATACAGAGTGGTTTCCTAAAGAGGAAGGATTTAACACTCAGGAGAGAATGGAGGCAGAATGAACCAAATTAAATCCTTAATGACTGAGAAACTGGAAAGAGACTGTCACCAGCCTAGGTCAAGTCAGGGTTGTGAGGTGTAATGTAGTCCCACTTCTGCCCTGCAAAGCCATCAGTCTCTCAGCAAGGCCACTGGCCTTTTCTTCATGGTATGATTTTTAATGTCTTGGGTTATTTGTTTTAGCACATCTCTAACCTCATCTGAACTCTTTCCCTTCACTCTCCTCTCCTCATTTTCTTTTATGCTGTCACTTTGCCCTTCCAAACCTCATTTTATTGTGTGTCTACCTCAGCTGGAGAGACTTAGGTTTTCTTTCCTTGATCTACATTTTCATGATGGGCTTCTTAGAAATGCAGCTCTTTTGTCATAGTCTCTGATTATTTGATATCAACCTAGAGCAAACACAGCAGCATCTGGAGCAGCTCCACATCTGAAGAGATAAGGAGTTAAAGACTAGAAGCCTTCAGGACAGGGAGTGTGTTTTGAGTGGAATTTCTCTGCAGAGGGGAAAATTCTGGTTCTGCTGCAAGCCTGGACTCATGATGTAAACAGGCATTAGTGGCATTTCTGATGGGATGGAGGGGTGGTAAATTTCTTCTTAGATCAGGGTATGATGACAGAAGTTGTTCAAGGGGAGGTTCAGATTGCATATTAGGAAGAAATACTTCCCTGAGAGGGTTCTCAGGCATTGGCCCAGGCTGCCCAGGGAGGTGGTGGAGTCACCATCCCTGGAAGGGTTCAGAACCCATGGAGCTGTGGTGCCTGGGGCCATGGTTCAGTGGTGAGCATGGTGGTGTTGGGTGGGTGGTTGGGCTGGATGATCTCAAAGGGCTTCTCCAACCATCATGGTCTGTGATTCTAAGTTCCTGAAACACACAGAACATGTTTAAGCCTCTTGCCCTGATCTGAGAGTGCCTGTAGCATAAAGAGAAATGATGCTGTCTGTGTGACAGCCAACTGTTGGCAGCTTTAAAGGAGAACATCTCCACTCAAATGTCTACTTTATTTCTTTGTGTGTATTTGTGGCCCTCCAGAGTAATGAAAGGAAAATTAAGCCCTCAGTGTCACAGCCCATAATCAAGTTTTGCTACCAACAGAAAAGGAGGGGTTCAAGAGGAGCAGAGTGGAGCCACGTGGTATTGCCCTGACCTTTCTTCAGCCATTTGTTCCTCTCTGCTTCTCCCTCAGATGTGTTTCTGTGTCACTTAGCAGTGGCATAAATAATGTCAAGAGGCTTCATGTGATGGAAAGCTGCAGTGAGCCATGAGCCATTCCAGCTGTAATTAGGTACACAAAGGAAACCCAGCAGTGCTATGCCTGGGGCACCGTGAATGTCACAACCACAAGTCCTCTCTTGGCCAGGGCAAAACACTGTTAGGAGGCACAAGGAAAGCTCCTGTTTGTTATGGAAACAGGTTTGGTTTTCACTGGTTCTGTTTCCACTGGCAGATCTCCACTCCGCTGAACAAAGACCTGGGGGGATTCCTCTCTCCACCCTGCCTTTGCTCACCTGCCAGTCTCTGCGGCTGGGCTTCTCTGAGGGTTTGGTGAGTAATGCTCACAGTCAGCTGGTGCCAGCCTAGGACAGCCAGGACACAGCTCTCTGAGCAGCTCAGGCAGCAGTCCCAACACAGGAAACACTTTGGAAGAGTTTCTGGCTTTCTGAGTAATTTAGAGCTGGTCCAAGGCTTTTGGTGGTTTTCTTTTGAACCTTGAGGATGTTTTGGGCTACCCTGTGAAGTGCTGAGCTAGGCTGCACTCTGCTACCAATGAGTTAGTAAGCTCAGTTCAGCCTGTGTTGGGGTACTTAGGGATGTGGTTTGGTGGCATGGTGGTGACAGGTTGACAGCTGGACTTGATGGTCTTGGAGGTGTCTTCCAACCATAACGGTTGTGTGTGTGTTCATTCAGTTCTGGCAGGTAAGAGCTATTCTGGAAAGCATGGCTCTATGGAGCAGGGTCACAGGATGACTTTGGGCCAGCTAACTCTTGCTCCAGTGCAATCAGTGCTAAACTTGGGTTCCAGAGGATAATCAAAATCTCTGATGTGAATCTGAAAAAAAACCCAAACCCTGGTCTTTAACAGGACTTCCTAGCTTTTTCTGCCCCCAAACTGGCTGTGGATTTGTACAGAACCAAGTAACAGAGCTTACATTCTCACCTCTGCCAGACCACAGTGTGCAGGAGATGCTGAGAGGATTTGCTTGCCCCAGCCCTGCTCTCCCCTCCTCTTCTCAGCTTTGGCTGTGGCACAGCTGCACTCTAGTGGAGCTGAAGCAGAAACACATGCTCCGGGCTGACTCCTCTGTGTCTCCTCAGCCCTTTGCTTGCCCATAGCTCTGCGGAGAGGTTTTGGGTGCCTGACAGATTTTGCAGGCCTGGAGGTCACTTAGAAAATTCCAGCCTGAGATCCTCCCAGTTAGTACATCTGATGTGTGATGGAGAGAAGTCTGCACCCTGGTGCTACCGCACAGGTACTCACTGCACTGAATCACAGGGCAAAGGCATTCACCAGCTACACCCTGGAGTACCTCAGGCTCCATGGGGTGCAACATCACTACAGCAAGATTGTGGACAGGTTATCCTCCCACAGTGTCTCAGCTCCGGAGATTCCACTGTTTTTAGTGACCACTAGTGCCTTATGATTTAAAACCTTCACAGCTTAAGTGCCTTCATAGGACCTGAGTTCTCTGTAATATCTGTCTCAAAAGCACTTGACCTTCAAGCTGGTTAAATCAGCATGGGTGGACAAAGTGAAGTAGAAGAGCCAAAGCTGGAGTAATAACTCAGCCATTAACTGAGTTAAAGTTTGGTTAGGATCAGTCCTTCTTTAAACAGCACAAGGTGTGCTTTGGGTAATACCCGGATCTCACCTGGCAGGAAAAGAGACTAGAACTGGAGGGCTTTTGGTTGCCACACATGGCCAATAGCCACCAGAAGGAGCCCATCTGTGTCCTGTTCACTTCACTTGTGTGAATTCTGTGTTCTGAACCAAAGCCAAAGGTGAAATGAAGGAGTCAGAGAAGCAACATAACTATACAAACGAGGCAGGAATTAGTGCAGAGCTCTTAAAAACTAAAGGAGGGAGCAAACCTGGAGGCTGAATATTGGCTGCATTGAAATTTATTTGGCTTTACAAGCACAGGCAGCACTGTAAGTTCTGCTGACATCTGTTCCAGAGCCCAGTATGGACTTGCTGCCACCAAGGAGGTCTGGGCTTTGAGTTGCTGTGCCACAGAGTGTGATAGGCACCAGGTGAGGATGCCAAAGCAGCAGCTGTTCTCAGATGGGAGAGAAGCTTGGGAACCCTTCCACACAATGGAAACTAACCTTGTTTTGTTCTCCAGCATGAATGTAAAGTTTCAGTAGAATTCAGCAAATCTTCTTGGGCTGAAAAGTAGAAGTGAGGAAACATTTCTTGCTGGCATTTTTACAAGTGGATGTACTTTAAGGCTTTGTGAAGTAACTTTTGGTTGTACCCATTACCTTCATTTCATTTTTGAAGACTGATAAATAGTCAGAATAATAATATATGAACCAGGTCTGGATTGGTTGACCACTATTTCTGCAGAAGCACTCATTCTAAAGCTTCTGGAGTTCATGGCCTGTGCCATGTTTTTGTTGCTGCTAAACCTTCACCTTGTAGATAAAAGGTGCATCAGGATGGCCATGGTTCCATCTCAGATATGCACTTGGTGAGTGCAGAGCAGAGGGCCTCTGAATCTTTCCTCCTGCCCTTGAGTGCAGCACAAAGCACAGGGGAACTGTGAGCTTGGTTGGATGATCTAGGGTTCACACCAGCCCCAGCACTGACAAAGAAACAGGCACTGCCTGCGTATCAAGACCAGGTTTTGTGCTCAACATTTGAACCTGCACACTGAACTGCAGGCTTTGTGAGAGGCAGTGCTTCAAGGTGCTCCTTTCAGAAACATAAAGCCAGCTTAAAAGCTGTTCACAACTGATTTAGAACAAAAAACACACAAAACCCCAGAAAACCAAAAAGCCATCACTCAAGGGACACTGTTTCCATGATAGCTGTGCCTTCATCTTGGCCTCAGCTGTGGGGTTCTGCCACAAGCCTTCTTTGTGAAACATCAAACTCCCTCCCTTTGCAGGGGAAATGTTAGCTCTCTCTTTTTGAAATGGCATCAGGGGAATGTGGTGTTCTAACTTCAGTTTCCAGAATGAGAAGCTAAGGTTGAGCTCTGCTGCTTGCACTGAAGAACCAAGATGACTTTAATATCTTCTGTTGCAGAGAAGAGTCTGCTTCTGTCCTTAATATTCCACAGTCTTGATCACAACTTCCTTTAAAACAACAACAAAAAAAGAATCCCTCAAAGACAACAGATCTTTCTTTCCTCTGTTACCATGAAGCTGTAGACCATCCATCATCAGTCAGGTGCATGAATAAAACATTCTGAGGCAATTCTTCCTTGGGCTTTGTCCTGTTCAGGTTCCTGTTCAGGCTGTTGGCTTCAGGCAATAATTTGTTAATGCAGGTGTGTCTGTGTTTTCTTGTGGCTGTAAAAGTGACTTTGAAGAAAGGAGAGTGGCAATTCCAAGGCTGTAAGAGAGCTGGACCTACAGGCAGGGCTGTGGGCTGACAGGTCCTCCAGCCATGCCTCTAGAAAGAGAGATTTGCCCTCAGAGTGGAGAGGACATTTCAGTGGCTGACTGAGACACCTGAATGTGCTCAGTAAGGGCCATAGTGATGCTGGGGCCAAGGCTGTGGCTTCATCTCTGCCTTAGGCTCTTCTACAGGTGGGCAGTTCCAGCACCTTCCAGTGGTTAGGTAGTGAGGCAGAGTGAGGAATGGATCTGGCACTGTGGAAGCAGCACCCTACCCAAATTCATTTGTCTTAATGAGGCCATAAAACCACAGCCCAGGATATGAAGATGTTGACTTTTCCTGAGGTTTCTGGAGAGGCTGAAACCTCACAAAGGGTTTGAAGAGGATGGATGGATCTCCAGATGCTGATGCTCTCCTAGATCACAGGTCCCTATTGCTCATTTGCTCCAAAATCTGGCAACAGCACACTTTGAAGCAGGCCCTAAAATTATGCTCTGATATTTTTGCAGTGAGCTTTGAGGGGGAGACAGCCTCTGGCAGGAAGGAAAACTGCTGGACTAAAACCAGAGGAGAAAGAGAGGGAGAATATCAGAGATGCTCCCCTTGAAATAAAGCCTTTTGCTCCACTGGGGTGAAGGTGCTCCACAGCCAATGCAGCTGACATGTTTTCCTCTAATTGTCATCCTTGTTGTTCTTTTATTTCAAGCCTACATGCTATGAGAAGTAGTGAAGAGACAATTTCATATCTACTAATTATTATCATGATGTTATTAATTTTGACTAAGGATAATAATAAGACAGGGCTTGTGTATTAAGAGTTCATTATGAAATTAATTGCTCTGATTAGGGTCAACACATAAGATAAGGTTTATAAAAGCATTTCAGAAACAATTAGTTTTGATGGCTATTTAGCATCCTAAGACATGTAAATCTAGAGCATGTATTTTACATTTCTCCCCCTCCCCATTCATATGCTAAGTCCTCTGATAAATGCTGCTTGTTCAAAAGAAAATTGAAATCAGTGGATTGAAGCAAAGCTGGATAATGAGGTATTACTGACATCTTCTGTAAATGCTTCAATTATTCCTGCCTCCAGTTTGGAAATCGTTGCAGAGAAACAAAAAAACAAATAAAAAATGGGTTTGGGTTTGCTGGGTTTGGGGGGTTTTTTTAGAGTCAATTCTAATCTCTACTGCATTGTTGTTTGTTGTCTTTTCCCCTCAATAGACATGGAAAGGGCTTGATTATGGTTATCCTTCTGAAAATACTGTTGCTCTTTGCAATTCCTTTCTCTAGACTCTCAAGGGCTCTCTCTCTGAGTGGTGCCCCTCAGTTGTGTGGAGCACCTGTTCTCAATTCATCTCTGGAAATGAAACCTAGGATGGCTTTGTCTCCTTGCATCTTCAATGCACTTTCTTCTTTCCTTTCTTTCTCTCCCCTGAATTCTTAAAGGAAACAACTGACAGAAGGAGCTGGCAGAAACATCCTTAACAGAGAGGAGTGATTGTGCATTCTGGCTGCTGTTTCCCACAGAGGTCTACACATTCCTTCCTCATGCACCTGAGTTCTCTGTGTGATCACACTTGGCCAGTCCTGATGCTTTCCAAGCTCCTCTCCTAAACACAGGCAGTTTACAGCAAAGAGACAGGTTAGCTAAGCTAACTGCTTCTGGCCCAACAGAGCTCTGATCTCTGCCTGCCACAGCACTGGGCTCTCAGAGGATCATCAAGGTAGCATCTCCTTTTCTCCTTGTCCAGCCACTCAAACTGACAGTGGAAGCCATCAACTCCTGCACCCAGCAAGTGAGAAGTCTTCAGGCACTTCTTTAGAAGCAGCAACTATCATTATCTTTGCAGGGGGGAAACTGGGGCTCTCAGGTGTGTAGCTAATGTGCCCAGAGGACAAAAGTGCTGCTGGATCCAGCCTGCTCCTGCAGAGCCCTGGCACAGAGCTGTGGGTCCATAAGCACAGCACATCTAGCTTCCAGGATTGCAGGCCCTGAGAAACACAGGAGGGTGCAGTTAAGGAAAGAACCAGGGCTTACTGAAATCAGTGGAAACCTTTCCAATGATTTCAACAGGTATCTGGCAGAAGCCCCTGATGAATCTTCTGGGGCTGCCTGTTGCCTGCTCGGTGTGGCTCATTAACATCAAAATTCATCTTGAGCACTCAGCTCCTCAACTGGTAGGCTTGCAGGTACCTGGCCTTATCTTCCCATTGCAAGCAGCAGCTAACAGAGACGGAGATGGAGAGAAGAATAGAGGAGGGAAGAGATCAGCCACAGCGAGTCACAAGAGGAAGGAGATTACAGGGATGTCAGGACTTCTTGTTCCCCTTTGCCTGCCCCCCAGGAGCTTGGCAGAAACCTGACAGCTTTGTGGCAGTCAGTGGAGCAAGCACCTGTTCTCAGCTTGTTGTCTGTTGCAGGGATGAGCAGTTAGGATCAGTGCTTCTAGGGGGTGCTCAGATCACATGCAGTAGATCCCAGGAGCAGCAACAAAGCTCCAGTCAGTGACTGTGTCTCTGCACACTGCCAAATTCTTCTTCCTCTCCCACACCAGACACTCACCAAATCGATGGAGCTGGTGTAAGCAGACATCAACACACCAGAAGCTGGCTGTCTCACTGCAGTCTCTGAGATGTCATCACTGGATGTATAGCTCCAGGGAAAGGTCTAGAAAAGGCCACACATTGTCTAGAAGAGAAAACAGCACTGAGAGGAATTTTGGAGAGCTGCAGTGATGCAGTGTGCATGCACAACCCTAGGTGATATGCCACTCACGCAATGCCCTGTGTCAGAGCAAGCCAGGCTGTTTCATGAGTCTACTGTAATGACCAGAAAAGACAAAAAACATCTTCTACAACAGCAGGCAGCCCTGCTGCTCAATATCAAGTCATAAAAATCAATTGGATGATCAATAGGCTTTTCTGTCCACCAGGGCTTTGAAGATTCTGCTGTCATGCTCTCTGCTATAATTAGCACTTGATGAACTTAAAATGTTCAATGAGTGTGAAATTGCATTCCTACCCAGACAGTGCACATCTGGAATAGCAGCATGCACAGGCAAGGAGGAGCTCTGGAGTCCCACACCATTAAACACAGGGCTTCAAGCAGAGTGTTTGCTGGGAAAATGGAGCAGGCTCTTTGATGTGCTGGCATCAGCTCTGGTCCACTTGCTTCTCACATCACTGGAGTAGGAGACAGCATTCAAAGAGCTCGAGCCACACTTTAAAGTGACTACAGTCTTTGCTGCATTAGGAATGAATGTGCTTCCCTAGCAGGAGCTGAAGGCAGTCAGACCACCTCTACCTCAAGTTCACAGTCAGAGTATGTGCCTCTCTATATACATCTGTATGTGGAATCATAGCATGGTTTGGGTTGGAAGGGATGCTAAAGATCATCTAGTTCCACCTCCAGTGCTATGGGCACAGATGCCACCCACCCACAAGACCAGGCTGCCCAGGTCCCCATCCAACCTGGCCTTGCACACTTCCAGGAATGTGGCATCCACAACTTCTCTGTTGTTCACACAACCTGTTCCCGTGCCTCACCACCCTCTGAGAAAAGATTTGCTTCCTAACATTTAGTCTAAATCTCTCCTCTTTCAGTCTCAAGCCCTCACCCCTTGTCCTACCACTATCTGCTTGTGCAAAAATCTCTCTCCCTGTTTTTTATAAGCTCCCTTTAAGTATTGAAGGCTGAAATAAGGTCTCCTGGAGCCTCGTCTTCGCCAGGCTGTACACCTCCAACTCTCCCAGACTGTCCTCGCACGGGAGGGCTTCCACCCTCCCTCCTCTGGACCTGCTCAAGCAGTTCCATGTCTTTCTTACACTGGAGGCCCCAGAACTGGACATACTAGTACTCCAGGTAGGGTGTCATGAGAGTGGAGTAGAGATGGAGAATGCCCTCCCTTGACCTGCTGCCACACTTCTTTTGAAGCAGCCCAAGGTGCAATTGGCTTTCTGGGCTGTGAGTGCCCACTGCTGGCTCACATTCACGTTCTCACCCACCAGGACCCCCAAGACTTTCTCTGGAGGGCTGCTCTCTCTTTATATATATACAGGGAGAGGGGAAAAAAACCCTCATTGACCAATGAACCTCTTCCAGCTTCAGTACAAAATAAGCTGCTTTGTGATATAGATTAGAAAATAGAATCTTTTGTGAGGAAAGGAGGAAATGCATTGCAGACATGATTGACTTCCACTGAGAGTTTTGCAAGGCTAAGAATATAATAGAGATGCACACAAAGGTAAATGCTTTCTTCTCCAGAATCAGCAGTTTCCCCATAAGCTTTTCTGCTCTGCACAGTGAATGAAAACAGCACTCACTTTCTTGCCTGAGCTGGGGGCACACACTTGAAAAGGAAAATTAAATCGGCAAAAACAAGACAAAGGGCAAGGAGAAGCTGATGTTCTCTTCCCCAAGTTCAGCAGAAACTTGGCCATGAGCTCTGTGGAGAGCTCTTCCCTTTGTAGGGCCAAGATAACCTGGACTAGTGTTTCTAGCTGTGCTATTCATCACTCATCCTTGCAAATATCCCCCACCCCACCCCCAGACAAGGCCCATTGTATCAGGTGGCTATTTCCAAAGACAGTACACAGAAGATAAGGTGCCACCAACCTTGCTTTAAGGTCTAACATCAGTAGACTATACTGTGACTTTCAGAAGTTCACCCAGAGAATCTGTTGGCCTCAGAAATAAGGACCCACAGCATGGGAGTGAAAGCAGCCTAAGCTTCCTTTCTCTCTGCACCCCTGCAAGTGGATTCTGTCCTCCTGGGGCTTCTCAGGGCTTTTCTGTTCAAATCTCTGGCTTTCTAGTGTTATGCTGGGCAGATATTACAGGAAGCTGAGGCAGATTCCCAACCAGAATTACCTCCTCAATGCTGCCTCCTCAATCAGGGAGTAAAGTTCTCTTCTGTCTCCCTGCCTCTCCCACCACTGGCCTCAGGGTCCAGGGCAACCACAGGAACATAAGCCTCAATATTTGCCCATCCCATGATTTCCCTCTGCCTACATGTGTGTCTGCACAGAAATTCAGGGGTTGCTGGTTTAAATCTCATGCTCGATGGCTTTGGTTTTTCAAAGGCTGCTGTGGAAGGGCTTGCAATGAACTTATTGGGGAGAAGGGAAAGTAAGACTGTTGGCACTGTGCTAGCCTTCATTATCTGGGCAAGGTTAAGGCATAGGAGGGTAGGAGGGCTGGCTATGAAACTCTGGGGCTTGAGCTCAGAACTGAAGCTGAACTGCTTACAGCTTTGTCTGTGCCAGCACTGCTGGAATTAACCAAGTCATTCCTGTTTCTGATCTGTAAGGTCCAAAGCTGTCACTTCTCTGCCACACAGAAGTGCAGTGAAGGTTACACCTTGCTGAAACAGAACAGTATCTCATAACCAAAGGAAATGCAAACTATGCATGAATATGGATTAAAAACACCCCAAACAAAGCCCTCCATATATCATGTGAGATGTACCAGCATGTATCTTCTGTCTGCTTTTGTAAGGTGCCTGTAGAACCCTTCAGAGCTAGGGGTTAAACATTTGGCCTTAGCTTTTAGCTTTCCCACCTCTGGAGTGTTTCTGTAGATACTGAATGTATGAGACACCCTGACCTTTGAAGGTGCTCTATGGAGTTTTCAGATATTATCTGACTGTAACACTGTATTCCTAACCTGCTCTTGGCTTCTGCTTCCTATTACCATGATGAATGTCCAGTTTTCACTCTGCAGGGGCAAGGTCCTTGGGTTTTGCTGCACAGTTCAGCAGCAGAGCCCTGGAGCCTGCCTGTGCTTCCTCAGTTCTTTCATCACCTGAGCTCTCACAACAGAACAGCAGCAGAACCATAAGCACTGAAAATTCAAGTTCCTACTGTTCTTAAACACTTCCCCACCCTAATTTTAATTCTTTCTCCAGAGTAAGTGCAGGTGTACTTAGCTGCTGTTTGCCACCTCAGCCAGGACAGGCAGCAAGCCAGCCTGGAGCCAGGACACCTTTGCTTACCTGTTCCTTAACCTGTCACATGCCAAATTCCTCCCCTGCCCTAGGAGCATATCCCAGCACGCAGCCTGGAACATCAGTTACTGACTGACTGCACATGGCTTGTTACTCTCAGCTAAAATGACTGCTTATAGTTTATATTTCAGGGAAATATCCCAAGTTACAAGTGCTGGAGGAGCTGGGCCATTGCCCTCGATGAGGACATGATCATTTACAGCAGCCAAAGCAGTAGCTTAGTGGAGCTTTGCTGATGTAAAGCAGTGGAGGATTTCACCCATTACCCCTGGAAATGTTCCACCAAAATTCACTCTAGGCCTTGTTGTCATTGTCTTAAGCAATCTCTGCTCTGCACCCCCAAGAAAGGGCACAGCAATATGTATTTTAATCTCAAGGTGACTTGCTGCCTGTTTTCCCATCACAGGAGAAGACTGCTTTACTTCAATAGATTTTATTGGTGGTGAAAAAGAAAAAGGCAGTGATCAGCTTCTGTAATTGTGCAGAGAAGGTAATTTGCACTCCAGTCTTCTTGGAAATGAGGCTTTTTATTAGAAAAAGGAAAAGGTCTGAAAGGTTTAACTGTCTTTCATGCACTGTGGTACCTAAAGAAAGCCACAGAGTAATGGGGACTGTTCCTTTTTCCCCTGGAGAGAAAACCAGGGCGAAATCGTGGCTGGATCTCGATGGCACTGCCCTCTTGGTTGGTTCCTATCTCTCTGGGGTCCTGCATGTGTGCAGCCCTTGTAATTACAGACCTTGTCTTGCACTGGCCACACCAGAAGCAGCACAGGGGAAAAGAGGGGTTAGGTTCTAGAAGAGCTTGTGAAGACACCAGGAAGATCTGCATTGTGTTCCAGGCTGCACCTGAGGAGACATCCTCCCACACCCTACCCCTGCCACCAGCCCACAGGAGTCAACACTCTAGAAGTGATAGAAACAGGCAGCAGAGAACATCCTTCACTGCTGACTGACTTGAGGCAGGGGTACTGCTCCTGCAAAGATCAGCTGTCAAGAAGAAAGGAGCATTGCCTGCTCTGGCTAGAGCTTAGGAGGTCTCTGGAGAAGCAGAAAGCCTCAACTTTAGATAAAAGACTTTGGATTCAAAATGGGGATAGGAACTTCACAACCAAGACTGAAATCCATGGCCCAGAAGAGCTGTTTTCTCTAAGTGGACTGGAAGGTGGTTGAAAGCCCAAAGACTTCTGTTTCACAGAACAGGAGGTAAGTTCTGACACTCTTTGTGAAGTGTCTAGGCAAAAACAAGGAAGGCTGCTTACAAGTCAAATTTATTCTCCATTTCTTTATGAAAGGGCAGTTTCTTTTCATTGGCTTATTAAAATCCAGAAAGAAACAGAAATGGAAGGTGAAAATGACAGCTCAATTTTGGATTTCTTCAGGAAAGAGAATAGACAAAGTGCAGAAGAACAGAATAACTGCAGAAGCAGTTGAGAATACAGACTGCAGTGCCAGGAAAAACAAACCCAAACTCTGCTCATCTCCTGCCTAAGGAACAAAAGAAAGAACAGTCACATTTTTATAGACTTTTTTTTGTACTGTAAATATACTGAAATACTGTTTCCTGTCTGCATTTCTTGAATGGGATGGATTTTCTCACTCTTCTCTGAGCCTTTCCTCTGCCTTCAGGCCTGTAACTGGAGAAGGACTCACTGCAGCATGGAGGTGTGAATGGCTGAAGCACCCTTGACAGGAGCTCAAAAGATGATGATGACTTGTTGCTGAGGGAGGCACTACATGGTTGTGCAAGATGAGGATGGCAAGATCAGCTGTGGCCTCAGATTTGAGCTTGTCCTGAGTCTGGATCAGAAAGTGTATGACTGCAGCAGAAGAAAAAACTTATTAAGCAACAGCTTCCCAGTTAGAAATCCTGTGACACATCCTCTGCTGAGACAGCCAGGTTCTTGAGATGAACAGAGCCCAGGTTTTGGCCATCTAGACTTTTTGGTCATGCTTTCAGAGCATGGGAAACTCAGCAGCAGCAGCAGCCACTGTCAGGTGCAGCTGAATAGGTCCATTTTAAGTAACTATTTCTGTCTATATGAAGTTCTACAGTTCAGGAGCACTTTGGGGATCTTCAGGAGGGAAAGGGGAGGTGAACTGTAGATTTTAATATCTCGGTGTGGGTTTGGTTTCTGCCTCTGCCTTATTTGGTTGCTAAAATATATGGCAAGAATAAATGAAGACAGATAACCTAGGGGGGAAAGAACTGCATTGCAGAAGCAGCTCAGCCAAGCTTTATTTTCCAATTGGCTAAAGAAACAGCTTCTTAAACTTCATATGACCTAGAAACTGCAGATTCCCCAACAGTCCCAGCAGCCCTAATTAGTTGAAGAAACTGAGCATTTTACCACATAACCTTCAAATCATCTCTTTGAATTCACTCTTTTGCCTCTAAATCTCACTGCTTTCCCAAGTGTTTCCTTGTCTCATTTCATACAGCTAATGAAACAACTCAATCAAGGAGCAGGTTTTTAGATGTGAGCAGATTCTCTCTGCATTCTAAAGGGCTGAAACTGGAAATAAATGACCCCCTCTTTGCTTTGCTCCTCACAGCAAAGTGAGTGTCAGCACCACATCCTCTTTCTGACCCACAGATGGTTTGTCAGGTACCTCTCCTCCCTGCTTACTCTCAGAATGCTTCCACATTTCAAAGTTGGAATCCAAGATGCTTTGTTCTTCAGCTACAGCTGCTGTTTGGACCAGCTTTCCCTTTGGAGATGGGGCTCTTTGCTCTGTACCCTGGGAAAGCTCTTGTGAACAGCACACAGTCCAGACCAAGTGGTTAATAGCAGAGCACAGGACAGTTCTGCAGCTCCAGCGCTCACTGGAGCACTGCTACCAGTATCTGCAAGCAAACCAAAAACATTTCCTTAGACGCCATCAGCACGAGAAAAATTTACCCAGCAGACACTTTCTGATCTATTTAAGATATACCTGTGAGGCAAACCACGACTTGTTCAAGGGCACACGGATCTGTTTCATTCTAACCAGCTTGGCTTTGCCTACTTGGGCTTCTGCAAGACGAGCCAGGCTTCTCAGGCTCCCCGAGGTGTCCGGCCCGGGTGTGCGGCTGGGAGCTGCTGCTCCTTCAGCTGGAAGCGCAGCGCTGGCGCTGGAGGGCTGCTTGCGCCACCTAGTGGTGTCTGCAGGCTTGCACAGCTGCTCCTTCCCGCCTGAGCGAAGCGCGGGTGCGCCCTGGCTGAGGAGGCCGGAGATCTCTGGAGGGGGAACGGGAAAAGCAAGACCTAAACCGCAGTGTTACAGGGACTAGCGTTCTCAGCGTCACCATTCTTCAACTCGGGTGTCAGGCTGTTCCCAGGCTTTGCTGGCTGATGCTGGAAAAAAGCATAAACAGTTTTGAATGAAAATAAAGTACCACAGAAATTCAGGGGATCAGAGTTAAATCTGAGCAAGAGAAAGAGCAGATCTGTGCATAAAACCCATTTCTCTGTTTCTGCCAGGGGGAGCAGGGAGGCTATTCACCTAAAAATGAGCTTACAGGCTCTTGGTGACTTCATGGGGATCCTCACTCCTCCTCTTGAGTTCCAGGGCAGCAAAGATGGGCAAGGATGTGAGCAGGAGGGAGGTGTGCTCTGTTTTTCCTGGCACTCTGTTAAAATCCATGCTGAATTTCTGTTCCCAGAGGCTAACTCAAGTGTCTGCTTCATCACTGTTATCCAAAGAGGCCTCACCTGAAGAGTTAAGTTGCTGAGTGACACCTAGATAGGAGCTGATACATGCACTTTCGGAGGCTGCATCAGCCTAGTAAAGAGCCACAGGAGCTCTTTCCTAGCTGTGGAGATACACACTGCCATCTCTCTGCCTGAGCCTTTCTCTGATGACTAGTCACTTAATTCCATTAGCAATTAACATTAGTCACTCTCCCATCTGTGGCTGCAAAGAATGAAAATGCTATTACTTCAGGCAAGCCATAGGTAATTGGGCCTGAAAGGGGGGGTGGGAGGGGGGGTGAGTGTGTGCTGGAGTGGATTTTCTGGCCTTTATATCTTTTATTTGGTGGTCTTTTCTGTTCTTAACATCTTTGGTTCTGGCATTTCAAAGAGTGAGCCAGTTGAGCCTTAAATCAATCCTTTTTCTCTTATTAACTTGCAAATCCACTAAGGATTTCATACGTTACTTGCTTTTCAGGGAGGGCATAATTAAGAATTAAACCTGAGAAGACCAGGCTTTCCAGGATCCTCCAGCAAACACAAAGCCAGGCAATATTAACCCTACTCTAGACTCCTCCTCATACAAAGCCATCCTACTGCTGTGTTTCCAATTAATCAAATGTTTATCTGGAAGCCTTCATTATGCTGATATCGATAGGATCCATCCTGGTGGCAGCTTCCACAGAGATGACTCATTTTAATCTGGGTTGTTGCAGAGCTCCATTGCACAGCAAGATGAATTTAATGGCTGAAGGCCTCAGTTAAATCTCTGAGGCTTCCAGGAACATCTTCAGCTCTTCAGAAAGGTATTATCTCCCAACCATGTTGATTGGCCAAAGCTAGCTTGAAAAGACAACCTCCTCCCCCACCTCATTAAGGCCTGTGCAAAACTGGTATCAAACAAATGGTGGTTGGTGAATCAGCCTTTCTGTAATGACAGCAAGAGTTAATGGAGTTTGGATGTCTTGATTTTAGCATGTCCTTTCTGATTAATCTTCCCTTTTCTCCTGACTTTGCCACTTGGATGTTGACCTTCCCTTGCTGACACTGTGCTTGCCTTCCTCTCCTTCCCCCGTTGGGTTGCATCTACTCCTCAGGGGTCTGAGAAGATTGTGTTTGTGTAACTACCTGAGTGGAGCCTGCAGGGACAAAAGGGGATCCTTGACCCCACTCTTCTTGAGCTCCAGAGTCTGATTATTAAACCCTTCTGCTCTTACTGCTTGGGGCCTTGAGAACTATTTTCTGCTAGTAAAGCTCTTGTGAAGCCAGCAGATCCAAACCAGAAGAGAATTCCAGAGGGGTTAAATATGAGGGACAAATAGCTCCTTTCATCTGGCTTCCTTTACAAACTCAAGGACAGAAAAGAGCCCAGATATTCCCATTGTTTAAGAACACCTTGCTCAAACAGATACACATCCAACCTGAGGCCATTAGGCAATGGAGAAGCAAAGGTTCTCATGTATTTTCAGTTGTTAATTGGCCTCACTATTAATAGCTGATCCTTATTTTTAAAGGGGTTTGTTTCAGACAGAAGTACTGTGTCTTTCTAGCTTAAATGAAGGTGCTTCCTCTCCATCCAGTTATTTCTACATTATTGCCAAATCACATCTCCATCAGCTTTGTGTTTAGCAGAACAAATTGCATTCCTTCAGGCTCCCACTTTAATGCCCTATGGATACAATTAAAGCAAGCACAAACAGAGCTCCTTGTTAACATTTCTGTGTCAACAAAACAGGGGTGTGCTTGACAGCTGCTCTGATTTTACATCAAGGATCCAAAAGGTGCCCTGAGACTGCTGCACTGGAAGGTGAAGTGGGGGACAGTTTCCTCCTAGCATTAGTGGGATTTGTGTCTGGGAGCTGAGCAATTCCCAGCCAGGCTCTGCTGCCTGTCACTCCCTGCCCCACACACCATCTAACACTTGCTGCCTGCATTCAAGCCCCAAATCCCTCACTCCTGTGCTTCCCAGCCTCTGGTGGTGGATGTGAGCAGTTCCATGTCAGTCAAGAGAAACATGAATAAATGCCTTGTCACCACTGACAGCAAAGCCTTATGAACCCAAATTCTTTTACAAAGGCTGGATTCATGTATAAATCAGATTGGATAAAAGATTTATCACATCTCTCTGCATTATGTACACACCTTCCAGGAGTTATACTGCTTTAGACATATTTGTCACAGTACTTCTGACATATGCAGGGCTTTCATGTCAGTAACAACATCTGAGTAGCATCAAAATGTCACCAAACACTTTCAGACCTGTGGATCTTTATTAGACAATACCAGAATAATTTGGTTTTCAAAGACACTGCAAGCATGCTGCTTTCCTGGAGCAGCTGTGTGGATTTAGCCATCCTCAGAATCAAGCTTTGTGTGAATACAGAAGTGGCACCTAGGTAGAGACATGTTGGGCTTGGCTTCTGCTCAGTCCTTGGGTGGGAATGTGCATAGCTTCTTCAAGTTACATCTACACTCATGCTTCCTCAGAGCTGGGTGGTCACTGTCGGAGTTCACTGGCTGTGTAATGCCATCTCCTTTTCCTATACACAGGCAGTAAGTGTTTTCAGAGCTGCCAGGGTCTGGAGGAGTGATGGTACTCTGAAGCAGAAGGACCAGAGCTCAGAGTGTAGGTGATCTTTACCACCTAGAAGTCATGACCCAAAACCAACTGCTCAGCCTGCACAGAAACTTTATATCTGCATCTTGTTTGTCTGCCAGCTGGCTTGCTCTAGCAGGTGGAGGAAAAGGTCCTCAACCCAGCTGCTGTGGGAGCCATACAGCAGCAGTTCTCAGGAGGCATCTTTGAACAAGCACCAGTGATCTCTTTTTGTCTCTATGAGTTGTGCTGGCACAGATCTGAGCGTGCAGCAGGGCTCTGCTCCTTCAGGCTGCTTTGAGAGTGGCTGTGAGCTCTTTCAGCACCCTCAGGTTTCCAAATCTCTGCCTCTGGAGTATGGGAAGCTACTGGAGAAACAACAGCCCTAAAGACTTGCTCAGGCCAAACAGCTGCTAGCTGTCATGTTCCCATGGTTGTCAGATGGTTCTGGGGAACATTTATGACCAGTGCTTTGCAGTTTGGCATGGGAAGCAGATTGCAATGTAGGAACTACAGTACCTAAGCTAACAGGCATTGGCTGGTGTTGAGCTGAAGAGCTTACTGAAGACAGAGAAGAGAGTAACATGGTGCTACTAGGACAGAGCAGAGATGGAGGAGAACCTCCCTCCGCCTGCTGCTCATCACTCTTAGTGCACCAATGGATCCCAGCTGTGCCCCAGGAGTGCCCCAGCCAGGGCAGAGGAGCTGAACTGTGTCCTGTGTTGGGTGGGGTGGAACCATCTGGAGCCAGAGTGTTTGGGGTTAGGGAGACTGTGGGTTTGTGCAGTGCATGTACTTGTATGTTCTGATACCATATTTGTAAAGGTATTTTGGGGCAGTTAACCTCTAGTATGGTGCCTTAGCAGCTCTTGGAGTATGACCTTTCCCTTGTATGTGCCCAAAACAGAACAAAAGCTGGCAGTAAAACATTTCCTCAGAGCAACACAGGGATTGATGCATCCAGGTTTGAGACACTGAGGCAGTTCAGTGATGGAAGTGCTGTAGGTCCCACAGAAATCCTCAGCAAGGAGTCTCCACGTACCTAAACTAGTGTCTTCATGTACCTGAGCAAATCAGACATTTCTGAGCCCAGCTCATTAGCTCCAGCCTTCAGGATGATGAGACTGCAGGGTCTGCTGGTGTCCCCAGGTAGGTGTGCAAGCCTTCTGCCATCCAGGCACCTGCAGCAGGTCCCAGTCAGCAGTGGTAGTTTTGTGTCTGGGCTGAACTGGGCTGCACTGATCTCAACTGGTCATGCTACTCACCAGTCCCTCAGAAGGGTCACTCAAGAGCAGTTTTGCTCTGTCCCGTGGGACACAACCCATGCTGTATGACAATTAAGGCCTTTGGCTGCCTTTGAAGAGGTCAGGTTTTTCTATAAGCCTGTTCTAAGAGTCTCAAAGCCTCTTGAATTAGCAGCTCTTTGCCCCTGTCTTTATGTGCCCAGTAACCCCAGGCACAGACTCCTTCCCACCCAGCATTAGGGTGGCATATCAGTATTTGTCACTTGTTATTTGCAGATAAAGAGGTGGCATTTCAGGGGACACTGTCTCCTGTATTTAAAAGGCTTAAGCTGGAGGATCAGCTCTTTGCCCATGCTCTCTGTTGCACCACTTGATGGCACACTTGCATTAGCAGGCTGCAGGCAGGACAAACCAGCAAACAAATCCTGACCGGAGCTGTTCCACTTAATTCGTTCTGCATCACGGCTGTACCTGTTTAATTGGTTAGGGGAATCTAACACTGGAGTATTGAGTAGGAATAAACAGGGCATGGAGAATAACTACACCAGGAAAGCTCTGTATTTTGCAGTTTTAATCCCAGCTATTGCCTGGATAATTCATTACTTTCTCATTACCGAGATATTTGCTCAGATATTTGCCTTTGTCTTGCCAAGCCTTCCTTTTCTTCCCAAGGTGGAAAGCTTTCCTTGCCCAGTGCTTGCCTTTCTCTCAGGTTTGTTCATGGCATGTGTTCAGGCATGCTTCTGCATTTTCTGTTGTCCTTTTGGTTCAACCTCAGCAGAGAAGTGCTGCTGAAACTGAGCAATGATGATAGCTGCTGTTTGGCTAGGCAGCAAATGGGAATTCATGTCCCCTGAGGGAGAAAATTGTGATTCAACTTCCTAGCAAAGGAACATTCTCCCATGGGCTAGGTGAGATTAATTAAGGAGTATGAAGTGTTATCACATATGCCACTTATCTCTGGGTGGCTGTGAATACACCATCAAATGCTGCAGGTGCTTACAGGCCACAGGTAGAAACAACTTGCTGGTCTGTTGGGCTTTATGCCTTCGTGGGGAATGTATTAAGCATTTATTAGCTCTTTGTATGCAGAATCTTAATGGCAAATACAACTGACCAGGATCTGAAGTAAAAATGGTTCAGAGACTGGGTGAAATCTTCAGAAGGTGGCTGACTGTCAGAGTAGCATCTTCTGATCAAGGGCTGGGATCCAAGAGAACCTCAAGGGGGAAACTGGAAGCATCTCAGTATGAATGACCAAGTGCCAGATGACTTGGCTCTACCAACACCTGAATCCCAGCCTGTTTGGGGTTTTTTTAAGAGCTTTACCTGCTCCCCAATGCAGTTGCTAATGATCTTCCCTGCCCATGACTCTAACTGTCTGATCCCTTACTTGGACACTTCATCAGCTCCCCTAGGGGCTAAATTCCTTGTTTGACTTCAGTTTGTCCCCTTCCTCCCCCAGTCCTTCTCTGCTCCTACAAATACCCTGGTGAAAGATGGGCTAGATGTTCAAACCAGGGAGAGCTCACGCTTTTCATTCTGCCTGGAAGAAGAGAGGAGCAGAGACACAAATAAGTGCCATGGGTAGGTAGCACCTGAGAGGTTTTGCAGCTTATACTGTCCTGACTTCCTCCATTACCCCCTGAATTGCATTGGCAGTGATAATTGCAGCTTCAGGGAAAATAACTGCTAAACAACCAGAGCAGTAAAGCCCTGCAGCCTTTCTCAATTACAGTAAGTGGAAATTTAGTCCTTGAGTACTGCTTCTGAGGCTGGCTGAGCAGGATAAGAGCAGGTGCCCTGGTGGGTTGGAGGAGAGTTTAGGGCAGGAGAAAGCCTGCTGGCTTTCCTCTGGGACCAGCCTCCCTCTGCTCCCACCCAAAAAGTCAGTGGCCACCTTTGCCTTGTGTCTAATGCTGCTTTAATTCTCATGCCAACATATGGCAAGTTGAATCTGCTTTACCAGAGGCCATGTCAGGTGGTGGATCAAAGGGAGGTCACAGTCATCTCTGTAGCCATCATTTCCCTTCTGGTTTTGCACCAGGAGCTTCTACTGCCACCATTATTCATCTGTCTCTCAGCTGCAACCTCCTGACCTTTAAGTGTTGGTACTGAGTGTGTCCTTTCTGCCTCCCTTATTGCTTCCCCTTCTGATTGTCCCAGTACCTGTGGTTTTTATCAGCAGCACCTGCAAGCATCTCATCTGTTAACAGCTCTTACAAACTTTACTCTTTTGTCTCTATACATTCCAGTGTGAAGGGGAACTGGAGTCCTTAGTGCCACTGATTTGATGTCAGCCACCAAAGTGAAGGAAGGAAGCAAACAAGAAGCCTTTGTCATAATGCCCAGTGAATCCTGGAGATACTTTTCAGATTCTCAGAGCTTTCACTTCAGCCTCCACAAAGGAAGGGGAGCTCTGCCTTAATGAACATTACTTGGGATAAAGGTGGGATGGGAAAGACAGGTATTCATAGAAGAGAGCAGCCTGCAGATTGATGCAGCCTTTTAACCTCTTTCTGCAACACCCAGAAACAATCACCCAAATAAACAGAAAGGTTTTTAGCCAGACTTTACAGAAGGCAGCTCTTTTCAGGAGTGCTGTCTCCAAGTGATGCAGTCACTTTAGTGCCTATTAAATGAAAACCATGCAAAAAAGAAACAAAAGAGGTGAATTTAGTACATTTTCCTTTGCCACTGAAAGGGAGAGTGCTGCAGCAAGTCAGGGGTTGTGTTCCTGATAGCATTTCTGTCAGGGAGCAGTATTGGCTCCCTGCTCAGGTGCATCAGCC
The DNA here is from genome assembly GCA_013399015.1 of Galbula dea. Classification (NCBI taxonomy): domain Eukaryota; kingdom Metazoa; phylum Chordata; class Aves; order Piciformes; family Galbulidae; genus Galbula; species Galbula dea. The sequence goes on from VWZX01007829.1 coordinate 671,286, forward strand.
CTCCCATGGAGCACTGGCCTGGACAGGGCCCTGCTCAGTGCAGCAGGGGGCCGAGGACATGGGCTTGACCCTTTCTCCCTTGGGTCAGGCAGTTGGCACTCATTACAGGGCAGTTCTCTTGTGAAGTATCCAGGCAGAGGTTTCTGTAGCCAAACTCTCCACAGTGCTTAGCAAAACTACCCAAGACTTTGGCAAGCAGCTGGACACAGCATTTGGCTGTGTCCTGACAATGCTGGGTGCATTCACCTTTGTCTGCCACCCAAAGCTTGCCACTGAATGGAATGTGTTCTGTTCTCCCCATGGTGTGACCAAGCTCTTCCCAGTCCTTGGGTCTAGCCTGAAGGTTCCTTTCTCCCTTTCATCATCATTTCTTGTGCCAGTTCCTCATTGCTTTTGGTGTATTTTGAGCAACACTTAACCCCAGTGCTCTGTGACAGGCATTTTATCAGTGTAACAAAGCATCTCTGCTCTGGTGGGAAACAGAAGCCATCAGCTGTCTGGAAGCAGCCAGGGCTTACTACAGGTTGTCATGCAGAGTCAGAGGCTGAGAAGAAAGAACTTGTCAGCTTTGCCTTGATAAGCCCATGAGTGTGAAGGACATGCCACATGCAATTTCCATGCCAGAGATCACCAGGAATCCATGAGAAGTGTGAATGAATGGAAGGAGTCAGGCATGCAGAAAGTTGTTCAGACCAGAAGCCCTGGGCTGTTCCAGGTGTGCCTCCTTTCCACAGGGCCAAGGGGACTCAGAGTTGTCTTGCAGGATCAAGAGAAGATCATCCACTGCTAAGTTCATCAAGATGTTGATTAGCCTTCCTCTATTTTTTCTGCCCAAGCAGAAAGGTGATAAATTCTCTCACAGTAGGAAAGCAGGTTTAGCATCACCCAAAAATGCTTTAGTGCTTTTCCAGCTAGCAAGAGCCCCTCTGCTGGCTCTTAAGAGCAGTGTGCTCCATCCTCCTTGTGCTCCATCCTCCTTGTCTTTCCCCAACACTGGCAACTTCATCTACAGAGAGAAGCTTCCTCACCCTCTGTGCTGGAGGAGGGAAACAGACTGGTGGCAGGTTTGGCTTTCAGAGGCTGAAGCCCTCACCTACTGTCCTTACAGTGGGACACCAGAAGCAAGGGTCCTGTTTTTTAGCAGTATCTCCATGATGCTGCTGCATGAGCCACTCACAGCAAGGGAACTGCTGCTGGGCAGAAAGATCTCACCCAGGGGCTGGCTGCAACTCAGCCATGAAGGATGAGGAAGACTTGCCATCAGCTGGACACCTACTGTTCCTTTTCCTCCCTCTGAGGCACAGCAACGAATAATGGCCTGCAGTAAACCCTGGCACTGTGGCACCACTGCCAAGCACCAGCAGATGTCACAGCCTTGAATTTAGGTTTGCCAAAGAACAAGTCATGATTTGAGGCTCACCTTCCCAAAGCTAGCTGCTTGGGGTCACATGGGGGAGATGGCAACTCAAAAGTGTTTGTGTTTGGTTTCCAGCCATCAGCTTTGTTTTAAAGGCTATTTGCAGTTGAGGAAGAGAACAAACTCTTTTGCTTTCATTCACCCCTCGCCCATAAACCTTCTGCACCTGGAAACATTTGTACAGGTTAAAAGTACTGCTTCACTTGGGGAAAACACTGCCCTTCTGAAAACTGCCATTAGTTGGAAAAGTGATGTAATATGGATATATTACCTTTCAGACCAATATTGCCCCTGGACAAAGTGTTTGTTCGTCAATACAGTGCTGAAATAACATTCCTGCAGAAGCTCAGCAGCCTGGTTTCAAGAACTAATGTCAGATAATGGTTACTTCTGCAAGACAAAGTCTGCTTGTGTCAGTCAGTATGAAAATGTAATTTAATTCAGTGCAACAGAAATCAATTCTTCTCCCAGGATCTAAGATAACTAAATATCACATCATCAGCTTCATTAGTTTCTGATATTTGTACAACTTCACCTTTAAACTCTGAGGGCCGAGTGGGGTGGAAAATCACATTTCATGTGTTTGTTCTTTGTAATTCCTTTCTGTTCAGCTTTACTGCTTAGAAGGAGGCTTTCGAAGCTCCATAGTGGCAATAAAAAATCTTACTCTAATTCAGACTTCCTTTTGCTGACCAGGAGATGGAATCAATGCTCCACCAGATCCATCATCAAGCCACCTCGTTGGTGTCACTAAGACCAGCTCAACCAAAGGAAGGGCAGCAAACCAGAAGGCCTTAAACCTTTCCAAATAAACCTTTGCTGCCACCTTCCCTAGAAAAGCAGCAGCACAAATTGCACAAGACCCTCATCCAAACAGTTTTTTGTTCCCCCCAAAATGCAGCTGCCAAAGTCTTTTCCAGTACCAGTGGCTTCTCCCTAAGCTCCTGCTCTGTCACCTTGCAGTCCAGGGCCACCCAGCTCTCCCAGTTTGGGCTAGGAGCTCTCCCAGAACAACCCAAGTGTCTGCTGCACACAGTCTAAGGGTCCTGTGCTTCTGTGTTGTCCTGCCCCACAGCTTCCCCAGCTGCATGCAGAGCAGACAGGGTCCTGCTGTGCCTGTAAGCCAGCTTGGAGGGCCCCAGGTCACAGAGACGTTACAGAGCAAAGCAGAGATTTCAGCCCCTGCAGGATTGATGTCTCAGTCTCTAGACCACAATAAGCATGGCTTTGGTAAAGCCAGGCTCACTGAGGGAACCTCACAGCACACTGTATCTACCCAGAACTTCTGTTAGCTGGGGAGATGATTGCTCTAGCAGAGCTGTGAGCTCCTTGGGGTGCAAAGTCATGATGTGAGAAACTGGAAGATGGGAATCTGCATGGCTGTGCAATGTGCAGTGATAAAGATGATTAGAACCTCCAGTTCCCTTTGCACTTCCCCAGGGTGATGGGGTGAGAGCTCTGTTAATCAGTCCTGAGGAATCCTTTCCTGCTCTCTCTTCCATCAGCCAGGGGGTGAAAGCAGGACTGGTGAAGATGGTTCATACCCAGCAAACAAAGGTGTTAAGGAGCTCAAAGTGCAGTTGGCTCAACACAGCTTGATTAAACCAGGGCTGACAGGAGACCCTTGCTGATGCTCTCTCAAATCTCTTCTTTTTGAAGTGGCAGTGTCCCAATTAGGCAGGGTCTGGAGGCTAACACAGCCTTGTTGGGGCAGAAGGCACCAGGAGGGTTCCAGGCAGGCTCCAGTGCCAAGAGCTGGACTGGGAGCACTCTGGGTTTGCCACCTGCATCTGCTGGAGGATTTCACAGAGGGATGGCCTGAGTGAGAAGCTGGTTGCTGGCAAAAACTGAGGCACAGCATAAAAACCACAATCCTGCCCTCAAAAGCTTGGAATTCAGTTTCACTGTTGACTCTGGGGTTAGTTAGAGGAGTGCAGAGGTAGAGAAAGGAGCATGTGCATACGTGTGTGTGGACTGATGGTAAAGGGAAAGAGAAAAGCATCAAAATATTAAATTCAGACTGGGAAGCAAGCTGAGGGTGAGGCCAAGCCTCAGCAGCACTGGATTGCCAGGGATGGCCAGGATTCTGTGGCTGAAAGTCTTCATCTTCATATTCCCACTGGAGCTAATCATGACATGAAAAATGAAACATCATTCTAGAGCCAGGGCTCCAGTCATCCTCTGCCAAGACAGGCACTGCTCTCCCAACGTGGACATTAAAATCATCATGGGTAGGGCATCAGAGATGACAAGCCTAGCTTTTGGTTAATGAAAGCTGATCCTGAAGTGTAACCACTTTACTCCAAGAGGAGAAACCTCCAAAACCTCAGAACTTGTAAAGCTCATGCTTAAAATCTCTGCAGATCTCATTTACAGCACAGGATGATTTGGGAGAAAAATCAATCCTGTAGCTGTAATGCTGCTTGTTATTGTGAGAGGCAGGATTAAAAGAGGTTAAGTGATGGAAAACAAAGGAGTGATTCCCCCTTAGGAAGGAAGACTTCTCTAACAGAACACACACTTCATTTGCTCTGTGTTGGGATGGTTTAAAACCTGGCTAGTTTCAAACTGCAGCCTTCACAGTCCAGAATAATTTGCAGTGCACTTCCCTGGCTTGTCAGAGCTCAGCTCAGGGCTGGCTTTCTCTTTTCAGCCTTACTTGCAGCTTCCTCTTTCTGTAAACTGCTGGGCAAACTCCTCACATTTCAGACTTTTCCTGTATTGACTTGGCTTTTATCCTCTTACAGCATTCATTTTTCATGTACCCTGGGAACTTAGCTGGACTCTGCCTACATGCAGCCTCCTCCATGCTCCTCAGAGGGCCTGGATTCCAATCACAGCTTCCATCTGGGTAATCCCTGGGTTAGAGAATCCAAAGGTCTTTCACACAGCTCAGCTGGAGAAAACTGAGGTTTGTGTGGGGCTGGGAGAGGTTCATGTCAAGAGTCAATAACAGGGTGGATTTCAGGGTTGCTGTGGCTGTGCTCCCACATTTGGCATAGGCCAGGGCCAAGTGGCTGGGAGCAGAGCTGACCTTTGAGGTCACTGATGGGACAAACATCAGCACCCATTGTAATATTGCTAAACCATCTCATGATGCTGCAGAACAAATGTGCAGCCCATGTGGGTGGAAGGCACAGATGATGCCTGCCTGGGCCCTGCTGCACTGCTGCACTGCTGCTGTCTGTTAGGATCTCATGTGTATAGTGCAGCTCAGAGCAAAGCCAGAGCAGCTACAAATGAAACTGTGGCCAGTCTGGGCCTGGGAATCAATCCCTGCATTGTAAACAGCTTTCTCACAGCCTGCAGTTTCTCACCTGTTAATCAGCCTGCCTCAGGGAGCTGGCAGGGCTCAGGCTGCTGCTCTGGGAGATAAAGAGCAGGGGCTTTAGAGCAGCCATGGCCAAGTCTGGTTATCTAAGACCTAGCAAGGAGTTGTCTGATGAGCAAATGCTGTGTGACACAAATGTCCCAATACTGAACATCAGATCCTGATGCACCAGGTCCTGGGGTACATCCAGCACTGCTGGCTGGGGGAAGGGATTGTCCTGGGGTGGCCTCACCTCCAGCACTGGGTGCAGCTCTGGATAACACACAAGAAAAAGGATGTAAAGCTACTAGAGAGCAGCCAGAGGAGGCCACTGAGATGGGGATGGGTCTAGAGAGAAAGCCATAAGAGGAGCAGCAAGTCCCTTTTTCTTTTTGTTCAGCCTGGAGGAGACCTCATCATGATCTACAGCTTCCTGCTGAGGGGAAGCAGATGGGCAGCAGCTGATTTCTTTGGTGATCAGGGAGAGCAGCTGAGGGAGTGGCATGAAGCTGTGCTGGGGGAAGGTTAGGGCAGATACTAGGAAAAGGTTCTTCACCTAGAGGGTGCAAGAGCACTGGAACAGGCTCCCCAGGGATGCAGTCATGGTGCCAAGCCTGAGGGAATGGCACCAAGCCTGACAACAAGTCCTAGCAGTAGTCACAGCCTGAGAGAATTCCAGAAGCATTTGGACAAGGCTCTCAGACACATGGTGTGATTTTTGGGGCTGTCCTGTGCAGAGACAGGTGTTGGGCTAGATGACCCTGGTGGGTTCCTCCCAGCTGAGGTTCTTCTATGGTCTGATTCCCCTGCCTGATCTTTGGTGACCATGAAGGGCTATTTATTACTAGAGCTATTTCCAGTGTGTCTGAGGAAGAGTTTTTCTTTTGTTACCCTGTACCCAGGTAGTTTTCAGCCAGCCATGCTGTTGGGCCTCTGTAGCCCAGATGTGCATAGCTTATGGGATGCAAAAGGTGGTCCTTTTTAGGGTGGAAGGAGGGAAGCAAACGAGAGTCATCCTTCTAGGAAGAGGCAGCCAGGCTCTGTCCCTTGTGTCTGTTCTGAGAGCACGGGTAGGAGGCAATTCCCTTCCTCTCACACAGAAACTACTTGGCCATGGTGACATTCCTGGCCCTGGGGGACAGCCCCAGCTACTGACCTGCTTGCTAAACACTAGTTCAGCTGTGTCAGTTCTGTCAGAAACCATTTCCTGGCATTTGCCTTCAGCTCAGACTGTTTTGCTGTACCCCAGCCATTGTTGTTTCCTTTAATAGCCTCTCTGCTCAGACCATTGATACCCTGGGTGGTGAATGCCTTCCATCAGCCCTGTGTGCTCACCTCTCTGCTGGGAGACATCACTGCTGCCCACAGCATGTCCTTGGGTCGTGCTTCACACCCACAGGCTGCCAGCGAGGTTGTTCCTGAGAAGCTGCACGGCACAAAGTGCCCTTGGAATACTCTGGGCTGTGCAACTGCTCTCAATGCTCAGGAGCAAACCTCAGCAGCAGGAAGAGCAACACCTGCCTTGGGCTGGAGGGGGGAAGCTGAGTCCTTAGGGGTAGAAAAGCCTGGAGGGATTTCCTCTGTCAGTTATTCAGCTGGAGGCACTGGGAAATGCCTGGAATGTCTCATTGCTCCCCATCATGTGTCCCAGTGCTCCCCATTATGGATCTGGAACTCTCTGAGGGTACTCACAGCACAGACAGGGACCAGCTTTCTGTTTGCACTGCTAGATAATGATTCAGAATGGAGGACAGCACTTCTGCTTCCTTCCTCCAGTTCTGGGCTGCAGCCCTCTGCAAGCTTCCCACCCCTCTCCTGGAGAGCAGGGCTGTGCAGGTATCATTCCCCACTGCACTGCAGAAGCAGCTGATCCCATACACCGAGCTGGCAGACCCTCCAGTGAGACTTGCTTCAATTAATGAGCTAAACAGGCCTGAGATTCTGGGAGAGAACAGGAGAGAGAGGAGAAACCCATCAGCCTGTAGGTGGTGTGTTGAGTGCAGTTGTAGTCAATCGTATTTTCTCCAGTACTTTTCCTGGAAACAGCCACATGTCTACAGCATGGGAAGAAACTCTTGAAGGAGACAGAGTCTCTGCTGCTCTGACAGGACACCAGAACCAGACATCAGCTTGCAACCCACTTAGAAACAGCCCATGGCAAGTTGGGCTGCCTTTACAGAAATGCTCTGGTGCACTCCTTTCTGGCCACTGGGTTAGCAGGAGGGAGAGGTCAGGGCTGAGAGAGACAAAAAGCCTGATGAGCAGATCCTTGACTTGTGCAGTATGAGGAAGATTAAAAGCCCTGCAGTGATTGATGCCAGCTGAGGACCTGAGCTGGCTAGTTTGGTGCTGGCCACTAGCCAAGCTAAAGGCTGAGAGCTCAGCAGCCTGCAAATGACTGGGGGCTGCTAAATAGCAGGGAGGAAATGAAATGATTTAATGAAGCACACAAAGGTGTAACTAGAAGGAGTTGGAGTTAATTAAGGAAGGGAAAATTGTAAATGAGGCTCCAGAAAGCTTCTTGCTAATGAAATATAATAGGCTGCAAAAATCACCTTTGCCTGGGACTCCTGAAAGGGGGTGTGACAGAATGCAAATGTCTTGCAGGGTGAGGATGATTGTGTGTTTATAGCAGAGGAACTTATGGCCACCATGGGGCTAAGCTGGCTGAGGGTTCTCAGTCCTGGGCTCCTCATATCGAGCACTTCCCAACAGACAGAGAGAATACCCTGTGCATCTGACCTGTTGCACACCATCATGCATGTGTGATGTCACTAGCCCATACCCACTGGGGTTTTTGCTCCCTTTGGTATCTATCAGCTCCTCTAACTTCTGGAAAAGCCCAGCCTGGGTGGTAAGACATGCTGAGGAGAGAGCTGGGGTTAGGAACTAGTGGAGAAAAGTGATGATAACTGTCACAGAATCATTAAGGTTGGAAAAGAGCTCTGAGATCATTGAGTGCACCTGTCTGGCCAACACCCGCATGCCACTAACCCATGTGTCCGTGTGGTTTTTGAACCCCTCCAGGGTGGTGACTCCACCACTGCCCTGGGCAGCCTGGGCCAGTGTCTAACCACTCTGGCAGGTAAGAAATTGTTCCTAATATCCAACCTGAACCTCCCCTGGTGCAATTTCCTCCCCTGGAGGCCATTTCCTCTTGTCCTATCTATCACTTGTTCCTTGGGAGCAGAGCCCAAGCCCCACCTGGCTCCAGCCTCCTCTCAGGGAGCTGCAGAGAGTGAGAAGGTCTCCCCTGAGCCTCCTCTTCTCCAGGCTAATCAACCCCAGTTCCCTCAGCGGCTCCTCACAACACTTGTGCTCTAGACCCTTCCCCAGCTTCACTGCCCTCCTTTGCCATGCTCCAGCACCTCAATGTCCTTGTTGGAGTGAGCGGCCCAAAACTGAAGTGTGTTCAGGCTGTGGGCTCACCAGTGCTGAAGCCCAGGGGGACAATCCCTGCCCTAGTCCTGTTGGCCACACTAGTTATGTATTTCTATTCCAGAGTGTGTGGAAAAGCAGTCAGGACAGCACTGGATCAGAAGCTGTTTTCTGAGCTGTCTCAAGATGCTCAGAGTCCACCCTGCAGTGAAGGCACTGCCCATCCAGCCCCAGGCAGGAGGGCACTGGAGCCTTTTGGTCCCTCCAGGATGCAAAGCAGAGGCATAGGATTGTCACTGCTCCCTTGATAGTCAAACCAGTAACAACAGACTAGGGGAGGGACATTTCCCTTTGTGAACAAACTGTGAATCATTAGCTGAGATGTTTGAGAGCTGGAGATGATTCTGAGTTCTCCAAAATGGCCACATCTGACTTTATTTCACAGCTCATTAGGGAGCTGTGTATAATAAATTACCCAGCATGTTCTGTGCAGCTAACCTGCCAGCTCCCTGCTTTGCTTCATGCTTTGACTTGCTGAAAGTGGCTGAGGGAACAGTGCACATTCCACCTCTCTTTCACTGTGCACATGACAGAGACACTGACTTGGCAGAGCTTTAGGGGTTTTTCCCCCCCTTTCCATCAAAGCAAAAGTGGTTTCTCCAAAACCTGGAGGTGGTTTCCTGCCCTCTGGATCCAAGAGGGCTGGTTCCTGTTGACAAGAAAGGACAGGGCAGAAGGACAGGGCTACCCAAGGGCAGGAGGGGGGATTTTTCTCTCCTAATTGGTTCCCACATGGATGGTTCCTCTCTCCCCACTGATTTCCACTGCCCAGTGGGCAGGATTTCTAGGCAGGCTTCAGATGTCCTGTAGGCTTCAAGGCCATGCTTAGACTAGAGGCAGGCTTAGTCTGGCTGTTCTGTTAGTCACCTGGGGCAGTGGTTTCCTCTGCCTGCTGCAGTGCTGGGCAGAGGGAAAAGGCTTCCCACCAGTTTCCATCTGTAATGGCTATGTGGGGTCTGGTCTGGAACCTGGTTGCTCGGTCCCAGTTTGCCACCTCTAGAGCTGTGAGAGGGCCCAGGTGCTGGTGGAAGGGAGAGGGCTGAGGAGAATGAATTCCTGTCAGCAGGTTTTGTAAGCCATTCAGCTTTCCAAAGACACAAGGCTTTTAATATTTTATTTATTTATGTACTATTTATTTGTAATTGGAGCCCTCTTGGAAAAGGTTTCTTAGTTTTACTTCATCTTTTTATTTCCTTTTCTGTTTTACACTTATTACCCAAAATAGGTCTCAACAGAATAAGAAAGTGTTCCATTAATGTCTTTGGGGCTTCCTAGGGAAGAAGAATTCATTACTGGAACTAGTAAGATACATATATATATATATATATATAAAAACACACACACACACACACACGTATACGTGTAATAGTATTTATGGTTTCTCATAGCCAAAGCTTTTACTGCTGAGCAGGGAGCTGTCTGTGAGCTGCTCCTCTGTGGAGTGTTTCCCTTAGCATCAACAGGATTGTTTCATTTCCCAGGCTGGGGACAGCTGGACAGACTGAACCTGGTCTAACCTCAAAGCCTGCACTGGTTGTCTACATGCAGACTTCCCAGCTGATGTCATTAAAGCAGCAACATCCTTCACACTGATAACTATTTTAGGTTGAAAACAGCTTCAGTCTTCCCTAAAAGCAAACCCAGATGAGCATTGGCCACTCTTACACTAGTGCTGGCTGGGTGGTTGGGTTCAGTGGGCTCAGAGGTCTTTTGCAACCATGACTCTGTGGTTCTGTTCTGTGAGCCTACAGAAGCAGTGCCCTGTGGAAGAAGCAACTGTGTCTTTACCAAATCAGATTTCGAACTGATATATCAAGTTGGTGCTCAGACGGGCTGAGATCCCTCCATGAAGGCAGTCACCATGTGGACTTTCCTTTTCAGGCTGCTGTTAAGGGCTGTCACATTCACAGGCACATGAAAGCAGTGCAGAGGTGTTCAGGCACCCGCAACCAGTGGCTGCATTTTTAAACCCAGCCACTTCCACCTGCTGGAACCAGGCTGAGGTTTTGGGTGCTTGTACCTGTGCCCAGCTCCTGCGGGAGCCACAAGCTCCTTGCAGCAGGCTGTGGCTGTGGCTGTGGCTGGAGGCAGGCTGTGCCTTGCCCCTGTTCTGCCAGCTGTGACCAGGCAGAAGGTTGCACTCACTTCTTCACACGTGCCTGGGTGACAAATGCTCACACATCCAAAAAGCTCTGCAGACTTCTGATGCTGACCTGAACAGGAGCTGGAAACAACCTGCTCTGTGCAACAGAAGAGAGGGATTTCCATTTTCTCCATTTTCCACCTTAATTGCTTTCCTGTAATAATATAGTGATGTGGTGTTGGCTTTGTATGAATAATTCAGGGCAGTAAAATGATAAAGCTATCAACAAAAGATGGCTCACAGTGATTATTTAATGTGTTTCATAGATATTTCAAAGACAAAAATATATATCTGCAGGTGGAATGTGAAATACTCCACTGAAGATGTGTGTAAATGTATTAACTCTATTACTGGGGCAGGGGAAAAATAAGAGTCAGCTGAAGATAGTGAATAAAACATTTTTACATTCCCTGAATGGATGCTATCTCCTTCTACTAAATATTGAACAAAAGATCTTTGCAGGATTCAGGTAGTCTCATCTGCAAGAGGTGCACTTTGTGTCCTGGAAAGGAATGGGAAGACTTGAAGAAGTCTCTCTGCCTCTCTGCAGCTCCCTGGAAAGGGGCTGGGATGAGGTGGGGGTTGGGCTCTAATCCCAGGTGACTGGTGACAGGACAAGGGGAGATGGCCTTGAGTGGCACTAGGGGAGGGTCAGGTTGGATAAAGTTTTTTGTGTCTATTTACCCTTGAGAAGTGCAACCACCTCGAGATCTGCCCCTGGAATAAGCCTGAAGATGTCTCTCCTGTTCAGTGATTTCCATACTAAACAATCTCCCTTTGCTCCTACATTCCTCCTCATTTAGAGCAAGGTGAAGAGGAATCTTCACCCTTCATTGCCAGGGAGGAGAGAAATAAAGGTCTTGTCTCTTATTCCTCCCCATCTGCTCCCCTTTACAGCATTCATTCACCTGTTCACTGTTAAAATATCTGTCTGTTGCTGGCACCACTGGGGAAGCACCACAGATATGCTAAGGGGAGTGTGACAGATCAGTGCCCCATCATCTGGGGCAGCAAGCACTGCCTTTGTTTGTCTTTATTGACTGCTAAAGCTCCATTTTGCAGCACGTGTTCCAGTGCCATGGTTTTCCATGCAAAACATCTCATTTTTTTTTATTCTGAACCCTTCTAAGTTCAGGTGGGCTGTGTCATATTGGGGTGATTTATTCAGGCCAGAGAAAAGACTTTATTTTGTTAATAAAATGGCTTTTCATTTGCTTCCTAGAGCACATTTTTAAAATAGGTAAATTAAAATCTTGTTTATTAATTACAAGCACATGCAAGTGCCATTGGCATCCTTTCAGTGTGCCCATGCCAGAGCTGTGGCTGGCCAGGCTGTGAGAAGGCAGAGGGAGAGATCTGAGGTTGTATGCAGGCAGCTGCTCTGAGTGATCCTGATGGGAGATCTGACCACAAATCCCTCTTAATTCCTTCCTGTGATTGCTTTCTGCTCTAACTGCTTTGTGGGAAGACAGAATGATTGTCTCTTCAACAAGCTGACATACTTTCGAGATTGAAACTGTGAAGTGTTTTCCTTTGGTGGAGGCTTCACTGGAATGGACTGGGAGTGCTTGCAAACTCAGTGAGCTGCTCTCATCTCGGCTCAGTTCAGCTCAGGAGCAAACAGCTGAGGAGCAGCTTCATCAAAGGTGTGCTGTGTGCCAGGGGACACTGCTCTGCCAGAACCTGTGCTCACTGTGCACTCTGCTGTTTTTAAAGAGGGGAAGCTGGGATTTCTTTATCCATTTATTGCCATAGGAAAGAATGATATTGCTGTGCCACCAGCCCCCAGGGCAAGTGCAGGTCACCCCTGGTGAGAGGTCAAGGAGCACTTTTCCCACTCAGCCTTGGGCAAAATGAACTCTTTGGTGCCTGAGTGGAGTGGGTGACACTGCCCAGGCTTTTCCATGGGCCATCAGCAGGAGGATGCTTTGGCCAGGATTATAGCCCCACAGTGCGATGGGGAGTCAGTCCTCCAGCCTGTGCTTTATATGATCAATATAAAATCAACCTGTAGGATATAGTGTTGGGTTTGGTTTGCTTCAGTTTTAGCCTTCCCTGATGAGATGGGAGGGAGTTAAATGCTCTGTTAGTGTTTGCAAACTTCATTAGGGTTCTTATTTATCTTTTCGGGTGACCTGAATAATAGCTATTCAGGTTCACACAGCAAAAGAATCTAAACTTCCTGCATTAACTCTGGTAATAAATGCTGTAATTATCTCACTCCTGAATGCAGATGGGCAACACTTTTATTTTAATAATAGAAATGGTAACAAAAGCAGAGCTTAGAAGTGGGAAAACCAGAGCCCTACTTACAAATTAACCTAATTTATTAAATCCACACCTGACTTTGCCTTGAAGCAGTGTTTTTATTCTGGTTCAGAATGCTTTGAAAACTGTTACTCAGCAGCACGTCTTTGAGATTAGTAGACAGATTCACAGCAGGTGAGGTTTATACTGTAGAGCATGTCAGAATGTGTCCCACGTCAGGGGCGCCCGGTTTCCCTGCAGGCAAACCAGCAGTGTTGAAGTTTATTTCGCAGTGCTGTGACTTGGTCTCCTAATGAAATGTGATGGCAGTTCAGAAGGTTCCTGCTTTAGTAAATAAGAACTTGAATAGAGAGCGTTGTAATCAGAAGATGTAACAGTTCCGTGCTAGTTTCCCATTCAGTTGGGGTTCCCGGTGCGATACCAAGCCAGTAGCGAGTCAGTCTGAAGGTTCCCACAGGGTCGCGCCTCACCGGCCGCTCCCGCAGGCTCGCCACTCCCCGGCGGCCGCTAACAATCAGTGGCCGACACGGGCTCGAGCCTCACCGACCGCCGTTACCGGCCGCTCGTTCGTTCGCTCGCTCGCTCGCTCGCTCACGCGGCAGCTGGGGAATGGCTCCCGCGTGTGCCCCTTCTCGCAGAGCAGCAGGTGCCCAGGCACCTAACGGAGCTGTCGCAAGGGCGGCACCGACATCCTCCAACGAACACCCTAGCACCGTCCCGGAGAGGGACGACTAGAAACTAACCAGACCGGCCCGGAACCGGCTGCAGCAGTCGTGCGCTGAGGTCAGCTCCGTGCTTCCGGTGGAGCCTGCGCAGGCCCCGGCAGGAGGCGGGGAAGCGCGGCCCCCGGGAGGCTGGTGCGCGGCCGTTAGATCTTTGCGTCCACCAAACGCCTTCCGCAGTGTCGGAAGGATCGAGTTAAAAGCTTTGAGGCTGCATAAGCGCAGAGCGAACGGGAATGGGCAGTGCTAAGGCTGAAGGATGCACTAGGAAGATGCTGGGGGCACTGCAGCGTCTCTGGGAGGAGGAAAGGCTAAGAACCCTGGGGCTGCTGAGCCTGGAGGTGACACTACCCCAGGGTGCTGCTGCCTCCCAAAATGTAGGAAAGCCTCTAGAATCTGATGTGTAGAACTTCAAAAGTCCAAGGCTGCTCAGCCTGGAGCACATCCAAGCAGAGCAGGTCCTTGTTCTTTTTGGTTTACAAGTAGATTTGCTTTTTGTGGCCCAGAATGTCAAATCAGATCATTTATAAAGTAAAATGAGCCAACTCTTGCTGCTCATTACTCATTTTTTCTGCTCAATTTTACTCCTTTAACTACATGGTAGCTCTGCTGGCAGAGGGGCTTCCCCTCCCAGCTTATCTTCTTAGATGCGCGGAAGGTAACTAAACCACGAGGTGCTAATGGAGCTGATTATTTTTAGAAGGGGACAGAGACATGGGCAAACATAGACGTGGAAATAGATGAACAGAGACCAGAGTGTGCTCAACCGTGTTGCCAGACACCTGCTGTAACCCTGTGCAGGGCAGGGAATCTCTATCCATGTCTCTTCAGACATCTCCACCCACCCATGCTGAAGAGCAAGAGAAGGTGCAGGAGGTGAGAGGATTCTCTGTGGTAATTAAAAGTGCTGCAAAATTGAATAAACCAAAGGAAAATAAAGAAGCCAAGTGTTCTGTCTGACCAAGGCTGGGATCTAGTTTACCTTTTAAAAGGTCCAAAGTCAGCGGCACAACTGATCTAACCCTAGTCCCACCCCTGAGGAGCTTACCTTTCACAGCCAAGCACTGCCCCTACCTGCAGCATCTTTGCTGAGGTTGAGCAAATTAGGGCAATTAATCAAGTGTGGTGGCAAACGAGAAAGCTGATGTCCAGGTCATGTGAGCAGTGACCTCTTTCCAGACCCAGGTGGGTCCTGGATTAGTTCCTGAGAGTCCCACACAGGTTGAAACTCCTTTTGACCCTAATAGCCTCCTGCTATTAAAGTTTGTTTCTGCATGTCAGCCCCAGATGGTCGTTTCCTCTGGAATGATTTTGATGCTCAATCTCCCATTTTCCTCAGAAGAGAAATACATCATTTAATGTCTGGGTTTCAGTAATCTTCTTAATGAGTTTCTGCTTGTTCTGTTGTTTTTAAGTAGTTACAGATGCCTCACTGGCACTTTTATGTTGTCCTCTATTGTTTGCATCAGTGGCTGGATTTCAGGAGGGAGAGATGTAAACTGTACTTCAGCTGCTTTGAGACCAAGCTGACAGAGCTACTGGAAATGAGGCACATGCTGCTGCTGGAGATTTGGGGATTCTTTTCAGCAGCATTTTGCAAGAGAGAGATGGAAAATGTATCCCTGTGAGAAACCACTGCTACTGAAATCTGTCTCTCCAAGGCTGAAGAGCACCAAAGAGGGAACCATTAACTTTTGGCTCAGAACCTGCCCTTTAGCCATACACAGAACATTATTAAAACAACCTGTAAGGGTTTTGCTGGTGAAGACATCTCACTGCTGCTTTCTTTATCAGCATCTCAGCAGTCCTAACTGAAGGCATGGGCCTGAGGAGCTCAGCCTATCTCCTGGGCCAGCAGGTTCACAGCTCTGTGACTGGCAAAGAGTCCAACTCATGGGGGTAGCATTCCTGGGGCCTCTGCTGGTCTGGGAAGAACCTCTCACTCTGTTTAGGTGTGTTTGAGGGAGCTGAGGAGTGTTTTAAGAAGGTGTGCTGCAGTAGTTAGCACATAATAACACAAATGGCAGAAGCAGAGCAAGCAGACACGATTTCATCCTCACCTTGGGGTAAGCCACACAAAAGAAGTGAGAAGGTTGCTCTGTTCCTCTTCTGACAGATTCTTTTTTCACCCTTGAGTGCTCCAGCTGGCTGAAAACAAAGTGTTTTCTCAAGGAAACTTCAGGAGAAGCTTCTTTCCTTTTGGCCCCATTAATTAAAGCTGTATTTACAGTCTGGATGAAGAACCAAGGGTCTAAGTGCACATGGGTGCTTGTCTGCTAAGGGGGTGCTCTGGAAGGCCTGTTCTGAGGTGGAGGTTGTGTTTCCCTCTGTGCAGGTAGTCCTACAACAACAAGCTGACACCAGTGGCCAGTCTGCTTTGCTCTAAATGCTGTGAATTCAAATGCTCAGTAGGAACCTGAGGCTTTGCAACATGCCCAGTGTTCTTTTCATGACTAAAAGTGTGTACAGCAGCAATTCACATGGCACCTACACAGCTAAACCACAAAGCAAACCTGCTGCAGACTGTGAGCAAGTCTGCAGGAATTGTCCCTGTTTGGTAGGGTCTGCTGTGCTTTTGCATGCAAAATCAGCTTTTAATTGTGGAGAACACAACGGAATTCCTAATTCCCCTCTGCTAGCAGCAGCCAGAGCAGAGCGGGTTCTCTCTCTACAGGCACAGGCACAGGCACAACCAGTTCCTCCGGGGGCTAACACAACCTCGGGAGCTCTGGCACACAGACTGCTAAGCTGGCTGGGCTCAGGTACAGCCTCTGTGGTTTGCTCTCAGAGGAAAGCCACTGGAGCAGGGTCTGTTGTGTGGCAGTGATGACCACAGTGCTCTGGAGAGGGAGAGAAGGAGACAGGGGCTGGGAAGGGACAGCGTTGTGGTCACCACGCAGAGCGAGTAGCCCTGGTCATGCCACATGACAGAGCAGTAGCCCAGGCTTATGGCTAAGGACAGCTGCAGCAGTACCTGGTTTGCCAAATGTCTGACAGCTTGAGGTGCTGCACATATGGGCAAGTGCTGCTGGTGAGGAAAGAAAAAGCAAAGTCTGACCTCATGGTGCTGCCGAGTGGACACAGGAGCAGGTGCTGACTGAGGCTGTGTAGGATGTCTGGCACCCTGGCTGATGGGGGTGGGTCCTGTCAAACACAGACTCCAGCCTCCTGCTGTGTGGTAGCACAGGTGAGCCAGGGGTCTGGCAGAGCTTCCCTGTTTGTTAAAAAAGAATCTCTGCATCTCATCAGCTTGTGACACCTGCACTCAGTCCTGCCAGGGCACTGTGGGTTCCCCCTTTTCACCAGTGAATTGCCAGCCCTGGAAGATTGCAGATGTGATGCTGAATCTTCTTTCATTCACCCTTAAAAATAAGCAGCATCTTGAGCCTCTTAGGGTGCATCCTCCAGTTGAGTGTGGAGGGAGGACACTGTTCCTAGCCAGGGGCTTTACACCACAGCATTTTTGAAGCTGTGTGTGGGTCTGGGTTGCTTTCTGCAACAGGAAGCCCTGGTGAAGCGTGCCGCTCTCTTACCTGAGAGGCCAGGTAAGGTACAGACCTTCCCAGCCTCTTAAATGTCAGGGCTGTCCTTGTCCCATCTCAGTATGACCTTGCCCCCAGGATGGTTAGAGAAGGTGCAGGATTGCTTTACACAGACAGCTGTCAGCCCACAAACAGCACCAGGGCTTTTTTTCTCCAAAGCAAAGATAACTCTGACAGCTGGATGGAACCACCCAGAGGTTGTCCTGACATTGTTTGCAAGCTGGCTGTAGTCATTCCTGACTAGGAGCTGTTCAGCTGGAACTCAGGCCCCAGAAGTGTTGAGTGACATGCTGTTGTCCTAATGTGTCAAGCAACAAGTGCTGTCTTTTGGCAGCCTCAGCTTACATATCAGTTCCTGTCAAGGTCTGAGAGTCAACCACAGCAGCCATCTGCTTTGGCTTTGCTTGTCCTCAGAGCCAAGCTGCTTGCTGCTGAGCTGTCACATGCTAACTCACAGAAGCAGCAAGGCTGTCTCTTTTCTGCTGTGCTGCAGGACAAGGGAAGTCTGTGCCTTGCAAACTGGGGCACCCAAACTGGGGCACCCTTCCCTCCAACTGTGCTGTACACAAGCAGACTGCTTTCCAAGTGCTTCTGTGCCACTGCTGGTGTGATAAAAGCAAGCATGAATAAACTGGGAGGAACCAGCAACAGAGAGCCAGGGGGAAAATGCTTTCTCCACAGGTCTTGTGAGGAGCAGTGAGAGAGCTGGGGTTCCTCAGTGTGGAGAACAGGAGGCTCAGGGGAGACCTTCTTGCTCCCTACAACTACCTGAAAGGAGGCTGGAGGCAGGTGGAGGCTGGCCTCTTCTCACACATGACTTGAGATTAAAGAAAAACAAGGGATTGTAAAACAGGAGTTGGGTTTCCTTCTTTGTAAACTTCTCCAGTGCACCTCTGGACAGAGCTGTCTGAAAGACCTCCATGATGTTCTGTGGCAATTGCTGAGGCTTCAGGGTTTGATAACATTCTGCATTAACAAACAAAGCCTTTGGATACTTTCCTGTTGAAGCAGCTCCTTTAGGAATCTGTAGGTGTTCTAGTCAAGGCTGTTCTTCCCTCCTACTGGTCAGGAATTATCAGAGACCAGACTCTTCTGAACCTCCAAAATCTTTTCATCCAAACCAGTCAATCTTTTTCAGTTCTTCAATGTGGATGCAAAGTGCATATCTGAGCAAGGCTGGGTTTTCCTGGGACTCCAGCTCCATCTTGCACCTAATGGCTTTCTGCAAAAGAAAGATGCATTTCATCTGGGCTGCAAGAGCATGGATTTGCCAGGCCTGTGAAAAATGGTTTTGCCTGCCTCTTTGTCTTCTCATCATCCTTCCTTAGTGACTGATCAGCTCCTGGTAACGTGGTTACTCTAGCTTGCCCTGTGAAATTACAATCCATTATCCCCCCAGGATATATTCCTGGGGGAGGATTAGAAACAAAATGCTGTCAGTAATAGATACACTCAGTTGAAATCAAGTGAGGACATGAGGTAAGCTTACTGCTGCAAAGGAGAGGCTATCAGCACCCATCCTGTGTTACTGCCCTCAGTCCTCTCTCCACACTCTGAAGTGGCATGGTGACAGAAAACCACACAAACACACAGAAACCTTCTGTCTGGCCATGCTTGGGGAACCCTTGTCCCCCTAGGTGCTGCCTTGCTGCTTGCTTTGCTGCTGGGTTTGCCTGGAGAAAAGGAGGCTGAGAGGGATTTGACTCTGAGTGGCTTTTTTGTGCCTGTGCACATGCCAATAGAACACTTCCAGCTGGTTTGAGCCTGCTGAGGCATGTGAGGTAAAGACATCCCAGAGGTTCATGCAGAGTTTCTGTTGGGTTGTTTTTCTTTTCAGTATGCAGCCTCCTTTGGGAATGCCACCATCAAATATCACATGCCACCCTCTGCAACCTCACATCTGTGGTGTTCAGTTTTAACTGCCAAGCTCACATGCTACAATCTCCTCCAAGCCTCAGAAATGCATTCTGGTTGTTACCCATATGAGATGGACAACAGAATCAAACCCAACGTTGAAAAGCATTGGCCTCCCAAGTGATTGGTAAACCTATTCCTGAACTCTCAGGTGGGTGAAGCCAGGAGCCAGATAAACAAATCACCATTAGTGGTTTTTTTTCCAGCTGAGGACAGTGTAGCCAGGATCTTCAGCCCTTCTCTGGGCAGGTCAGTTAAAAAGAGCCTGAGAACACAGCTATGCTCCTGCCTGGCTCTGGAAACACTGAATCCAGGACTAGAATGGGGAGGTGGGGAGTGCATAGCTGCTGAAGGGTGGTGAGGCCATGGGGCATGCTAAAAACTCACTGGTTCAGACCTCTTCTAGCAAGGGAATCTCTCTCCTAGTTTGCAACAGAGCTGAGCACTCGGTCCCAGCATCTCTCCTCTCAGAAAACAGGACCCTGAAGTAAGTGTGGCCTTGGGGATCTGTTTTGCTCTAGGCTGTGTGACCTGCAGTACTGAACCCCACATACCTGGGGCTCTGGGCTCTTGTGTCTTGGGGGCATCGTGGGGCTCGTGGGCATCACAGAGCTGGTGGGAAAGCACTAACCCTGCCTCCACCAAGCTTTCAAAGTGATAAAAGTGATGTGTGAGGGGCTGCTGACAAGCATCTGGCCTGCCAGAGGTGACCTGCTGCTGCTGACTTAACAGTGACATTGTGCAGACCGATGGCCAGTTCTCTGGGGAAGGAGGGGTCCAAAGCAGGATCAGAGATGAAAAAGAACTTCAGAAACCCTTTAAGGCCTCAGCTGGGATCTTGTGAAGTCCTCCTGTGCCAGGCTGGCTGCAAAATGTACACAGCAGAGATCTGTGGAAGGGGAAAGGAAAGGCAGGAAAACCAGCAGTTCCCTAACTCCTCACAGGGAATCAGTGTCCTAAGCACAACCTGAATGCTAAAACTTAGTCCCTGCCTGCACTTTTGTTACCTGTTTTGTCATGACCTGAACAGGCTGATGCTTGTCTCAAGGTACTGAAGGGTGCAACAAGTCCACTGCAGGTGTGGCTTTTCTTGTGAGCATCTCAGCAGCTCTGTTAGAGATGATGGTCCTGCTCTGGGGGCAGGCATTCCCTCCTGCCAGCACTGCCTCCTTCCAGGAGGATGCCTTAACAATGCTTGCCCATCTGCCAAACAGCTCATGCCAGCCAAGGGCCAGCTGAGGAGAGCCATGCTTTGAGAGGAGCTATGCCCATTCCTGTGGCTCCTCAAAAACATCCACCCCTTATATGGCAGGAAATTCAGTGGGAGTTGAGGCTGTCAGAGATGACTGAATTCTGGCTGAGTGCTCTTTGACTCCTCTCAGAGTTCCAGAATGAAGCAGTTCAGGGACTTGGGGACTGCTGGCTGCCAGCCCTGCCACGGCTCCAGGAGCAGCAGCTTGTGCCCATGTCATGTGGATCAATACCTCTCCCCACAGACTGATCACTTGATGTGCTAGGACTCCCCATCAGCAGTGTCAGGGACTGAGCTGAGGCTCAGATAGGTGATAGAGCTGCACTGACAGGAAGATGTTCCTGGTGTCCTGCCCTGAGCACTTCCCTTCTGTCTGTCCTTCCACACGGGGTGGGCTGAGCTCCTTCACATCCAGCCACAACAGCCAGCCCACGGGTGACACTTCAGGGAAGGGCAGCACTTTTCACACTGATGGTAACACCTTCACTGCTTTTGTGCCTCTCCTTTTAAGAGTTGAGGTTATTAGTGGTAATTTTAGCCCTGATTATTTTTGGTAGGGTAGCTCTCACCCACCCTATATGCAAGTCTTGCTGTAGACACAGAGCCGCATCTAATCCTAGACCCCTAGGTTAATACAGAGAGGAAAGGGCCTGTCACCTCCAGGGAAACCCTAGTCTATGTCAGCAAAATATTTGGCTCTGTGAAGGTTATTGTTTATCAAAATCCTGGAATTGCATCTAATTAGCTTAGATTGAAAAAATAACAATATTTTGGTGAGCATTTTCCTGGCATTGACTCAGCCATTCCAGGGTTCCTTGGGCAGGAGTAAAACTCTGATCATTTGAGTGGTTGCAGTAAATCAGAAGCAGCAGCTCAGATGTTATATATTTAAATAACATTATAAATATGCCCCCAGTAATGGCTGCAAACCCAGTTTCTTACACACAGAAGTTAGCCATGGTGATCAACATCAACCTGGATTGTTTGCAATAAAAATAAGCTTAGAAAATTATTAATATATGGCATCAAAGCTCTCCTGGGGAAAAGGGGCTGCTATCTCAGACTGCCTCATCTCTTGTGCAGCTCTTTATACAGTTTCCTCAGAGGATTCTGTTCAACCAAAGGTATCTCCCACTTGGAACTTAGGAGCTGGGCAAGGCAAAGCCCTTGTGGTTAGCCAATAATCTGTCACTCCCCATGTCCTGACTAGCTTCTACCAAAAGTTCTGCTTTCTGTACTGGCTCCATCAAGGTGGTGGTTCCCTGCACACCTTCCCCCTGAAGGCAGAGGCAGGTGCACTTCCTTGGTCAGAGGAGAACCTTCTTCAAGCCTAACATTTTCTTTGCCTTTAGGTGCTGGCTTCTTTTGTCCCAATGGCAAGATAATAACTGGTTTCAGCACAGCCACAATCTAACCCTGATTTGTACCAAGTGACCACTACTGTTATTGATCTGCATGCCCACAGCCAGGGCTGGCCACTGACAGAGCCAGGGAAGGCATTCAGAGCCTGAGCAGCTGCATCAGCAGGGAACAGGGACTTTCCTCTCAGACCTGAGCTACACAGGAGTTTGCCATCTCAAATGGACATACAGCATCTTTGTCATGATTTGGGGCTAGCATCTTTCCTCAGAACAACTGGCTTAAAGAATCATAAATCAGTTAGAGTAGCTGCTGGTATCACAAGTCTTTGGTCATTGCGAATGTTCAGTCCTGTTAGCACTCAGCTCAGACATGTTCCTGAGTCCAGCCCCTGCTAAACTGCTGTTTCCTTCTCTCCTGTGGTTTCTCCATGTGTCTACAGGCAGGGCACATTTCATGGCTGCAGCCTTGATTCTCCAGCACTCAAGCACCCACAAAACTTGATCTAGCATGGATCAGTGCAGCAGCAGCAGCAGGTCATGCACCTGAAGGTGAGCATCTCTGCAGATCCTGTCAGGTGAGGAGCCTTAGTCTGGAAGTTGCCTGCCTTTGGGGATACTCCTCACTCTCCTCTTTAATTCTTGCATCAACTTATCAGTTAGTTTGTTATTTCACAGAGATCCTTGTCATGTGTCACTAGAGAGGATGTGGTAACCACTGAATTTTCCCTAAGTTGTACCAGAAGGAAAGCTTTGAGACCTGTTCTGTTCCCACCCTGCCTCCCCAGAGTGGGGGTTAGCTGGGTGCTCTCTTTGACCTTGAGGAGGGGTTTGATCACTTAATTCCATGTCCTTAGTGTAGCAAACCTGTGTGATTTTTGTAACAGTTTCCCTGAGGTTTCACCAGGTAGAAATAGAATTTACTCTGGCTCACCACTGGAAAGAGCTGCCTGCAGAAATCCAGAAGCCCAAGGAAATCTGGGGAGCATCTCAGGCTGGAAAAGTGCTGCTAGTTCTGTTAAATCCTGTTGAAAAGTGATACAAGGAGAAAAAAAAGTTTAAACAAGGCTTTTAGGAGAAAAATTCTTGTTTTAAGTAATCCTTATTAAGGTCACTTTTGTTTTGCTGCAGGCTTGCAGTGTGATAAGTGACTGTCAGGAAAGAATGAGAAATTAGCAAAATGATCCAAGCCCTGAGTTAGTGCCTTTATAGTTATAATTTCCTTTATTTCAGCTGAGTTTCCCTGCAAGGAAAGCTCTGCCCCATTAAATAACAGAGCCTGAGTACTAAACAGAAGCAGCTGAGATCCTCCCTCTAGTTGCAAGAAAATCCTACATTTTGCTGGTGAACTCCTGGCATTCTGTTGGGAACTGTTTGTGGGGTAGCTGACACCTGGCATAACTCTGCAGATGCATGGTAAGGGTGCAGGGACACTCTGTGTCTGGGCAGTTCGAGAACATCTGCCCCAGCAGACAACAGGGGAATTCACCGCATTCATTCCTGGTTCCTCTGGGGGTCTGGACTTCCAGGATCTGACTTCTCCTAGCAGGGAATCTCTAGATGTGTTGTTACAAATGCCGTTTGAAATAAAGAGGAAAAAACCCAACCCAACAACCCCAACTGCCAAAAGGCAGCAGCAATCCAGCACCTCCCAACAGCAGGTTAAAAATAGAGCTGGATGACAGAGCCATTGTTTCCCTCCTGCTAAATCAGACAGTCCTCTCCCCGTGGAACGAATGCCACTTGACCTTTCCTGCCTCTCCAGCCTCTGGCTGTATTTAACTGGTGCAGGAGGGAAGTTTTCCCCTGTTATGATGGTGTCTGCTGCTGGGTCACAGCATGCAGAGGAGGCAGAAGCCTGGGGCTCTGGAGCAGAAGAGGGAGCGTGAGGCCCAGGGTGGAGCTTTCTCCACGTCCCACAGCGACTCGCGCTCCTTCTTCAGCCTCTCTCAGCTTGTGCTCTCTGCTGGCAACCTCAAAGCCTCTCCAGCCCTCAAACATTCAAAAACCACTTACTTTGAGGTGGAAATTCTTGATGTGCAGAGCAAGAAGCAGATCTGCATTGTGGACAAGGTGAGTGTCTTACTCCAGCAGGCTGGGGATGTGCCTGGCTCTCACGGTGCCGGCT
Organism: Galbula dea; assembly: GCA_013399015.1. Taxonomy (NCBI): domain Eukaryota; kingdom Metazoa; phylum Chordata; class Aves; order Piciformes; family Galbulidae; genus Galbula; species Galbula dea. The sequence goes on from VWZX01007829.1 coordinate 694,778, forward strand.
CAGGGACTCTGTTTTCACTCCTCTGGGGCCTTGTTCTGGAGCAGAAATGCTTTCACCCTTTCCTCTGGGAGATACTCAGACCTTCTCCTTGGTCACAGTCTTTGGCTGATGATTATAAAGCCCACACTGGTTTCTTTTAGACCTCCTGGCTGCTGGGTGGACTCAAGGTATGCCCTTGGGCTGTCTCTTGACACTTGGCTTCCAGAGTTTGTTTTGGGGCACGATGCTTAAATGTCTGCTTCAGAATGGCTGTGCAGTTTTAATGCACTTATAAAGCTTAGCACATCTGCAGTGTTGGTATCTAGATGTACCCAGATCCACCCTCCTTATCAGATTGGGCAGGAACCTGGCACTCTCTCTTCAAACAAAGGTCCTTTGCTAAGAACTGCTTTTCCTTTATTGATTTGATGATGAGAACCCAAAAATGCAAACCACAGTCAGATTTTGTAAGTGGGGTGAGAGGTCTGGCCAGGGAGGAAGCTTACAACACAGCAAACAACAGCTGAAGAGATGCTTCATAAATATTTTCATCACAACTTTGGTGATTCATTGTCCCTCAGGAGAAGAGCTGCTCTCTTGCCTGCTGTGCAAATGGGAATCCCAACCTATTTAGACTACAGGATTTCTCACTTCACACAGCAGAGTTCTGAGATTTACTGGCTTTGCTAGGAGATAAAAAAAAAAAAGAGGAATAAAATTCCCTTATCCTCACTGACAACATCTGGAACTGGTGGCTAAGTTTGCTTCAGATGTTTAATTTAATGCCTTTGAGATATGCAAGGTGGAAAGCCACCAGATCTCTAGTGCTCTTGGTATGTTTCTTTGCAGTGTGAATGCCTAGTTGAAGGTAAATGGCTGATTTAATTCTTAGCAGGGAAAAACATTGTTCTGAGATTTAAAAAATGTGGTTGAAGGGAAAACATGTCCAAAATGGTCAAACAAATATGATGCCTATTAGTACCAGCTCTAGTGTAGTATTTGCTTGCTGTAATCCACTGGCTGTTATCTACCCAGATACTAAGAAGGGTTATCCAAGCACTATATATACTGATCCAAAGAAAAGACCAAGTCTGCTTCTCACCTTAAGCCTTCTTGCAGTGTCATAAAAAAATCTAATCTATCAGGAGGAGCAGCCCTAGGCAAAGAGCCACATTCAGGAGTCCTTCCCTGGTGCATGCAAGAGCTGGAGTCTGTAGGGACAATGGCAGGCCTGAGTTTTGATCCTTACTCTGAACATTTTCTCCTCCAAACCATGGCCTCTGCCCCTGGAGCAGTGGGGAGCTGTAAGTGGTGAAGTGCTCTCTGCACAGAGCTCACACACACAGAGGAGCAGAAAGAGCTGGAGACTGAAAGCATCTGGTGAGAGCTCTGTTCAGCAGCAGGTCAGCCTGCTCTGGAGGTGACATGATGCAAGTAGTTAGCTGCACATGAGCTTTGCCAGAGAGCTGCTTCAAAGAATTTAAATGAGAAACAATAGCAGTGTTTTCCTCCAGGTTTGCTTTTGGTACAGAAATTAACTCTGAGGTAAGAAATCCTGGAGCAGAAGCTTCAGGTTTTGGGGGTGGGGAGAGAAGGGAGGAAACACCAACCCTGGGCCAGTATAAGACAGCAGGTGAGCCTAGATGATCACAAGTCCCTTTTCTATTTCCTTCACAATTTATCAATTGCTGTGGGTGAAATTCCTGCCTGGCTGCAAAAAGGAGAGGGCAAAGCAACTGGTGACTGCTGGTTACAAATATTTCCAATGAAAAAGAGTCCTCAAATGTCTCAGGATCTTGGCTCCCCCTATTACTTGCAAGCAGCTATAGGAAAGAACAGAACATGCAAAATTCATCACATCTTAAAAATGAAAGAAAATAATTCCTTTTTGTGTTTTCAAACAAATCATCTACATGTTTTTCTTGTCAGCCACAACTTAGGAAAAACACATAGCTACTCAAAAACTGGATTTACTTGTGTATTATTCCAAAAGCCTGATGGAGGTTAGTTTCAGAGCTATAGATGTGCAGGGATTTGATTTATAAGTGCTCTTAAGGCAACTCATAACAGTTTCTGTTAATAGCACTCAGTGGATAATATTTTTTTCTTCAGATTAACTCACAGTAAAACGTGTTTCCCCACAAACACAGGGCCATGCAATTCATTTTGCATGAGCTGCTCTTAAGTCAGCAAGTGTTGCACAGTAGAGTTTGTGCAGAATAAGTCACCCTTGGGGAAAGCAGCAGAGAAAGCTTTTCCCTTCAGAAGCCTCAGAACTCAGTACTTCTATGCTGCAGGATCCTGCAAGTGAGGCCAGAAGCAGAGGTGCAAAGGCAGAGCTTGGCTGCCAAGCAGCAGGTTCTTCCCTTCCAGAGAGCTTCTCCAAGGCTCCAGAGGAGAGTTTGCTTCCTAGGTGTGTGCAGGGAAGAGCCTCTTCTGGTGGTGTCAAGGGTGAGGGCTGGGCTGGCCACTCAGCAGGTGGCAGAGGCTCTCTCCCCACCTTTCAGGAGATGTCTTGCCTCTGATGCCAGATTGATGCCAGAGCTGCCCACCCCCAGGGGCTGAGCCAGCAGATATGCCAAAGGAGACAGCATCACATGCTGCTGCTGATCCCCCAGCAGTACAGGGGAAGGAACAAAACCCAGGCTGGCTGTAGGCTGGCTGCAGTGGGAGTCCTGTTCCTCACTTCCATTTGGAAGGAGGATTGCACTGTCTCTCACTGCCTGTCTGCACAGCACCCAGCACCACAGGGCTCTGCTCCTGGCTGGGAGGCACTGCCAGGAAACACATTCCATCTACAAACAGGCTGTAATGTCTCTGCCTTTCCTTGCTGGGGAGAACTGAATGTTATGCCTCCCCCCAGGGCTGGAGGCGATAACAGGAACGTTTTCTTCCTCAGTTATTAGCTACCCTGGGTGAAGAAGGTAAACAGATTCAAATTCTGTTGGAGCAATGCACTGCATTCATTTCCTCCTGCTCTGCTAGAAATTCACATCATCCGAGTGTCAATGCAGCCACAGATAGTTTCAGATGAAAGGAGGCAGCCAGACATGTTAATTTGTGCTCTGCTCTCTGCTGTCACCTTGTTCCAATACAGCTTTTAGAATGGAATACCTGCAGAAAGGGCCTGGGGTTTATCCGGCAGGCAGAGGCTGGAGAAGGGAGGAGCTGCTAACTTCAGGGCATTTAGCATTTGTAAAAGGGTAATTTAAAGAATTACAGAAGCCACTACAAAAGGCTAATGCTTAGCTGATGCTAATTTTCAAAGCTTCAAAGGGCCTTTGAATGACAGGGTTTGTACTTCTCTTGTTTTGGACAGAAAAGGCTAAGCCTGGGGGAAGAGAGAGAGAGAGTGAAATATAATAAATGATCCCCCAAAAAAAGAAAACACGATTCAAGGTTCAGGGAAAACAAGAAAACGAATTCCTGAGACACCTCTGTTGCTCCAGCCCCTCAGGAGCACTGTGGCCAACAGTGGAAGCCCACGGTGCCCCCAGGGCAGTCAGCATTGCCAGAGGTGTGTCTGTAGAGGTTCTAGCCAGTGAGAGAACATCCTCCTGCCCAGCAAAGCTGTGACATCTTACCTCAGCTGCACATCTGTCACACTGCACGGAGGATAATTCACCCTTTATTGCAAATGATGAATGGACTGGAGCCATGGAAGAGCAGAGGGAGCTGTAGGTGTTTTATTAGTCCAGCAGTTAATCAGCACAAGCCATGATGGAAATGGAGGTGTGTAATGGCATCTCCTGGAGGCATTCCTGCAGCATTCAAATACTCCTGCCCAGGATTTATTGGGCCATAAGAACATGCTTCAGGTTCTTCCTGAAGTCAGACCTGTGATTCCTCACAAAACACCTGAGGCATGAAGTAATGGATCTATAAATACCTAGCAGTATAGATTAATGCTATCATTATATCTGCCTTCATTTAAATGAGTCTGGATTTTAAAAAGCCCCTAAAATGCAAGCTCCTTTTTTTTTTTTCCTTTTTGAATATACACAAGGGAACAAACTGTGGCTGTCAGGGAACCTGCACCAGGAATAGAGCAAACATCTCCTCACTGCACTTGCTGTTGTGGAGTACTGACAGGGCAGTCAGCAGGTGCATGGCAAGGAACCAGCCCCAGCTGCTTGCCCAGGAAGATTTATTAGCCTTGCTGCTCACAGAACCGTTTCTTTTGCCAAGGCATGTTCTCCTGTGAAGCCCTTTGCAGTCTGGTTCTCACTGTTGCTTTTTGTCTGGAGAAGAGGAGGCTCAGGGGAGAACAAACTCTCTACAGCTACCTGAGAGGAGGTTGGAGTGAGGTGAGGCTCAGGCTCTTCTCCCAAGTAACAAGTGGTAGGACAAGAGGAAATGGATTTAAGTTGCACCAGGGCAGGTTCAGATTGGATATTAGGAAGAATTTCTTCCCCCAGAGGGTTCTCAGGCCCTGGCCCAGGCTGCCCAGGGAGGTGGTGGAGTCACCATCCCTGGAGGGGTTCAAAACCCGTGGTGCTTGGGGCCATGGTTCAGAGGTGAGCATGGTGATGTTGGGCTGGATGATCCCAGAGGCTTCTCCAGCCACCATGATTCTGTGATTCTCAAACAGTTCCCCAGACAGTTTGTGAGCAACCCCTGCTAAGCACTGGGTGAGTTTCTTGTAGCCACTGCACGATTTAAAACCTAGCAGCCTGCACAGGTAGAGAAGAACTCAAACAGAAACCTCCAGAGCCATTTGACAGAGAAGGGATGACAAAGTCAGAGAGTGTTCAGAGCCAAGCTATACACTTCAGCTGTGCTAGGAGCAGCAACTGAAATCCAGACAAAACTCTAAACCTCACTTTCCTCCTGTGAAGAATTAGTCACAATTACTTCTTTGGGTTTCTTCTAAATGTGTGTATAGATATATATATATAATTTTTAAATGCATATCCTAAATGATGTTTTCTTAGCAAATTATGGTGGAAAATAAAAAGTGTCTTGAATTTTTGATGTGGTAGATCTTGGGAAAGATCATCTTGCAAATTAATTTTGGACTATTTCAGCCTGTCTGACACACTCAATATTTCATCTGGAGTGCAGTTTACTGTACAATTTAACAGAGCATTTATTTGGCTATGATTTCCTGCTGGGTTATTTTCCCTGGCATGAGAGCTGTGTGTGAGATTATTTTACACTGCCATGATTGATGTGTCATGAAATAATGCAAAAGTAATGAAGGCTCCATAGCAAGGGGAACTAAAAAGGAATGAAAGCAGCACAATGATGTGAGTGTTCAGCATGCTCCTGAAGCAAGACTTCAAAAAGGAAAACAATCAAAACAAATTCTATTTCCTCTTTAAAATTTGAAGCCAATACAAGTTTCCACCCCCAGAGTTCTGTCAGAGGAATTTGCTTTCCCTGGCAGGAAGGTGTTGTGAGCTCCTGCCCCTGAGGTGACACAGTCACCTTCCTCAGGAGGGCTGCCAGTTCTGGCCAGGTTTGCTCAGAAACAGGTGAAGGTGCTGGAATCTGTGAGCTGGGGCATGGCCTCCACACCTTCTGCCTGCTGCTGTCCTGCATTCTCTTGGCCCCACTCACTTTTAGCCCTTTCTGGTGCCTGGCATTTGTTTTCAGAAGATTTGTTGCAAGTGGAGAGGATGTTTTGTTGCTGCAGAGTAAGCCAGCTAGCAGTGCGAGAGCAAGATGACATCTCCAGGGGCAGGCTTGGCTCTGTGGCCTGGTGTCTGACATGACTGCACCCAGCAAGCATGTGCTTAGGAGTGTCCTTAGACAGAGCCAGTCACTGGAAAGAGCAGTCAGCTGGGTTATCTCCTCTGCCAAAGCTGATGTGACCACATCATCAGCTAGCAGGCTGCTAACAGGGCTGAAAGGGGCCTCTAGGAAAGGGGAGGACAGACCTTTTAGCAGGACCTGTTGGGACAGGACAGGGGGTGGTGGTTTGAAAGTAAAGGAGGGAGATTTAGACTGGATATGAGAGATACAGTTTTCACACTGAGGGTGGTGAGAGCCTGGCCCAGGCTGCCCAGAGAGGTGGGAGATGTCCCATCCCTGGAGCCACTCCAGGTCAGGTTGTCTGGGGCCCTGAGAAACCTGCTCTGGTTAAAGGGTGAGTGGAGCCTGGCTGAAGATGGGGCCATCTGTGGGCAGGGAGCAGCAGGATTTCTTAACTTCCACAGCTCTGGACAGTGTCTGCCTGTTGTCTACCTGAACCTCCCCTGGTGCAGCCTGATGCCATGTCCTTGTCCTGTCAGTAGTAACCTGGGAGAAGAGACCAAGCCCCAGCTGGCTCCAACCTCCTTTCACAAAGAGAAAAACAAAATTCCAGGGGAACTGTCAAATGAACAATCACTTCTCTGCTAAAAACTCTTACTCCAGCCCCTGCTGATAGTCTGCTAGCCTCTAACCCCTGAAAGAGTTCCTCAGTGCAAGAAGTGTGATGCAATTACCTGCAGATCACCAGAGCTCTTCTAGCTCCCTGCCTGTTTCATGTGGAAGAGAAGTGAGAGTGGGTAACTGATTAGCTTGCCCTCCCAAAAGGCACTGTTAGCTTCCCACAACATCTTCCCCTGAGTGCTCTCCCTTCAGCCCCAGCCTGAGTTACCCATCTGCTATCTGACATCTTCAGAGGAGATGTGAGGCTCTGTGCAGTGCTGCAGGCAGGAGCTGGGGTGGGTGACCCAGCAGGCCCTTTCCTTCTTGAGCTCCTAAAAAGCATAAAACTGCCTTGAATGGAGAAGTAAAGATATTTTGTGCTCTGAAGGTACAGGGAAAACAGAACTTGAGGTTTTACAACCGTCCTGTTCTGAGTGGAAAGCCTAATGAATGCAACAAACCCCTGCAAGACCTGCACTGCTTCATCACTCTCTTTTGTGCAGAAAAAGCAGCAATGCCCTCACCCATGAGAGGGGCTGCCAAAGCTAACTGTGCTCAAACCTGCTGCCAGAGCACAGGGTAAGAAGGGGGAGGCAGAACTGGCTTGAGCAGCAGAGAGGAGAGAGGTGCCAGCTGAGAGGTGTTGTTCTAATGAAATCCCTCTTGTTTCCAACAAGCTCCAGGTGCTCTTCTCCCTTTGCTCATGTGAAAAGGGCTGAAGGAAGACGACAAGGAAGGTTGTAACCCTGAGAGAAAGCATTTAAAAGAATAAAAGGAGAGTAAGGCTAATAATTACAGTGAAATGTTCCTGGGTGCTTTATTCAGTTAGCACAAAGGGTGACAAGAGCAGATCCTGTTCCAGGCCTTGCAACTCTTCAGCTGGTATTGATGGAGAGTGAGAAGAACAAAAGATAATGACTAGTCCCCAGAGAGGCCAGCCTCAGGAGTGAGTTGGTGCCTGGGCATCCATCTCCACTTTGATCAATACTAGAAACTATAACTTTTCTTCTTGTTTTATGAGGGCTTTAAAAAATAAGGACACAGAATTATCAAGATCATAAAAAAATGTATTTCATTCTTTTGTGGCTGTGGCCTCATTATTCTGCCTGAGGAAGGGGACTGATTCCTCTGTGCCATTGCCTGTTTTGAAGAGGAAGGAACTGGTGTTATTTTTCAGCTTGTGATGGGTGTCATTTGTCTCAAGTGGGAGAAGGCTCCTTCCTGGAGCATGGCCAGAGAAGGGCAGTGGAGCTGGGGAAGGGTCTGGAGCACAAGTGTTGTGAGGAGCAGCTGAGGGAACTGGGGTAGAGGAGGAGGCTCAGGGGAGACCTTCTCACTCTCTACAACTCCCTGAAAGGAGATTGGAGCCAGGTGGGGCTTGGGCTCTTCTCCCAAGGAACAAGTGATAGGACAAGACAAAAAGGATTTAAGTTGTTCAAAGCTCAGATTAGATATCAGGAAAGATTTCTTTCCCCAGAGGGCTCTCAGGCATTGGCCCAGGCTGCCCAGGGAGGTGGTGGAGTCACCATCCCTGGAAGGCTTCAAAACCCATGGAGCTGTGGTGCCTGGGGCCATGGTTCAGTGGTGAGCATGGTGGTGTTGAGTTAACTTTGGCCTGGATGATCTCAGAGGTCTTTTCCAGCCTTAATGATTCCATGATGCTAAGCCAGCTGGCCCATAAAACCAAGGTCTCCCTGCACTCCTGGCTGGCTGTGTGCTCCAGGCTGTCTCTGTGGTGTCATGCAGAGCTGCCAGACTGCAGCTAACCAGCCAAGGACATGCTCTGCCTGGGCTTCAGCTGGCAGGATCTGAAGCAGCTCCAGCCTGAAGCAGCTTGGATGGACTCAGGCACAGCAGTGCCCTTGCTAATGAGCTCTGCTTCTCATGTGGATGTTGGACTCCTCAGCTGCAGCCACACACTTCAGGCACCAGCTTTGAAGGCAGGGAGGTGGTAAGTGATGGTTCACATCACATGGATATGCTCACTGGCTCCTCTGATGCAGCCACTGTTAGCACAGATCCTGGCAGGCACTTCGTGACTTCTAAACAACTGAGGTTCTACAGGCAGACCTAAACCAAAAGCTTAGACTAATTTTTGGATAGCTAAACACAGATGATATGAATCCCATATATATATATGGTATACCAGCAGGCTGGTGTAGCAGAGTTTGGAGAGGACAAAGCAGTGAAAGCCTCAGGTTGAAAGCTGGGAGCTGGATGTAAAGGCAGAGGTTCTGACAAGACAACTCCCCCATCTCCTGTGTTCAAGTCCACAGCAGCTGTGCACCTTACAAGAAGAGGAGATGTGCTGCTGAAGTGCAATGAACACACATAAAAAGGTTTTCTGTCTTTCCTGAACTGAGAAAGATCAGGTGGCTTCTTCTGGGACCCAGCTGGCACTAGGAGCTCCAAGGGCAATGTCCCTTTTCTAGACCAGTGTTTTTCAACGTGGTGTGGGTGCAACACAGACCTTGGTGGTGTTAGGAAGGGGGAAAGAGTACACCCGTGGTTTCAGGCCCAGCTTGGTTTGAGTGGAGTTGATATGGCTCAGTAGATGAGAGACAGCTTAGGGTTTAAGCAGAGGCTCACCTACAGCAGTTCTGACAGTGAGGGCTTCTCCAGTGTGCAGCCAAAGCCTCTGTAGCTGTGGAAAAGAAAACATTCTGATCTAAACTCAAAAGAAAAGCCAGGAAAAATCTGCTCTTTCCATAGCATCCAGCAGAGATCATTGACAGCTACAGATCACCAAAATCTGGACTGAGCTCTCTGCCTGTTCACATTGCTCCTGGAAACAAGCTGGTTTCCCCCTAGGCACGAGTGGCAGGCACATGCTTTCCTTTCTGTACTGAGCTGTTGCTCCTGAGTCAGCAGGTTCAGTTTCTCAGCTCAGGATTTCTCCAAACTCAAGTCTTTTCAGCAAAGCCACCTCCATTAAGGTGCTGGCTGATCTCCACCAGCAGAATCTCTGATGTTCTCTATTTCTCTGCAGGGCTGGTGTCACAATTCACCAGGCTCACTGAGAAGCAGAACAGATAGATGGGTAGATAAATAGAACTGATCACTTTTGGAAGAGGTGGGGCTATGAGGTAAAGGTGGTGCCAAGATCCAAGCAAGGCTCAATAAGTCAATTAGTGCTTAAGTGTATGAGTTAATTAATGCAATGAAATAGGAACTGGGCTGCTCAGCAAATGCCACAGGAATCTTCATGTGGGAAGCTGCAGACAAGCTCCAGAGCAGAACTGTTGGGTTGCTGTGCAGCTGCTGAGGAGGCTACATCAGGCAGCTGCCACATCAGGCTGAGGAAAGGTGAAGGGGTGAAGCAGGTGATGGGTGCCCAGCCAGGGACAAAGGTGCCATGGCTTTTCTCTATCTCAACCCAAAGGAAGGCTGCTGCACCTCAGGATTTTGCTGTATGCCACCACCCACCACTTCCTACTGGTATGATGCTGTGCAGGTGCCCAGTCCCCAAGGAAGGTGGTTTGCTGCATCCTGCTGCCTGACTGCAGCCATCAGCTCTCTCACTAGAGCCCAAGCAGATCTCTGTGGTTAAGATTTACTTACTGATTTACTCCACAGTTCACTTTGCTTCTCAGTCTCTGTGCTTAAATGAGCCATAGAGCATGAAACCAGTGTCAGCTGCAAAGGGATGGTCTGGCTAACACCAGACCCTTGCCTCTTGCCACCTCCATCTCAAGCCCAACATACTGCTTCCAGAAGTGTTCCATTGCCTTTCCTTGTAAAGGGCAGGTACTTGTAAGCTTTTGCTCTAGTAAATCCTGTGTTTCTCAGATCCTTTGTGCAAAGTGTATTAAGAAATCAATAGATGTAATAAAATGGAGCCTAAAAGGCCTCCAGACTGCCATCTAACACTCTGACACCTGAAGTGCTTCAGTGCACACCAGCAACAGCTTGCAGGAGCAAACTCGTTCCAGGCAGAAGGGACAGAAGCTGCCACCTTTGCTGCTGGCCCCTCAGGGAAACCCTTTCATGTCTCTGAGAGATGTGCTTGAACCTATCTTTAAAGAGAACCCTTCAAGCTGTCCCATGGTTTTGATTTTGGGGGCAGCTACTGCCTCAAGCAGGACCTTTGGGGTTTTACCCTTCCATCAGCCAAGCAGAGGTGGCCCAGGTGCTGTGGAAATCAAATGTGGGCAACCCTTAACGACACATCAACCTGTGAGAGGAAATCTACTCCAGTGTTCACTAAGGAAAACTTGCAGACAAACTGAATCCAACTGAACCATCTCTTCATTAGAGGAGGGGAGAAGGGACCCTGGAGTGAAGCAGGCAGAAAAACTAATCATCTGCTTGCATTTTCTTTTCTCTTGCAGTTACCTCCATCATCCACCCTTCTTGATGTGAAACACAAATTTCACAAAGCATGTAAGTACTGTGGCTAGCAGGCTGGAGGCATGCTCAGAGGCTTTCCAGCTTGGAGAAAATGTCAGATTTGTTCTTCATGAAAGCTGAGACTGGCTTGAGAGCTCCAGTGGTAAAGAAGAGCAGTGTTTGGACTAAGGTTCTGCTGTAGCTACTGCAGATGTGAGGCTGGAAGGAGAGGACTGCATAATTTATCACTGCCAGCTCATGAAGGACAATGCTTTTCCATCCTCTTTTAGCAGTACACAGTGTCCATTCATGCCTGGGACTGCATCTGCCCTCCCAGTGCTCTGTTGGATAAGCTCCAATAACACTAGGCTGCTTCAAGCTGGCCACAAATGGCCCAGGTAGGCCAGACAGCCACTGCAGTGGGGAGCTCCAGTGCAGAGGGGTTAAAAGACTTATCTGGGACCAGGCAACTTGCCAGACTTCTCAACTGACTCAGCTAGCAATGGTCAGGGCAACAACCTCCCTCTCTTCTGCCTCCTCTCTTAGTGCTTCTCGTACCCGTGAGGGGGGGAGAAAACAGGAGGAGAAATGGCAGCTTCTGCACACACAGACTGCAGGTATGGACCTGGCACAGGGGAAGAGAGGAGAGCAATTAGACTGTAAAATCTCTCTTTTCTTCCTGGCAGAGAAGAGAGCAGAGTTTTGCTGGATGCTTCCTTTCTGCCTCCAGCCCTTGCTAGAGGGAGGTGGTTGGAAAGGTGGGAGAAAGCAATGGAAGGAACCAAGCACCAAAGGTTGAAGACATTTACCTTTCTCCACTGAGTTTCTGGTCAAGATTTTGGGGAGTGGGGCCAAATGTGCCTGAAACATGCAGGATGTTTGAGTTTTGAAACACTGCCATGCTGTTGGATCTACGTTTGTAGAGATCCCAACTGTGCCACCTGGGCTGAGAAATGTTTCTGCCACTCCTGCCTGTGGAAAGCAAGGTGCTGCCTGTGATGAGACTGGTGACCCTGAGTGCCACTCAGATGTGCAGCTCTGTGCAGGGTCTGTTGACTCCAGCTGGACTTCTTAGAGCTGCAGAGTGCTTAGGTGGGCAGAAAAAGGTGCAACAAGAACTGAGGGTGGGAAGTGAAGGGCAGAGAAACTGCAATGAGGAGTGAGGCAGTTGGTTCCAAGAGGTAGGAGAGTTTCCTCTGGGAGGAAACATCCTAGATGATGAGCTCTCATTATCTTTACAAATACTCAGCTAAAGGCTGGATGCTCCTTACACAACACACACACACACAAAGATTTAGCCAAACACCAGTAGTCTGAGTTCAGAGTGAGGTAAGAAATGTTATGCTTCTCTTCTCTCCTTAGAGTTTTATAACCACTAAAGCTGAAGGCTTCTGTGGTTGCACAGAGGTTCAGCTGATGATGCCAAAGGCTGCTGACCTGACACCACTTAGAAAAGGCAGAATAGTGAATGTTCCCAGAGCCCCCAGCTGGTTATGAAAAGGCTGAGTGCCTAGGTTTTAATATTTCAATAAGGGTCTGTGAAATCAGTACATCTCTGCCTGGGCTCCCTTAAATCAACTGAAACTGGATTTATATTGATGCAGCTTAAATCAGTTGAAGAGCACTGGCACTGAGGTTTATGCCAATTTAACCTTGAAGAGGTTTGGAATGGCTTTGGGCTCAAATGGTGCCAGTCTCTCTGGAAGCCATTTTAATGGCACCTGTTTGCAGAGGCACCTTGCTCCTCAGCTACTCCCAGGGATGTAAGAGGAGCTGAGCGTGAGAGGAGCCAGCAAGCAATAGAGCAAAGCACGACCCAAATGGAGAACTGGGACCCTGACAGCACATTTTACAGCAGTGGGAGGGTTGCCACATGCCTTCGGTGCTTTTCCAGCTCTCAGGGCTTTCTTTACATCAACTCCTCCCCTTCCCAGACGTGCACCACGTCCCTGTCCTGTGTCCTTTCCTCCTATCCAGCTCCTTGCTTTGATCTCCCTTTTCTAGTTCAGCCTGGCTGTTGTTGTCTCCTGAGGTTCCCTCCTGCTTCCCCACCCACAAAAAGAAGAAACCTTCACAATTTTTTGCCTCTTCAGATAGTTTGGAGGATGACAGCTAATAGCACACAGTTCTTGCAGGCAAGAGCTGAGGGGGGGCTGCAGCTGATCCGTGGGTGCCTCTGGTGGCATGTGATCCTGTAGCAGCTCACACATCCCTCTGTCACCTCCTGTGTGCCAGACTCACATGTTCCTCTGTAATCTCACACACACCCCTGACAGTCTCCCTGCCTTCATGCACCCTCCTTTGATCACTCAGGCAATTAAGCTTCCTCCTCAGCCAGTATCTTGTCAGCCCTTCAGACACAGGTACCCTTGTGTAGCTGTTCCAGGAGCATCATCCCTGTCACCGATCAGTTTTTGCTGCCTGGTTCAAGAGAGGAGGAGAAAGGCTGAATCAGGAGCTGCAGCACAGAGGGCTATTAATCATTAAAACAGAATGAATGGGATGGAAGTGACACATTGTTTGGATCTGTGCTGAGATGAAAGGCAGAAAATGGACTTGGAATTGCAGGGACAAAGAGTGACAGTCCTCCAGCCTGCCTGCTGAAACAGCCCTGGCAAACCCTGACCCTCTGCCCTCTGTGGTGCCAAGGTCAGGGGAGGAACCTCACTTTTACCACTGGAGATTCCAGGATCTGTGAGCTCTTAGTGAAGGATAACTGTCTAAGGCAGACTGCCATCTCCATGGGAATTCAGAGGCTTTCTCCAGACTGAAGGCCACTCTTCTGGCTCAGTCCCTGGTTGCTGTAGCCCCTGGCAGGTTCCAGCTGCACCACCCAGGGTCAGCACAGGCCAGCAGTTTCCCTGTTGCAGCCTTCCCACCAGCAGCCCACCCCAGGGGCTTTCTGTAACAGATGTCAGATCCAGGTTGTCATGCTCAATAGCAAACTCCACACCTGCCCACCATGCACCTGCCTAACCCCTTCCCAACCTGCTTACAGCTTTGCCCTCAGCAGGATCCTCTGGGGAGGAGCTCAACAACAGAAGTGTGTTGCAGACAAACATCTTCTGCTCTGCTGCATGGGATTTTCTGCCTGCAATGGGGTGGGGGCTGAGAGCCTGGGTGTTGGTGGCCATCACCCTGTGCTAGCTGAGATGTGGCCCAAGTAACCTCAGTCAAACTGGTGCTGTGCACTAGGTGACTTTACTCCTTGTTTACTCACTCCTTTGGCTAGCTGGCAGAGGTCAAACCAAGCCAAAACCTAAGTGTATAAGGAAGACAGAATCACTAGGGTTGGAAAAGACCTCTAAGATCATCAAGTCCAACTGTCAACCTATCACCCCCATGCCACCAAACCATGCCCAAGGAAGCTTCTTGTCCCACTTTCTCAGTTGCATATGATGGGTCAGGTACCTGGTGTTTCATCTATCTGTAAAGATTTGGTTTTAATGGAGAAAAAATACCTTGGAGGCTAAACTCCACCAGCTCTTGTCCTTGGCAATAACTCTTCACCTTTAATTTATTTTTGCCCTTGCAGAATGTATTGGACTGGTGGGGGAGGAAACTGTAGAGATAGCAAATGAAAAACTGTAATAATAATAATAATGCTAATTCAAGTATCACATAACTGAAATAAAATACCTCTCAAGCAGGTAATATAGTGCAGTCAGTGATCATAAAATGTTTTCAAGGTCACTGAACAAAAGTTGCTGAAAAAGCTCTTGAAAGAGGAGGAAGAACAGAAAGGGGAGAGGGAAATAAGATCTCAGCAATACTGTAACAAGCTCATGGAAGCAATCTCCTGCACAGGGAGGATGCACAATTAGAGCTGCTCTTTGAAGTCAGAAGGGTGAGCTCAGGGAGCCCAGAAATTGCTCTCCTGTGGAAGGAGCAGGGAGGGCAGGAAGGGCACTTGGGAGAAAGCCTGGCAGTGAGTGGAAGGAAAAAGAGAAGTGGAAGAGAGATCTGGAAACATCATGTGCAGAATATCCTGGTGTAGAGAGGAATGCTGAAGGAACAGGCAACATTGCAAGCTGCTACCTGTCCCAATTAAACACTAACTCCTCATCCTTCAGTTCTGGAACTGCAGATCCTTCCCTCTAGGCCAACAGATACAAAGGGCACTGAAAATAAGCAGTGCCAAGGAAAGGAAATCATTAAGAAGGAAATTGGCAGCAGATGGCACTCAGGAAGAAACAGCATCATTTGTGGACACCAAAGCCTTCAGAGACTGCTCTGCCATCTTACAACTGCTTCTCAGCCAGCCTCAGAACTATGTTCCCTGGAAACCCACACATGTTTTCTGTTGCTTTCCTCTAGAGGCCAAGGAGAAAGGCAGTGCAGTCCCTCCTGCATGGTGGGGACCAACCTCTCCTGGGGCCTCCTCTGTCCAGGCTGTAGGGCAGTTATGTTGGGTGATGTTAGAAAGACGTGAGGTTATGGTAGAACCTTTGCCAGGCCTGTGCATCTTCTTCCTCCTTCCCTTTCCAAAATGACTTGCCACTGCCTCCAGCTCACTCCTCCCTGCAGCTGCCTGTCAGCAGCACTCAGCTCAGCCCATGCTGAGCAGCACTTTAAAGCCAACAGGTTCTTGTTTGTCCAAAACCCTCAAGCAGATCTTCAAAACACAGAAGAGCAGGAGGCAGGCTGGCCCAGGGAAGAGCAAGGAGAAGACTTCTGCTGGTTGCAAATCAGAAGGCAAGCACTGTCAGAGGAGCTTAAGGCACAGGGAGGGCTAGAAGCAACCCTTCAGCAGAGGAGGCACTCTTGCTTTTCTCCCTTCCAAAAAGTCTGCTAAGGGTTTTCATGCTGAGTCTGAAACGTTGTTTTCAGTGACATCTGAGAGCTAGTAGCATGAGTAGAGAAAGGCTCTTCCCCCAGAGGGAGGCTGAGCACTGGAACAGGCTCCTGAGGGATGCAGCCACAGTGCCAAACCTGACACAGCTCCAGCAGCATCTGGTCAACGCTCTCAGACACCTGGGGTGACTTTTGGGGTTGTCCTGTGCACAGACAGGAGTTGGACTCAGTGGTCCTTTGGGGTCCCTTCCGGTCAGGGCATTCCAGGATCCTCTGATTCCCAGAGCAAGGGCTTGAGGAGTAACTCCAGGTTTTGCCAAGCCTGAGTGCAGAGCTGCTGCTGGGAAGGGTGACTGTTTGTGCTGCATCACACAACTCCCTGCCAGAGGCTGGCTGGGGTGTTAAACTGCAAGGCTCAGAGAGGTGAGGAAGGATGCTGTGGAGATTAGTCATTAGGAGCAGTACCAGGGAGGAAGGTGAGTGCTAAGCCAGTGCCTTGCCTGCTGGCTCTGTAATCAGGACTGGCTGATAACAGAGTCCTGCTGGGAACCTGCAGTCCCTCTGCTTTCTCCACACTGTCTGTTACAGCTGGATTCTCAGGTTGAAGAAAGTTAATGAAATCTGTCAGTTTTGATACCTGGAGAGACTCATGTACCTGATGAATTCACCTGCTGGGGGCTCAGAGAAGTTCACTTCTGCTATTTATGGCTCTCCCAAGCTGACTTCATAGCCTTGGCCTGCCAATCAGCCAGGAGCCCTTCCTGTGTCTCACAAACTGGAGAGGCCCAAGGAAGCTGTCTCTAGAGCATAAAGCCTTCCAGAAGGATCTTCCTTCTGCCCTAGGTTAGGAGATCAGGCTTTGAAAAAGGCCAGAGTTTTGAAAGAGGGCCACAGTTTGATCCTCCAGGGGTGCACTCCCTGGAAGAAAGGCAGCTACAAAGTCCATGGCTTCTCATAAAGCTCAAACTCCTTCCTCTGTTTTCACTCTGACTAGTTGAGGCTAGCCCAGAGTGACTGCTCAAAGCCCTGGCTGAAGGGCTTCTCAAAGGGACAGGCACCACTCTCCTGCTCTGCAGGCTGGCTGAAGAGCTCACAGGCACAGCTCTGCAGACCACACTGGGTTAGCAGTCACAGCCAGCTGCTGTTCTCACCAGATCTTCCCTTCTCTGCATCCACACCAAGTCTGGAGACTGCCAGTGAGGGTGAAGCCCTGGGGATGGGCAGTTGGTGCTGAAAGGTACAGTGAGTGAGTGCCTCTGGGTGAGCTGCTCATCTATGTCTGCTGGCTTGGAAATGCAGATGGCTAGATCTGGAGCAAACATGGTTATATCCATCTCATTCTATACTTACAACCTCTTCTTCTTTTGCCTTAGTCATGCAGCAGACAGCAGGAGCAGACTAGCTGGTGATGAATTTCAGTACCCCACAAATGACAGAGTTTTTAAGCTCTTTTTATCTCTCTGTGCCTGTCAACACCACTCAGCTTGCTAGGAACTCCCTGAATTTCTTGTTACTGCCACAGCAAGGCTTGTCTATACTTACATCATTTTTGTTTTGCAAGGCCAAGCACAAAAGCAGCAGCAGCTCCTGCCACAAAACTCAAACCAGTCACTGCCATCTTCCTCCTCAGCTTACCATCAGAGACCCAGCCCATGAGTAAATGGCCTCCTGCCTCTGTGGGAGCTGCATGTCAGAGCAGCCCCAGCTCCCTGCCTTGGCATGCTGCTTTGGCCACAGGGCCCTGCCTGCTGGCCTTCACTTCTCATCTGTGCAGGAGGAATTCTCAGGAGCATCTCCTCCTCTCTGCTTGCTTGTGGCACAGCTGTGCAAACCCTTCTAGAGAAACAGGAGACACGCGTGTGTCTGCTGGCACAGCTTTGGGTAGCCTGAGTTTGCAGCTCAGCTGTCCAAAGAGCTGGAGCTCACCTGGGAGTGCTGGGAACTCTGCCTCCTCCCTGGTAACAGCCAGCCAGGAAATGAGGGTGGTGTCACTGACAGAACACACTTGGAAGAAAGAAGCCAAACTGAGCTAGCCTCATGATTTTCATCTTCAAAGTGACTAAAAATTAACCTTGTGCTTAGGCTCCAAAACCTCTCTTCCCTCTCCCCCATTACACAGAATCCCAGTGTGGTTGGGAGATCTGGGGATCATCCAGTCCAAACCCTGCTCCAGCAGGGTCACCCACAGCAGCTTGCCCAGGGTCACCTCCAGCTGCCTTGGCAATCTCTCCACACAAGGAGACTCCACAGCCTCTCTGCAAAGCCTGGGCCAGGGCTCCAACACCCTCACACCAAACAAGCTTCTCCTCCTGCTCAGCTGCAACCTCCTGGCTTCCAGTTGGTGCCCAGTACCCCTTGGCCTGGCCCTCAGCACCACTGAGCAGAGTCTGGCCCCAGCCTCTTGCCCCCAGCCTTCAGCTCTTGCTGGGCATTGAGCAGCTCCCCTCTGGGGCTGCTCTTCTCCAGGCTCAGCAGCCCCAGGGCTCTCAGCCTTTCCTCCTGCCAGAGCTGCTCCTGCAGTGCCCTCAGCATCTTCCTAGCCTCTGCTGGCCTCTCTCCAGCAGTTCCTTGTCTCTCTGCAACTGGGGAGCTGAATCTCATTGTAAGTTGTGAAGAGAGATTAAATCAGTCTGGAAAGCATCTGCTCAGATATCCCTGGAATTGCTTTCTGCAATGGAGGTGTGGTTACAAAGAGTATTTCCATCATGCCCTGAATCAGGAGGCTGTGGCTGAGGTTTGGTTCACCCAGGTGGTTTAGAAGCAGTGCACTTGGTAACATGGGGCCTTAAGCAAGGCTTTTAGTCTTCTAAAGACACCAGTCAGAGCCAGAGGGGCAGCTGAAGTCTGCTGCTGGAATGAATGTGATCTTGAAGACCTAGGTCTTTAAGACTTGACTGAAGGCCAGTGGCAGTCATGCTATTGGCTGGGCTGTGTGCTAGACACTTTCTCCCTTCTGAGCTTCATTCTCTCATCAATAAAATAAGGATAATTAACCTGCCTTTCATCCCCCTGGGGATCTTTTGTCTGCTTTGGCTCTGATCCCATAAGAAACCTTTGGGACAAATACATGCTTCATGACCTATTGAACCAGGGGGAGCAAGGTGTCCAAAGCACAAAAGCCAGGCTGCCCATTAAATGTTCACAGCAGCAAGATGACCTTCAGAAGAAACCCAGCAATATTTCAGCCAGCAATGGCAAAAGTGAAGATCAACCCCAAAGCTTCCATGGAAATTCACATTATTTCTCTTATTTGTTTTTTTTGCTGGCAGCTGCTGCATCTGATGTTATTGCATTTCATTAGTGGGATTACAGATATCATTTCAGATGAGTAGCATCATCAGAGGCAGTGACTCTATTGAGATGCAGCTCAGAGCAGAACTGGCCTCTCTGCTCCCTGGGATGTTGTTCCCAGCTGAGGCTTACAGGGCTCTAACAGTGCATCCCAAATGAGATCCAGTGCAAACAGGCAGAGAACAAATGGGAGATGTTATTTAAATGCCTCATTAAGAAAAGGAAATTTCATAGCTAGTCTCTCTCCTTTCCCTGCCTTTGCAGTTGATTTAGTTGACAGATCTAGATGAGAAACAACAACATTTGTTGATCAGAATTGCCTGTTATTGGTTACAATGTGCCCTGTATCAGTGCCTGTGGCTCAGCTGAGGGAAGGAGGGGGTGAGGCCCTATGGAAGTCCTCCAGGTCTTGGGAGAATATCTAGCCCCTGGTCAAATGAAGCATTAAAGCCTACTGGACTGTTAATAGAAGCTGCCCAAACAGCTTTGGGTTTCAAACAGCTCCTGCATCAACCTAAGCTCGAGTGGCTGCAGAGGAGGCAGACTCCCAGCCTCAGCCTGGTGCCCAGCACCACATTCACATGGGCTTAAGGCTCATTCAGGGAGCTCCAGACACTAAAGGCCCCAGAGGCAGAGTCCCATAGCCATGAATAAGACAGACACCTGCTGATTATGGCAGGGTCAGGGTCACTTCAGCCCTGTAAATGCATTCTGCATCTAGGTCAGGTTTCCCACAGGAGTCCCTGGGCTTTTGGACACCAGAGGTGGGCAGATGGCTTTCCAGAAAGATCCAACAGCTCCTGCCAGGAGGAGCCTGCATGGAATGGGTCTGAACAGAGTGTTCCAGGAACAGCTTGTGAGAGAGAACCAACAGGCACTGCATAACAAGAGGCAACAAAGCTCCCAAGGCAAAATGAGAACCTACCTCCTGCTTGGAAAACTCCAGGAGAGACTGAGGAAATAATGACAAGATCTCTGGTTTCACCTCTGTTAGGCAGGTTAGAGAGGAGACAGAAGCTTCAGCTGCTAAGTTCAGACCTTCCCTCAGGTCTTCTCTGCCTCCTGGCCTCCCTGGCTGTGCTTCTGCAGCCCCTGGCAGGTCCTGGGCTCTACATGTGGGCTAGAGCACCACTCACAGCATGGCCAGGAGATGACCTGGAATCAGCCACGTCTGCTGTTTGCCCTCACAATGTCCCTGTTGCCTGCAAAGGTGATTTAGCCTTCTTCCAGAGGTGCCACAGCCTCCTTTCACAGCAGGGGAACTGCAGCATGCAGGAGGAAAATTACTTCTCCTCTGCTGTAGACCTGAGATGGGAAGAGCAGCTTCCCAAGCCTCATGGCCGTGCTACTGAGGCACTGAAGCTTCTGCTCAACCTAATGAAGCTGCTGGAATGGGGGAGTTAAAGCAACCCAAATAAACTTCTCCCAGGAAGGGTGTGGGAACGTGCCTGGGCCCCTGGCTGACGTGCTGGTGTCTGACCTGCTGCCAGAGCAGGACAGAGCTGTGCTGCCTTTCCCTCAGCACTGTTGGAGGAGCTACAGGTTAGCCCTGGTATTAGTGGGGATGAATGTTCAGTGGGTTTACCCATGAATTGGAGGGAAGCTAATTTGCACTAAGGAAGGAATCACATCAGTCCAGCTGTGTTCAGTTAATTGGTGATGGCATTGGTGTGGCTGTTGGGTAGAAAGAGCACACTGCTAGTAGGGGTTAGCAAGGGAATGCATCCTGATTAGATTAGAGGCTGGAGAGAGCTCTGTCCCCTGACAGTCCAATACTGAAAGCAAATTATACCTCATTAGCATATTTTATTAGCTAATTGACTAAGGCATGCTTTTGAAGAAACACAGATAGAGCCTAGGGTAGCTCTGCTTTGCTGCCTCTGAAACCCTTGGCTGGGCTGGCTACTGCCATGCCAGTAGAGATAGTTGAGCAGTTAAGGGTTCAGCTAGACAACAGATTTCATAAACCACCTAACATTGAGCTGCATTATTTAAAAGCCCCTGTTAGACTATGGACAGGCAGGCAGAGAAGGAAGGGTGTTTTTAGTCCCTGAAACACATACTCAGGCAAATGTATGTTCCTTCACGTGCAGCCTCTCACATTAAGGTCAGCCTTTGTATGAAGGCTTCACTGATAAGAGACTATATTTAGGAGGAGAATCCTGCTCCAGTGCTCACATCCCCCTGATACCTCAATGATTATCTTTGTTACCCTTTCTGAACTTGTGGAGACAGGAGACAGACACAAAGATAACTGCCAGAACTCAGATCTTCAGTTGGCAGAAATGACTCATCTTCTCTCTTTTAATTGGGGTTGGCATTTCAGAGCCACAGCACAGCTGTCTGCAAACACAAAGCTGACTCTGTGCTATTTTAGCGTGTGGATCACAGGACAAAGTCCTTCCTGGGGATCCCTGCTCAAAAGACTCCCCAAAGCCATTACACAGCTTCTCCTCCCACTCTACTCTGCCCTAGTCAGGCCACAGCTGGAGTACTAGGCTGGAGTACTAGCTTCAGTTCTGGGCTCCCCAGGTCCAGAGAGACAAGGAACTGCTGGAGAGAGTCCAGCAGAGGCTGGGAAGATGCTGAGGGCACTGCAGGAGCATCTGTGGCAGGAGGAAAGGCTGAGAGCCCTGGGGCTGCTGAGCCTGGAGAAGAGCAGCCCCAGAGGGGAGCTGCTCAATGCCCAGCAAGAGCTGAAGGCTGGGGGCAAGAGGCTGGGGCCAGACTCTGCTCAGTGGTGCTGAGGGCCAGGCCAAGGGGTACTGGGCACCAACTGGAAGCCAGGAGGTTCCCCCTGAGCAGGAGGAAAAATTCTCTTCCTGTGAGGGTGTTGGAGCCCTGGCCCAGGCTTTGCAGAGAGGCTGTGGAGTCTCCTTCCCTGGAGAGATTCCAACCCCAGCTGTGGGTGCCCCTGCTGGAGCAGGGATTTGGACTGAATGATCCCCAGAGGTCCCTTCCAACCCCTACTAGTCTGGGATTCTGTGATGCATTCGGCACCTCCTGACTCCCTTGGCTGACTGAGGGCAGTCCCTTGTGGGGAGGTTACTCCAAGCTCCAGGCTTCTCAGAGTGTCTATTTTCTTGTTTCTCTGTACTCTGCTCCGTGGTTGTTGATGAAATAAATGGTGAGGCTGATTCCCATTCCCTTCCCTTCCCCACGCTCCTTACTTTGAATGCAAATCCACACAGAAAGATCAAAATGAATTATACTTTCTGCAGCAGGCTACATGGAAAATTGAAATGCACAGGGCCAGCTTGTTTGTTTGTTTGTTTTGGAAGTGGAAAGGAGAAACAATGTAGGAAAACATTAACACGCACCCCTAAACCTTGCATGCTTCCTTGCTTTCAGTTTCTGATGCTTTCTGCATGTCTGAACTCCCACAGTTGCTTTCAGTGCCAAGCTCAAGCAGGAAAATTGAAACCTTAATCTGCTAGTGACATAGATTGATGTCTAAATGACAAATAATATTCTGTTTACCACTAATAACAACTGATCTTCATTAAGACAACTATGCTGACTCTTAAAAAACACTTTCCAGAGCAGAATCTGGCTAAAGTCTGAGCTTTTGTGTTCAGGGAACAAAAAGGAAGCAGGGAGAGGAGTGTTCTGCTCCTCAGGGACTGCAGGCATTGGTAGGGTTTGCATCCCAAGGTGCAGAGTCCCACAGGCTGGAATTCCACACCTAGGCACAGTCCAAGGAGCTCAGCTGTTCTTGGGAACAGACTATCCTGTCTGCTAGATCCTGGGCAAGAAAAGCAAGATCCTGACACTTGAGGGGGGTGGCTGCAGGCGTTGTGTGCAGTCTAATACTCTGATAAAGAGACATGGGGTATGCTCTGAAAAACCTGGATCAGGCTCTCTGAGGCTTCAGTGGAGGTGCCAGGGTGACAGCTACATGACTTAACAGAATCACAGACTAGCTAGAGTTGGAAGGGACCCATTAGGATCATCTAGTCCAAAAAATGGTGGCCAGGGGATATAAAATGGGGGCTGGGGGCATAATATGGTGGCAGGGAAGCACAATATGGCTGACAGGGGCAACTAAATGGAGGCCGGGGGCAAGAAAATGGCTACAGGGCCTAGAAAATGGCAGCCAGGGTCAACAAAATGGCAGCCAGGGACAAGAAAATGGCTGATACGGGCAACAAAATGGCAGCCAGAGGCTATAAAATGGCAGCCAGAGGCAACAAAATGGCTACCGGGGCAACAAAATGGCAGCCAGGGGAAAGAAAACGGCAGCCAGGGGCAACGAAATGGCTACCGGGGCAACAAAATGGCAGCCGGGGCAAGAAAATGGCTGATACGGGCAATAAAATGGCAGCCAGAGGCTATAAAATGGCAGCCAGGGGCAACAAAATGGCTACTGGGACTTCATGTAGGAAAAATGGCTGCTGATAGAGTTTAAAGAGTTGAGGCCAATGGGAGAAACCCATGGACAGCTGAAAGGGAAGCAGTTAGGATCACAATGTCCTGAGTTGGAAGGAAGCCACAGGGATCATTGAATCCAACCCCTGTCTATGCACAGGTCAACCCCAAAATTACACCTGGGGGTGTTGTCCAGATGCTTCTGGAACCCTGTCAGACAAACTTACTTGCTCAGTAGCTGGTGGGAAGTGCATGCTGTCCTACCCCTGCCCTTAGCTCTGCTGGGCTTAGCTAATGCTTGGGAACATCAAGATGTAGTACTGAGGGACTTGGTTTAGTCTTAGGGACATGGTTTTAGGTGATGGTGATAGGTTTGGGCTCGATGATCTCAGAGGTCTCTTCTGACCTTGATAACTGTTTTCACTTCAGCCAGCTCACTGCTTGCTTCCCCTGCCCAGGCAGTGTGGCTGGAGCCAGATTCTTTCATGTACCACAACAACCTGAAGAAGGGGATGCTTGTGATCAACCAGCTCCTTTTTCAAACTCCACATGTCATTAAGAAAGTGGTTACCTGTGTCCCCAGAGCAGCTAGAGGTCACTGGTGTCTAAGCTCGTGGTCATGGGCCAGCTGTGATTGTCTAGCATTTACTTGTCAAGGAGAGACCTCAGCCAGTTAAGCAGTGGTCAGGCATCGGCCCAGGCTGCCCAGGGCAGCGGTGGGGTCACCATCCCTGCAGGGGTTCATAAAGCACCTGGACATGGCACTGGGTGATGTGCTTCAGTGGCATGGTGCAGTTGGGTCAACGACTGGACTGGATGATCTCAGAGGTGTTTTCCAACCTAAACAACTCCATGATTCCCTGAAGTTTTCAGATAACCTGTGTGCCCATGTGCTGTCTGTCCCTGGGTTCTGCACAGCCCCACCGCCCCACACACTGGCAGGTGAACCAGCCACCTCTTCTCACTCTTACAGAGATACCAAACCTATCCTCCGGCTGAGGTGCCCTCTCAGCTCACCCTGGGCAGGAGCTCTCCCAGTTCTCAGCTAACATCTATCTCTTTGGGATCACAGAAGGGATGTTTGTGCCACAGGGACCTGCACAATTTCTTGTGTTTCTGCAAATCCCAACACCGTGCTGCTGCTGATTGATTATAGTAATTTTGGTGTTCCTATCATCCTATTCATATCACAGCAGGTATTGCTTGTAATTATTAAGGCTATTTGTTATTAGAGATGCATGGGTGGTGAAATACAATGAGAAGCAAGAAATTTAACTGATAATAAAATTAGCTGATCGTGGCAAGTCAGTCTGCTAATTATCTCCAAACTGTGTCTGTCAGCTCTGATTTGCATTTCTTAGGCTCCTCACTCCCCAGGGGAGTAGCTTTTGCAGGGCTGCCTTCTAAGGACACGCTGAATTTCCCAGCAAGAGAGGTCTGCACCTTTGCTCTCATACAGGTTCAGGCAGCTTCATCAATACCTGGTGGCAAACAGGCACTGGTTGTGTCAGTTATGGCAGAAGAGATTATTCAAAGGAAACACTGAGTCACTTCCCAACAAAGTACCACCCTGTGCTGAAAAAGCTTGATGCCTTGGAGGGAACAGCATTAATAGACTTCAACTGCTTTGAAATGAATATGTGGGGCTTTTCCACAGAGGTGGAACAGATCCCTGGCAGAGGAGGTGCTAGAGTAAGGTGAGAGAGTAAGGGTTAAGACTCACCAGGAATTGCTTACAGTTCCAGACTAAAGGAAGCCTGCAGACAGAGAAGGAACATTGTCTGAATCATAAGAGACAGCAGCATGGAATTGGAGAAGAGTTTGGGTGGGAAGGGGTGTTCTAGGATTAGCTGGCCCAGCTCCCAAGCCCTGCCGTGGGCAGGGCCATCTCCAGCTAGGTCAGACCATGCAGAGAATGATGCTGGTGTCCTTCAAAGTCAAGGACTTTGTGAATAACCTTTCAGCTGAGGAGTGGGGAAAGCTTCCAGGTGTCTGTGTGTGTGCAGTTGGGAGGTCACATATTAAAGACTGAGGCAAACATTCTTCAAGAGAAGGGTAGGTCAGGAGGGTGGAAATAACCAAAGAGGAGGTGGAAAAGACAGGGAGAGATTTCAGTAGCCGTCCCAAACATGCTGCAAAGAAAAGCAGCAAACCTCTTGCAGTCAAGTGCTAGAAATGTGAGAAATGGGATGGAGAAAGCACAATATTGTTGAGATATCAGAGGATATAATATTGCCCCAACAGACCTGCGTGTGGCTTGAACCACAATGGTCATTCCTATTTTCTGCTCAGAGTATATCTGCTTTCTCAAGCTGGGCTGGGATATAAATGGGCTGAAATGTTACCTTTAGAACTTTTCTCCAAGTGTGAAATGCACAGCCACAGAAACCCACAGGCCCCCAGGAGGGAGCTGAACAGCTCTGCTGGTCACAAAGAACACCCAGGGACTGTGAGCTACCAAGCTGAGCTCTGATGCACCACCACCATGGCAAAGTGAACCAGGCAAGAGTTAATACAGCTGCTAAGTAGTCACTCTAAAAAGCTCTCCTCCTCTGGGAATGACATGGCTGTGTGCTTGGCAGGGCCAGGCTGGACTGGAATGGTGTCCTGGTTTGAGTTAGGACATAACTGACTCTGTTCAGAGATTTGACTTTCCAGCTCAGTCTCTCCCAGTAACTGTCTGCAGCTCACAGCCTCTTCTCCCAGTGTCTGCTTCTCATCAGAGCCTCAGCAGACTGGGAGAGCAGTCAGACATGTGAGACCTCAAAGGGAGGTTCCCCTCCTTTCCAGAAAGCCACAGTGGCTTTTGCAGGACCATGGCTCCCTAGGACTTGGGAGCAGCCTTGTTATAGTCTGCTGCCTGGAAAGACTGAAAGTGGGAAACTTTCCATCTCAGACTGAACCCAGCACACTTGCAGATAGAGATGTGTCTGGTCTCTGCCCCCCACTCCCTTTGCATGGCATTTCCACTTGACATTAGCTAGTGGTCCCCCTCCAACAGCTGGAGAGCTGGGAAGGAACATCCCAACAGCTTCTGGATATCCAGATCCCTCCAGCAAAATAGACAGAGCATCCCAAGCACAGTCTGGGAAGCGGGAAGACACAGAGGTGTGATAGCAAGGTCACTGCAGCCAAGCAGCAGCACAGGCACACTTCCATCTGTCTAAATCTTGGAGTAGATTTGAACATGATGGTGGGCAGAGGCTAAAGGGCTGGAAATGGGAGATGACAGTGTGCTTGAATGCACAGCCCCTGTTTGCCCTTGGGAGGATTATGAGCCATACCTGAAAGCACACTGCCCCAGGATCAGGTAAATTGGCTTTTATTGAAACATACTGCAATATGAAAAGGGGTTGGGGGGGGACAGGGATAGGAAAGATTCCAATTTAGCACAAGTACATTGCATTTCAGGCTCCCAAATAACTATTGATATCTGCTGTCCTGGAGCAAATCATATCTGCCTTGACAAGCCAGACAGCTGCTCTTCCTCTATCTTCCTTTTGTGATCTTTAATAGCCACAGACTGTTGTGGTATCTTGAAAGAAGAAATGTTTGTGACTGACTTGATGGATGTCTCACCTCCTGCTATTAGCCTTGCTTCAAGGGTTCATCTAGTGCCTGCTCCTGCCTACAAACCTCAGATCAAGTGCTTTTGGAGTGAGAGGTGGCTGGGTGGTACCACTGCCCAGTGGGTGCAGTGCACAGCTGCCCTTCCCCTCCAGCTGGCAGCAGGGGGGCAACAAGATCTCCTGATCACCCTAAAAGATAGTTGAAGTAGAAGCAACTTCTGGAGCTTATCTGCTCCAGACTCCTGCTCACAGCAGGGCCAATTTTCAAGTCCTGCAAGTGTTCAAAAACCAGTCTGGATGAGGCCTTGAGCAATCTGGTCTGGTGGGTGGCATCCCTGCCCATAGTGGGTTGGAACCAGATGATCTTTAAGGTCCTTTCCAACCCAAACCGTTCTATGACTTAGGAGCAACCTTGACACTCAGAGCACCTAAACATCTGCTTCTAGGGAACATCCTTAAGTTGAAGGGTATCAGGGAAGTCACAATTAGCTACCTGAATGCCTCTGCTTTTTGTGTCTCCATTTACCTTCTTACACATCCCTGGTCAGGTTTGTGTATTCCTAAATGAGGAAACCCAGCCCCTTTGGGCCAGGCTGCAGAGCCAGCATCATATTGGAGGGAGGGGCAAGCCTGACTCATTTAGTAAGAATTTGGGCAAATACAGTAATAAACAGGGTCCTCTCTACACTTCCCTGTGGCAAACACCCATTTTTGATGCACTGGTGGAGCACTGAGATTGGTCCTTCCAATCCACAATCCAATCCACTCGGGAGTGGGAAGGGACTGCTGCTGTAATGTGCTGTGTGCTCCTCCTAGCTCCTGTACTCTCCCTGCAGAGCTGAGACCAGAGAGGATGGTTTTCCCTTTTGCAAATCTCACACTTCTAGCTGCCAGCTAAGAAGAACACTAACAGAAAGAGAAATTCAGATCCTCCACCATGAAATTAACAGCCAGGCTTTGTGGTTTCAACAGGTCCCCAGTGGAACCCTTCCCGTGTTGGCCTCCAGCTGGAGCGCAGTAAGTAGCCACGTGGCTGAGCGGATCACCTAACACACTACCAACCCCTGGCACCTTCCCTCCTAGCACTGCTGCTGTCTCTGTAGCTGTTATTGCTGAACTGCTAGCACTTTGTCATTAA
Organism: Galbula dea; assembly: GCA_013399015.1. Lineage (NCBI taxonomy): Eukaryota > Metazoa > Chordata > Aves > Piciformes > Galbulidae > Galbula > Galbula dea. The sequence goes on from VWZX01007829.1 coordinate 722,603, forward strand.
TTGATATCAATGATTAATTCGTTACCTTCCTCATGACTAAGGAACCTAATGGTTTTCATGACCACTGGATAAAAACGTTTTGGAATCCAGTAGATGATCCAATAGTGAAGACAAGGCAGTGTTCAAACCACTCCCTCACTCCACTAGCCTTTTTAGAACCTGCTCCCAGCCTCATCAGAAGGTGAAATTGGTTGCAGGAGGTGGCCTCCTTGGGTTTTTTGTACCAGCACAACAGCTCTTGGAGGACGTGGCAGTGGGAGATGAAGTCTGCCATGGGCTCTGTGGCCTTTGGTTTGTGGGCAGGCAGCACTGCAGAGCCCTAGAGAAATGGGTGCTCAGCACCTAGAATCAGAGAACATTTTAGGTTGGAAGAGACCCTTAAAGGTCACCTAGCCCAACCCTCCCTTCAATGAGCAGGGAGACCTTCACCTAGAGCAGGAGCCCCAAACAACCTGACCTTGAAACCCCCCCAAGATGGGGCATTTACCACCTCTCTGGGCAGCCTGTGCCAGTGCCTCACCACTCTCAGTGTACAAAGGTTCTTCCTTATATCCAGTCTAAGTCTCTCTCTTCTAGATTAAAACCATTTCCCCTTGTCCTATAGCTACAGGCCCTGCTAAAGAGTTCATCCCCATCTTTCTTATAAGCTTCCTTCAAGCACTAAAAGGCTGCAACAAAGTCTCCTTGGAGCCTTCTCTTCTCCAGGTTTAACAACTGCTTCTACAAATAAAAGAGCAGCAGCTATTAACATTTCATGTCTCTTCTTGGATGCCCAAGGTCTAGCAGGGCTGGAAGCAGTCAGGATACTGTAAGAAGCAGTGTACTCAGAGGCACTGGTCTGCCTAGGTCAGACAGCACAGAGAGGAACAATGGGCCTCTGCCCAACAACTGGGGTTTAACATGATGGTGCCACAACTGTAGAGCAGCCTGAGAACACAAATGCTTCAGCAGAAGATACCAGTGAGGGGAGACACTGCCTAGCATCCACTTTCCCTTTGGTCTTGCAAGAGAAACACCAAGTGCCCTGTGCAGTTGTCTGTGGGGTTGCANCAGAGAGGAACAATGGGCCTCTGCCCAACAACTGGGGTTTAACATGATGGTGCCACAACTGTAGAGCAGCCTGAGAACACAAATGCTTCAGCAGAAGATACCAATGAGGGGAGACACTGCCTAGTTTGGTCTTGCAAGAGAGAACACCAAGTGCCCTGTGCAGTTGTCTGTGGGGTTGCATGGCAAGTCACTCATGCTCTAGACCAACAGAGAGGCACCCTAGCTGCTGCTCTGCAGTGCTGCCTGGCCTCATGTCAGCCTAAAGCTTTGCTTGGAATCAGAGAACAACTCTCTCAGAAATGCTCTAAGTAGCTAACCTGAAGAGTAAGTACCAAGCCACCAAGATAACCCAAAATCCAAGCTGGCCCAACACCCTGACCATCAGCTTCTGAGTTACACTGGCCCCTGAAGGATGCCTGTTGCCCATGCCATCTCCTCTTCCCTTTCTGTCATTCCAGATGGGCCCTATCTGAAGGATTCCATCAACATCCAAAGCCTTGCTGTTTCCTCCATCATCACACTGTATTTCACAGACCTGGGGCAGCAGGTTGGCTGGACCACAGTAAGTTTGTCCTTGCAGCAGTCAAGGTGATGCATCTTCAGGTATAATGTGGGTTAGCATTGGATGACTCCAAGTTCCTCAGCCTGTCCTTGGCCACCCCAAATGGCCTCACTACTTTATCAGCAGTCAAAGCAGCATTAAATGGGTGTGAGCCATGTTATCAATGTGTTAACTCTGACATCAACTAAAGGTTAGCAAGTGGACATAATACTGCTTGAGAGGGGCAAAAAAAAGTCAATTTTGGGGAGAAAAAATCCATTTTTAACAAGAGCTTTAGCTTATCTTGGGGTTTCTCTGCCTGTGCAGGAACTGCAGCCAAGTACATTCATTTGCTGCAAAGCTCCTCAGCTTTGAAAGTGGAAGGAAACTGAAAAGAAAACATGGATTTCTGGTAATCCTGTTACTAATACAGGAAAATGACTGGGTGGGAATGTCTTACTCTTTGTTCACCCAAAGAACAGCTCTGAGAGCATGCTGAGGCCAAGGATTCCAAGCAGAAGATGTCTAGCCAGGCTTAGGAGCCATAAAACTTCTGAACCTCTGTGTAAAACACAAGCATTTGCCATAGCAACAATACCTGCACTGCTCTGAAGGTAGCAGCATGGTCTGGTTTCACTTCCAGTCTCAGTGTGACCCCTTACTGTGCTGTGAGCAGCTGCTGGAAGGTCAGGATGGTGGGAGAGAGACATGTTCCACCCAAATGGGCCTGTGGGGACTCTAACCTTACCTCTGTGCAAGGGGGAAGCAAAAGGATCAGTTCTGTCACAGCTCAAAGGCAGAGAGAGCAGAAGGGTTGGAAAGGAGAGAGGAGGAATGGGAGGTGAGGAGACCTTTCCAGTGTCCTGCAGCAGGCATGGGTGGTGACATTTCCCTGCAGAGCACAACTGGGAGCAGTGCAGACCTCCTGCTTGCTACAACCAAGTCATCTGCAAGCACCTTCTTTATTCTCTCCCTTCCTGGTGGTTTATGCAGCCTAAGACAGCAACATAACCAAAGCTTAATATCCCATTATAAATAGTGCAGCTGTGACCAGAGGCTAACACTGCAGGCAGGGCCTTTTTCCTTTTCTAATCATTTCATCTGTTAGTGCAGGAAGTTGACTCTGAGTTGCTGGATGCTCATCCCAGCTCCGTTCCCTGTTCTAAATCATCTCCATTCTCACTAGGAGAAAACTCCTTCCTGGCCATGTCACCTAAACAGCCAAGAGATTTCATTACAGCTAGTCTGTGGCAATAAAGAAAAGGTTCACAGAAGATTGTGTTCTGACAACAGCAATTCAGACTGCATTTGTACACAGGATCTACACTTCTAGTGCCATTTTTAGAGCTCTCATTCACCCATCCCCTTGGATGCTCCTCCAGATTTATGCCCACAGGAGGGATGCTTCTGATTTAATGGGCTGGCATTTAAATAAACAAGGTACAGAATAAAAATACCCTTATCTCATCAGCAAAGTGATAGCTGAGCTACAAAGGGCCACATTCAGGGCTGGACTCCAGAAACAGGCACAGCAGCACATTGAGATATGTTGCTGCTCTCCCAGAGATGCATGCATTAGGCATGGAGATGTCTAGGGGGAAACTAAGCACAGAGGTAGAGCCTCTGGGGCTTTGTTGCCTCACTGGGGGTCACACCTGAGATGCCCACTCAAGGATCAAGGAGGCTGAGACCCTCAGGGCTTGGGATTTACAGCAGGGTAATGTCTGTTCCCTCCCCTTCCTCTCAGAGTACACCAAGGTTCTCCTGTGACCAGGGGATGAGCAGTGTGCTCTCTGTGTCTGGCAGAGGTCCCTCAGCTGGTCCTGGAGATGTGGAATGGCCCCAGGAAGGCTGTGGGAGGAGTGTGATTTGAAGCAATTCTTGAGTACTGATGGGTTTGAAAAAGCCAAACTGCAGCAGAATGCATCTCCCCTGTAACTGAGGTGAGCTTTGGGCTTCCATGGGTGCCCTAATCTGGGGATGGAAGAGAAGACTTCAGTAAAGGTTTGTAAGCTCTCAGTGGAATAGAGAGTGCAGACATTAGGAGAAAGTGAGAGGACCTGAGGAGTTTGAAGGAGTGGCAGGGCTGGAAGTCCCACAAAACCAGTGGGCCAGCATGAAGAAGATAAAGGTGAGAAAACTCATGTGCTCAGTGCTTGGGAAGGAGCTTGAGAGCAAGGTGAGAGAGAGAGCTGAGGATCTGCAGGAAGTATCAGTGCAGAGTGTTACTGAACACATTTGCCAGCAGATACACATCAGAGCTGGGGTATTTGTGGCCAAGTCAAGCACAGGTAGTTGTGGGACAGGACTCCAGAAACTGAAGAACACTTTCAGAGAACTGTGGGCCCTTGGAAAGCTTAGCAGCAAAGCCAAACAGAGAGAATGTTTATTTGAATGTGAGCAGCTTCAGAAGAGCTACAGCAAGGTCCCAAGGAGAGAGAAATTCCCAAACACTTTTCCATGTCTCAGCCTCCTGCAGCAACAGACAGTGTGATTCCAGATGATCTCCAGGAGAAAAGCAAGAAGCCACTATTTCCTCCAGAGCACCTCTTCCCAACTGGAGTTACTTGTCATGCAAAGCACCTCCCCCTCCAGCTGGCAGTTCGCACTGGGCAGAGCTTTCTGCCTGAACACACACCAAGTGCTGCTCTACCCTGGTCCAAGCCAAGCCTCCAGCTGCTCCCACTCCAGCACTGGGAACCTTCAAAACACTCTAACCTTTCACAAAGGCAAACTACAGGCACAAGGTTGGTTTTATTTCTCATTTAATTAAGTCTAATAATTTCCAACCTCCAGGGTTATCAGCAGCCAACAGCTTGCAGTTGCCCGATTTCTGCAGTGTTTGTGCCTCTCCTTGGGCCACCTACACTCCTGGCTCTGCTACTGCCCAGTGGCAGCATGAAGTCAACTGATAAGGGAACAGGAGACCTCTGAAAGTGCCCAGCTGGCTGATTGGGATTCCTCAGATGCTGCTTCTAAGAAGGCAAAGAGTGCTGCAATAACTTCTCTGTGTCTCAGCAGCAATGCCGTAAGCTGGTGGAGAACCCTGCCAGGGCGTCCATTCTTCAGGCACCTGAGGCACTCAGGGAGCTACTAGGAAAACTAATTCTGAGGGGTGAGTGTTTTTGCTGCTCTAGAGCACAGTACAGGCTGAAGAACCTGTGCATACCTGGTCACAGTAAAACTCTGGAGGTTTTACCACTTGAAGGGCAAGAAGAAGGGAGAGGGAATTCAGGAAGCACGAACAGAACAAGCTCTTTCTTTCAGCTACATGTAACTTTACTCTTAAACCCTGCTGCTACTTCAAGGATCAAAGGACTACTTGATGCATGGTGCTGCGAAGTGCAGACCCTTTCCTATCGGTATTCAGAGTAGCTAGGGAGGTCAAGAATGTGGCAGGCTATGCAAATCTGAGAAGCCTTAGGATCCCTCTAGAATGCATAAGCCTGGCAAAATTATTCTGTAGGGGGGATTTCTGCCCAGCCCGATTCTGGGGTAAGGAGAGAACAAAGAGAGGAATCCACCGGTGTTTGGGAGAGTGGATCCAGAAGTGAAGCAGTGTTTGGGAGGACCAGGTGCTCCTTTTGTCACTCTCTGCCCTCCTTGCCTGGTGACCTTGACAAGTGACTGAATCTCTCTGTCTCTCAGTTTCCAGCAGGAAAATAACAGCATTTTCCTCTTTGCAAAGTGCTTTGAGGCTTCTAGATGAACGGCACTGTGAGGAGCTAGTTGAGGATGTTGGTAACAGCCAGATGTTAAGAAGCACTGTTTCATGGAGCTAGCTACATAGCAGATGATCAATATACATTTGAAAATGATACACATTTTATAGCAGATCTCAAGATGCTGTCAGAGCCCTGGGAAGATCTGGCAGCAAATCTGAGCTCACATTGCTGTTTGGTTCCAAACAGAACTCCGTGTTTCACTGAATATGCATAGGTACAAAGACACGCAGCATGCATGGATGGGTGAGCAGAAGAGGAGCATTGTCAAGTGGCAGTCATTTGCCACTTTCAGCACGAGGCATACAAAGGCTTGTGCCCTCAGGGAACAATCCTGACCAGAGTATCAAGTGGTCTGGTGGCAAAGCTGTGCTTTAGAGAGCTTAGTCTTAGGAGAAGAGGCAGGAGGGAGTCGGGATTTCACCTCCCTTTTCCAGAGCGAGCACAAGCCTGGCTCAGGGACAGACAGCATCTGTCACTGTTCCCTCCCCAGCTCCTCAGCTGGCCTGAGTCAGCTGCAGTTTGCCTATAAAATCCTCCAGCAAATCCATCTCTACCTCTGCTCTCTGCAGTAAGCATTGAGCTGCAACCTGAAATGCTGCTGGACACCCAGTCACTGCACAGCTGCCCAGAGAAGGGAAGCTTCAGGTGACCTGCACATGCCATTGAACTTCTGTAGAATGGATTAGCTGCTTCTATGGGGGCTGAAACAGAAACCATCCCATATTCAAGGAGCCCCAAAGAATTGCACTGCCTGATGCCAAACTGCTACAGATTAACTTAGGTTTTCTTTGCAAATGTAAAAATACAAACATTTTAAAGAGCTGAAAATGTGGTGATGCTGCTAAAACTGTGCCAGTATCATCCCCAGTAACTGTGTGGCCTTTGATGAGGCAGCAGAGGATATGAAGTAGAAATCAGTCCAGAAATTAATAATGTTTCCTAATGAGTACTTAGGACTGGGACTGTAAAAGGAGTCTAAGGTAGTTAGAGTCTAAGTTTAATGTCATTTGAGGAGCTGAGGAGGGGAGTTGAGTGTCTGTGTCTTTTGTGTTTCTCAGCAATCCCAGCAGCACACTGTATGCTTGCACACAGCAAGGCTGTCTGTCTGTCTGTCTGCTACCAGCAGCTCCTCCTCCTCATGTGCTGTGCCCTGGCCCAGGCTGCCCAAGGCAGTGATGGAGTCACCACCATGGAGGGGCTCAGAAAGCAGAGATGTGCCACTTCCTGGCATGGTGGTGCTAGGCTGGCAGTTGGGTTTGATGATGCTAGAGGTCTTTGCCAACCCTACTGATGCTGTCTTCTGGCTCAGCCTGACCCTGCCCAGGCTGCAACTGGTCCTTTGGCTCCCATTTATCAGACAGACCAAGCTCTGTCCACTAGATGATTTATACACTGCAGCTGCTTTTCCATCAGTTACCCAGGCCATGCTTGAGCTCTCTTGTGTCTCTTGCTGTGCTGGGAGCTTCAGGCAACCACCCAAAGCCCTTGTCCTGGCTGCAGGTGTGCCCTCTGCTTCCCCTGCCCCAAGCCAGATGCCAGCTTGGCAGCAGGAGAGAACACATCAGGACCAGCACTGGTGCAGGGGGAAAGTCCTTACATGGCATGGAAAGAGCTGCAGGAAGGGATCAGGGTGGGAGAAGCTGGGTGGCCTTTCCCCAGCTCTGCTCTGCAGCTTGTCATGATGAGATGGTGTGAGGCTATGCCAAAAGGCAAGCTGATCCAAGACAGGGTGTGTTGTGTGGCACTGGGGAAAGGGCATGCTGTGACCATTGCAGAGAAGAATCAGCTGATGCCCTCGTGTGAGGATTGCTAATCTGTTGGCTGCCTGTAAAGATTCTCTTGGACCTTTTTCAGACTCCCTCCACTCCACCCCCTGTTTATAGCCACCTTTTGTCCTCTGCCTTTCCCAGACCAGCACACATGGTGCTGTTAGCTCACATCAAACCCCTTGGGGGCTCACAGTTGGGAACAGACTCACACAACTGCTACCAGGACAAACTCTAATAAGCCCTTGGCTGCAGTGTGTTCCACAACAGAGTGGGCTCTTAGCCCCTGATTAAATGTTTCCATACACACACACACACACACACACAACCACTTTTGGGAGCCTAAACAGAGCACAGAAATCATGGTGTCACCTAGAACAAGAGAATCTGGCATTTGCCTGCTAGAGAATGCTCAAGTCTGTTACTTTTGGAGACAGCCCTGCTGTCAAAGGCTGAAATGTCAAAAAGTTTCCCTCTGTAACAGAGGGGAAAAAAATAGCATTGGGGGTTCCAAATGGAGGAAGCCTAACTGCAGAGTACCCCTCCCCAGGCAGGCAGGGCCTGCTCTTCCACCCACTACCAGATTCCAAGCAATGATCCCAATGATCCCTCCCCTTCCAGGTGACTCCAGCAGCAGCCAGGATTCAAAGCTGTGTCTGTTTCTGTCATGCTTGGTTGGCTTTTAACTGATGTATCAGACTGGCAGGAAGCAAGCTGCCTTCAGCTTTTGGGCTGTGATGTTCAGTGTCATTTGGATTCCAAATAGGCATCTGATGGCACAGCCAAAAGCATCAAGAGGAGATAACTGGAATTCTAGCCACCTCCCATGAATCATTCCTGACTTGGCTGATGTTCTGCACAGAAACCTCTCATTTCCTAGATGGATTTCACTCCTCTGCTAAAGAGACAGCAGAAAACCCCCCGTGTGTCATGTCAGTCCTCAAAATGAAGCCAAACTGAAGGATGCCTAGGTGCTGTGGTTGTTCTTGCTCCCCTGCCTGCAGTGGTGCCCCTGCCCACTCTGACACAGCTCTGTTCTTTTCCATTCCTAGTTTTTTCTAACAGAATACACGGGGCCTCTTCTGATCTACCTGCTCTTCTACATTCGCCTCTCAACCATTTATGACCAACTGGAAAGCAAGAAGAACTTCAGGCACCCAGTGGTTCAGTAAGTGACACTTGCATGAGCCATTCTCCTGGGGGCCAGGGAGCCAGAGGGCTGGAGCCTGCATCTCCCAGGCTGAGAGGCTGCATGCCTGATCCCAGAGGCTGTGGGAGTTCAGGCTGGTCTTAGCAACAGCATCTGCACAGCACTCTCAGACACAGGGTGATATTTTGGGGTGTGGGGGGGAGTGTCCTGTGCACAGGCAGGAGTTGGACTTGATGATCCTCATGGGTCCTCTCCAGCTCAGGACATTCTATGGTTCTATGATAGGAGCAGCTGGGCATTTCAGCAGGACTCAGAACCCTGAGCAGAAATGGGATCCCAGTTGCCATGGTCACTCACATGATCTGCTCACAATGGCAGATGTAGATTGACCAAATGCTTGCACTCTGGACACACAGCCTGACCAGAAGCTGAAATAATGAACTCAGCAGGTAGCAACCTAAAGTTATGCTTGACAGAGAAGACAAGACTTCAGGTGTCCCAGCCCCAATCTCTTCACTCATTCCCACTCATAAGATGAGCGGCATCAGCATCCAGCTCAGAAGATAACTCCACCCACACCAGGTTTCACCTGGGCACAGCCAGGAGGAATATCAAGAGGCCTGGGTGTCCTGGGTCAGGTCAGGAATCACAAGAATCATACATGTCATGAGTTAGCTCAAGAGCAACTGAAAGTCTCCACAGAAGGACCATAAGAATTCACAACTAGTAGTCTGATTTTCAGAGCTAACCTTCTCAGACTATAACTGTGCCCCCAGGACCATGTGCAACATATTTGAGTGCTGAAAGACTTTTAAGAAACCAAACCCTCAAGTGACAAACAAAGCCAAGAGCTCAGCCACTGTTAGGGAGCAGCAAAGGTTGTATCTGGCTGGACACAAATCAGAAGAGCTCATACATAAGCATATATTATTTTATATCTAAAAGAAACCTGGTAGCTTTGCCTCTCCCCACCCCTGGACAGCAATGCTAGCAAGGAGAATTAAATAGCTCCAATATAATACAGCAGGAGCTGACCACAAGGCAATGCAACCTGCTTAGGCTGCTAGAACTCCAGAGTGTGTCAAAGAAGCAATGAAGAGAGGACAGCCAACCAAGACAGCTTTTTATGACCTCCAACTATCATTGCCAAGCCTGCTGGAGGACTCTGGAAGAAACAAAGCAGACCTGAAGGATGAGAAAGTGGCAAGCAGCTTCACACAGTAAACCCCAGGGATGCTCAAGGCACTGCCACCACCACCCCCACGCCTCCCCAGGGCGATGGTTAAAGCCCCAGGCAGGCTGGGAGCTATCACACTTAAGGAATTTACTTCTCTTCAGTGTGAGCCAGGAATGTCTTGACCTTTTTTAAGTGGGCAAGGGGTGTGCAGAACCCTTGCAGTGACCACCCATCAACAGGTTCACATGAGGTCCCCATCCCAAGGCAAATGACTTTTGAAGTGCCCAGCAGAGCTGGAGGCTGGCTCCAGACTTTGGATAAGTCATTAACTGTTGGAGAATTTCTTAGCTCAACTCTCTCTGGTTTAATTGCTTGGAAATTCTTTAATCTTTGACTCTGGCTACCATAGGAGATGCATAATAAAAGTATTTGAGATTTCACATGCTGAAACCCACTTTCCACTTGTGTCTTCTAATTGGTTTGCAGTGAGATGGGCTCTGGTAGCACAGTAAAGGTAACCATGACAAAATGCCACCAGGAATCACTCCTGACACTTGTGTCTGAGCCTCCATCCCTCTGAGCTGCAGCTCATCCTGGGAAGCAGATCAGCAGTGCCTGTTACTGTTTCACACTCTTCCTCAGGAGAGGATCAGGAGAATAATTTCTACAACAATTAGCTCATTTCTTTCTAACTGGCACCACCAACAACAGAGCCATCAGAACGGATTCACTCTGCAACAAAATCTCATTTTCCCTCTGCAAGGAGATGAAACACAAACTGCCTCCACTCAGCTCCTGGAGCTGGCAAAGGACAAGGAAACCATTCAGGAGATACTGAGAGCGTTTGGAAATGTCAGCCACATCCTACACAAGCATTCAGGTAGCACTAAGGCATGGGAGCTGTCTCGGGGAGGAGCAGAGCAGATGCCTGCTCCCAGACACAGCTGTCCTGCTGTAATGCCTTGGCAGGGCTGTGGCTCACAGCCTGAGCTCAAGGAGTGCTGCTGAATTCAAGGGTAGACAAAAAAAATGAAGTTGCTTCCCTGCAACGTGAAGACAACTTTGCAGAATGCTGACAATGGTTCCACTAATCTTGGCTTCCAGATGCTTCAGTTAAGGCAACCCCTCAAACCCCATTTCCCTGTGACACTGCACTTCTGGGAGGTTAGGTCCTTATTCTTCTGCAACATTAAGCTGGGGAGTAATAAAAAGCCATTTTTCCCTTACCTTCATTTCCTTTTTCCCCCTCTTCCAGCCTGGCCTGCTTCTGCCACTGCTTGCACTACAGCAGGCACCTTCTGGAGACGCTGTTTGTGCACAGGCTCTCGGGAGGGCACACGCCTCTGAAAAACATGATCAAGGTGACAACATCTTTATCATCCTGGCTGAGGGACAATCTCCTCATATCAAAGCAGGCTTGGGAAGGAGATAGGAAGTTTAATTTATTTCCTAGCTGCAGGAATTATGATTAGTCAAAATACAAAGACAGGAAGGGTTTCAGGGCCACGTCCCCCCAGACATGGACTGACATCAATGTCCATTGTAGCTCCTGTGTGTCACTGTCCTCCCGAACTCCCCCACCCAAGGGGCTGATTGTCATGCCCAGGGTCTTTTTCAGACTGAAAGCTCTTTTATTCTGAGATATGCTGCTGCAACAGCTAGCAATGCGGGCAGAAATAACACTCCACTTCCTCAGTGCAGCACAAAGAGAGAGCAGGAGACAGGCCTTGCATTACAAAGCTAAAACCAAACTACAAGCAGAAAAAAAATATTAATATTCTCCTTCTGGAGGTGGAGGCCTCAGGAGAGAAGATACTGAGCTGGCCTAAAGCCTGTGGTCTTTGGCAGACAGAAGACTTTCAGCTCCTGAATTTCAACTGTGTCATTACTCATTAGCTGTCTTATTTCACACACTCAACCTTGGCCATTCTGTATCACCTCACCCCCACCCCATCCAGTGGGATGCAAAGATCCTCCCCTCCTGTAAAAGCTTTGCAATAGATTGAACATTTTAGCAACAAGGTAACCATCTGGCCATGAGAGGAGGCTCTGCTTGATGCCAGGGAGAAAGGAGGTAGTGAGATGCATAGCTAGAGATGACAGAATCACAGAAGGTTAGGGGTTGGAAGTGACTTCAAAAGATGCTGGTTTACAGTACAAGCCTATGGCTGCAGTCACCAAGCAGAGGCAGCTGGAGTGCTGCTGCATACCAAGGGCATGGAGCGGGGCTGAGCCCGTGGGAGCAGGTGCAGAGTGTAGCCCAAGTCTCTTTACAGGAACTGTGTGGGTTTTCTGGTGAGGGTCAAAGCTGGCCTATCCAGTCTATCCCCTTGGCTAGCATCCTGTGTGGCTAGCTCTAGCTCAGTGGGAAATGCTGAGTCAGAGCTCAGCTGTGGTCACCAGCCCTAGGCTTTTAATAGTCCAACACAGAGAAACGTGCCCTTCATCAGCAGAATCACACAAGGAGAAAACATCATCAGTTCCTGCAGCAGGCATAAAACACTCCACACAATCCAGACAAGATCTGCACTCTGCATCCTTTTAGTTATTACTATTTTTAGTGCCTTTATAGCACCTGGAAAAGATCTAAATGACTCAGGAAGCCACTGCAAAGTCTTTCAGCGGTCATTTGGGGTTTGCACCTGCTAGAATTTATAAAGTCATAGTTTGTGCTTCTCACCCATTCTAACCAAAACACCCCTCTTTTGTCCATTCCAGGGCTGTGCCTTTTACTGGGGATTCACCTCTTGGATTGCATACTACATCAACCACCCCTGGTACACCCCACCATGTACGTATGAGCCGAGGCCAAACAGGCCTCGCTTGGAGCAAAGCTTTTGCTATGCAACCTTAAGGCCTCCAAAATCAGAAGGTGGCCTCCCCAGGAGATCATCTAGCCAGAGGTTAGCCTTCACCCTCCTGTGCAGGGCACTCCTGCTGTGTCACTGAGGCTCAGTCCCCGGCCAGCTGCAGAGCTGGAAGTGTTGGCCCAGTGGAGAACACACAGAGATCAGGAGTTTGCTTCTCTTCACCTTCTTTGTGTTAAGAATGCAGGAGACAACTGGAGCTGGCTGCCTTCTCCTGGAGGAGAGATTCATTGCTAAAGATATAGCCTTTTCAGGAAAATTAGGGGTTTAAATATCTTTTTTTGAGAGGAACTGGTAAAAATCCATCAGATCCTGCTGATAACAATGGGAAAGCCCTCTACTTTTGCTTTCAGAGTTCATTCATCACTTTGCTCCCTCTCTTCATATTTTATTGTTTCAGTGCTTGATTTTTTTCCTTGTTTACTCTTTCAGCTTTTGCTTTTTCAAGCAAAACTGGCCTAAGTTTTCTTGCCTGCTAATTAACTTTCCTTGGCCTTTCCTTCCCTCTGCATCTTAGACTTCTCTAGGAACTTTGGGAACAAAGGGTTTGTTTTCCCACTGTTATTTACACTCAGTTTAAATTACTATGTTTTTTGTCAGTCAGAAATTTCTCCTTCTTGGCACTTGCTTCCCTTTCAAACCAACCCAGAAGTGGTGTTTCAGAAGGATGTGAGCCATTGAAACACAGTTGTGTTTGGTGTGGCTTTCTTTAACTGTCAAACCCTCCCTGGACACAGTTTTCAGCAGCCTGGGCCATCACATCTCTAGGTGCAGCTTCTTTAGAGAGAAAACCAATGTTCTGTCCACAGCTAATACTTAAAATGGCAGCTCTAGGTAGATGGCTCTGATGCTGGAGACCAGCAGCCCTCTGCAATAGTGAGCTGGATCAAACACTGATGGTTTGTTTTGGATGCAGGTAAAACTGGGTGAAAGCTGCTCTGAGATCACTAGTGAAGAGAGTGGTGTCTCTAGAATGCTGCCAATGTTTGCATGTCTTCCTGGAGTGTGTGACAATGCCCATTCCTCCTGCAGAGCCTGGCAGCAAGGAGGCATTTCTGCTTTTCAGCCCCAGATTCATTTCATTCACAGCAAACCATCTGCACACTGTAACTTGCCATTGATCATTTCATTCTGTTTTCTAGCATTTGGCCACAGACAAGTTTCCTTTGCTGCTCTGGCTTTTCTGGTATGTATAAAAATAGCTTCATGAATGAGTGTGGACCAGGAGCAACTCACCATTTACCAAGTGCAGCAATGCTGCCAGGCATGTGTGTGTACACACATGTATGTACACATCCATGTCCACAGCCTGTGTCCTTTGCCTGCAGTTAGTGATAATCTACACAGGTTCCTAGTCCAGGAGGTCTCCTAGTGCCATTTACCTGCAGAGAGCTTAATGTGCAACACTTTATCTGAGAGCCATGAGAACACATCAGTGTTCTTGTGTTCTCCTAACTGTGTAAGAACACTGAGATTTAGAGAGATTGGAACTTGCTATTTGTAAAGCACTGGAGAATTACATCCCAAGCAGACTGTACAATAGCACTGCTTACTCTGAGTAACTCAACCTCAACAGCTCCTAAAACTAATCAAACCCATCCCTGACAAGGTGGGTTAAAGCCAGGGGAAAGGGCACTGCACCTGGCAATGCTGAGGGCTGGCTCACCCCGGGGTCAGCAGCCAAAGCAGTCAGCCTCTTAAAATATCAGGTACAGATGTTTCCAGAGATGCAGGCAGGAAGGTGGGACACTAAGGTGTCTAGGCAAACGCTATCCAGAAAATAGAATCACAGAATCATGATGGTTGGAGAAGCCTCTGAGATCATCCAGTCCAACCACACACCCACCACCACCATGCTCACCACTGAACCATGTTCCCAGGTTCCACATCTACACATTTTCTGAACCCTTGCAGGGATGGTGGCTCCACCACCTCCCTTGGGCCAATGCCTGAGAACCCTCTCAGGGAAGAAATTTTGCCTCATATCCAGTTAGACCTTTCACCAGCTTGGTTGCCCTTCTTTGGACATCCTCCAGCACCTCAGTGTCCTTCTGGTAGTGAAATAAAAGCATTCAAACAACTCCTTGGCAATGCTTTCACAACTCCCAGCCCTCAAAGTGCCACAGTTTCGGCACTGTTTGTCTCAGGGGCTGGCTGTGCAGCTCTCAACCTTTCCTGCTCTAATCAAGTGCAGCCAGGACAAGCAGAAGCCTCACATGAAGAAGTTCTCACACTCAGTGAGGCTCCCAGCCAAAAGCAGCATTCCTGTGCTGTGGCAGCAGTGGGCAATGATGCACCCTGAGCATTGCTGTCTGTGCCCTTAACCCACCTCAGGCATTCCTTGAAACCAAGCAAGCTGCTTGCCTGCATAGTCAGGACTACCAGGAGAACCAGTCCTCATCAAAACCTCTGCCCAGGAGAAAACTCCTCTGCTGATGAATCATCCTCCTGTCTGCAGTGCAACACCCCCTGCTCTAGCCCTGCTGGAACAGGCTGCCATCAGGCCGAGATGAGTCCTGGGGGGGGCTGGAGCTTTCCCCCTCAGACCTTGCTCTGGCAGGCTCCCAGACAACACCTTTGAGGCTGCAAACCACACAAAACACAATCACTTGAAGCTGTTTCCACAGGTTTCTAAAACACACAAAGGCAACGTTTGGAAGATTGCTCCCCCCTCTTTTAAGGCTTGTCTTTATTACCTGCCCTGATTTAAGTGCCTGGTCTGCAGCTGCTGTAAACAAGAGCAGTGGTGATTTGCAGAGTGCCAGCAGGCTCTGCTGAAAGACTCTCTCAGTTAAAGGATTTCAGGCTTTGCAGGGATGTTTTGCTCACAGAGGACACATGGAACAGAAAGAGGGGCAACAGCACACAGCCTTCAATATTTTATCATCATCAATATGGAAAAGCTTTTTGCTGCTGTTCCCCACTGCCCCATCTTTCAGAGCTGGGCTGCTAAGGACTAGCTTACCTTCAGCACTAGCAGCCACACTGCTAGGAAGGACCCAGGAGCTAATGACAGCAGAATGCAGCTGCAGACTCAGGGGTATGGCAAGACAAATCCCTGCAGAAATGCCCTTTGCTTGGCTTCCTTAGAATTGGCTCTAGAATTAGTAGGTGTTAAGTGTAGTCTCTGAATCTCTCTTGATCCCCAGCAGCCTGAGCATTGCACAGTGCAGTCTGTAGCACAAAAACACATCTAACATTGCAGTCTGTAGCACAAAAACACTTCTAACATTGCAGTCTGTAGCACAAAACCACTTCTGACTTGGAAACTCTTTCTTTAAAATAACAGTAACCAGAAAAAGAAATCAAGTCATGTTCCTGCTCATAATTGGAAGTACATAAATCACTTCTACTACTGTGGTTATAGTGACAGCTCCTGATCTGTTTTCTTTGTAATAGAATTTCCTTTTCTGGCTATTTGGTGTTTTACATCTGGTGCTTGTGGTAGGTGGCAGCCAGTCAGCTGTAATTAAAACACATAAGAGGACTGCAGGGTTTGCCCCATGGCCACAGACCCCTGCAGAACAGCAGCTTTGCTGGTAGAACTGAGTCAAAGCTGCCTGACAGAAACCTCTCTGCCAAAAGGGGGGAAAGCTTCAGCGATGCTCTCCACAGTGTTCCTGCAGATAATGGCACATCAGTATCAAAGCAAGTTGCATATTCCTTTCAATTAGTGTTAACTGAAGTTTGATGACTTTCAGAACTGCCTTCCAAAACTGCAGTTGTACTGTTTATTTCTGTATTCATTTTGTGACTTCACTGTTAAACATCTCTAGCCTTTAGCACTCTTCCTCTTTATTTTAATTTCTTATTTTTTTCCCAGCCTTGCAAAATTTGGACTGACAAATGATATAAACCCCACAACTTCCCAGTGCTGCATCTTTTCAACTGGAGAGGAGGAATCAGTCCTCAAAC
The DNA here is from genome assembly GCA_013399015.1 of Galbula dea. Lineage (NCBI taxonomy): Eukaryota > Metazoa > Chordata > Aves > Piciformes > Galbulidae > Galbula > Galbula dea. The sequence continues at coordinate 738,794 of VWZX01007829.1, forward strand.
CCAGAAACGAATTAAAAAAGTTCAGTTCTGCCTGAGATTAAAAAGCATGCAGCAGTTTGGTTTCCTTCATAAAGCAAGAAAACCAGAACATTTGATGGTTGTAGGCAAGCTTCCTGTTTCAGGAACTGAAACTTGCTTTCCTACCAGCTCCCACTTCAGGTATGGGCAGCAGTAGGGTTTGACTCTAGAGGTGTAACTGATGAAGCACTGAAAGCCACAGGCAAACCTGAAACCACCTTCTACCACCTGCTGTAGAGCCAAGTGAGGAGACATGGCTCCTCTCCCAGAGATCTAAACCATCTAAATACTACAGAGTAAGTTGGAGAGCTTGGTTAGGGCTGGAAACAGCATAAGCAGTGAGCAGCAGCACCAGGAATTACAGTGGTTCCCTTCCCTTCCCCATCCCCAACTACTACCCACTGCCCTGGCTCAACATGCCCAGGTCCTTTCCCCCCAGGCAGCTTTCCAGCTGCTCTGCCCCAAGCCTGGAGCCTGGCATGGAGCTGTTTGCAGGGCCTGGCACTTGGCCTTGTGAGCCTCCTCCCACTGCCCCTGGCCCACAGAGTGTTTCCCACAGGAAATATCTTCTGGATACAGAGACTGGGGGGTGGTGCTGGGGTCTGGTTCCACCCCATGACACAGGTCCTGCAGTGTCTTAGCATGCAACTGAAACTGCTTTTAATGTCTTGCAGATGTGTGAAGCTGGAAACCACTTCATCAATGTAGCTTTAGCTCACCAAACCCATTCAGGTCTGTCTGTTTCCTGTTTGCCTGTTGTAGACTGAAATGTGCTTAAGCTATCCATCTTCTGCTGTTAGGCAGGGATTTATCTGCACCCACGGAACAAAGATGAAGCAGGAACCATGCCACTGCTGGAGCTTCTTAAAAGTGAAGCTGGTGACAAGGCAATATTAGCAACACTGTTGTTACTCCAAAGCTTGCAGCAAGTTTATCTCAATTAGGCACAACTGCAATTTCAATATGAATGCAAGGATGGGAGCTCTCTAAAGCAGCCTGTTGGCTGCCAGGGGATTCCATTTGGAACAAGCTTCAGAAAGTTCTAAACCAGATTGCAGAGTTTTTAGATGAGTGCATCTCCTGCAGAGATGCACACTCATACATGAATACACAAAGAGACTCAGGAACACCTGCAGAGGCACCAGTCTAGATGTCTGCTCTTCAAAGGCTGCCCCAAGAATGGGTTCTCAGCATCTTTGTACCATGAGAATAGAAGTCATGCTCTATGCACTAGAAAGTAAAATATACTTTCAGATAATAACAGTGTAATTTCCCACTGTGACACCCTACTGAAGCAAACACCTCACCACAGCCTGATCAACTGCACATCCTGAAGTCAGCTTCTATTCTGGAAAGCTCTTGATGTGCTGTGGTTAGCTGGAGGCTCCTGATGCTTGTTGCCAGGGGCTCAGATCAGCTGAAAAGCAGCAGGACCCAAACAACTCACCTGCATTCTCAGTGCCTACAGGGAGTGAAGATAACACTGGTTCTCCAGGGTTTAAAACTGAAGGGCTGTGTATGTGGCATCTCCCGTGAGCAGCAGCAGTGGCTGCAGACAGCCATCCTGTTAGCTAGGGACTTGTACTCCTGCTCTGCCCTGGGATGAGGATGAGGATGTCAGAGGGGACAGGTTCCCATTTCTGAGGCAGGCTGGATAAGATGCAGCTGCACCCTTTATAGCCCAGCAGAGTGTCCTTGTCCCTCTCCTAATGGCTAGTCTGCCCCTCTCTCCCTCTGACCAAAGTCCCCACCCTTCGGCTGCCCCAGCCCTGCCTGTTAGCCCTGACCCATGGCTCAGCAGGCAGCACTCCCCCAGGGCACACACAGCTCTGGCTGCCTCAGAGGATTTCACCAGAGCTTCCCTAGCAAGCTGTACTCTGAGAGCACTGGCCAAGGGGGTGGCTGACACATGGGCAAGTTGTGCTAAGGCTCAGATCCTCTCTGTGTTGAAACTGGCTTTGTCTGTTTTGTTTTCCCTCCATTTCCCTCTCCTAAAGGAAGTAAAGCCTGCTTTCCAAGCCCAACCTACAACCCCTTCACCTGGCTCTTCTTGCTGGTCTCCTGTCCCAACTATACCTACGAGGTACATGACTTTCTTCTGCTTCTTTGCAAAGGGGAGGTGTTTGCTGTGGCTCAGCCTCTGCCTGCAGAAAATCTCCATCACCTCCATGCAGTTCCCTCTGCACAGCAGCCATCATGCTCTGTATGTCAGTCTCCTGACTCCCCAAAATATTTCTCCACCACACCAATAGATGACTCTTGTGTAAATTCCCCTCCACTGCAGTCCCCAGTGATCCAAGGATTTAGCACCTCTCTCTTCACCCCCTCCAGCACACTGGGGAGGTTCCTTTCCAGCTACTCTTCCTCTCCTATTTCCAGTACAAGTGTCACACTCTTCCAGGGGAAGCTGTTTTGCCCTTTTCCTTTGCAGAAAGCACACCACTAACAGTGCCTTTCTCTGTCCTACAGGTTGGGTCCTGGATTAGCTTCACAGTGATGACACAAACCCTGCCAGGTAAGTTTGAAACACAACAGAGAGAGCCTCAGAGTTGCTGTTTATGGAACTGAATTCTGGAAAAGTCAAATGTGCCCAAACTCTTATAGCCTGTGAAGTGCTGCCCTCACATCCCCCTTGTGATGGGACTGCAAACCTGCTGAGTGCTGCCCTCAGAAGGATGCAGAGGGTGCAAAGACAACTGCAACACCTTCTTTTGGTTAAAACCTCCCTAAAATATTCTGGTTTCTTCTGTTTCCACAGAACAAACACCAGACTTTGAAATTTAGGGGGAAATAAAGATCAGTATTGTTCCTTTGGATAGAGGACACATTCCTTGCATGGTAAAGCCTGGGCAGGGAGAGGGAAACAGATGCACTTAGCATTTCAGGAGAGGAAAGACACACATGTTCCTGGTAGCATTTCCCTCTGTGCCTCCATCACCATCAGCTCAGAAAAGCAGCCTGCTTGGGAGCATTTGTAACTCTTGCCCAGAGCTTTCCTGCATCCTTATACCCCACAAATCTGGTCCCTGGCAAGGAGCTCCCCAAAACATTCACTTCTTTATTTCTTTGCCATTCCAGAATAGAAACCTAGAAAAGCTACTTGCAAAAAGCAGACCCATGTGGCTTCCAGACAGAAGGAAGGAGTTCCAGAAGTGGGTTAAACCTGCAAATGATGAAACTCTTCATCTTGTTTGGAAAGCTGAAACGTTGTGGTGCTTTAGGCTTTGGTATAGAAATGACATGAGGACACTGTAGGGCTGCTCAAGGGCAAGGAGCAATGACATATGCAGCACACTCAGCCTTGCTGTGATTGTCCCAAACAGAACTTGACCAGCTGCCAAATGAGTGTTCCTGATCCATCAGCTCAGTTTAAGGCAGAAAAGATAATTAATTTGCAAAAAACCCCCATCTGTAAACCCATTCCCCACTCCCTGCCACTCCTGGCTTCTGACAGCCACAGCAGGAGCTGAGCACCTCTAGCTGTTAGGCCTGGGGAGACCTCACTGCCAGGCAGCTAAATCTGTTCATGCACCACCTGCTCCAGGGCTGAGCTCTCCCTCCATGCACAGCTCCCTGCTACAGTTGGGAGCCAGAGGTAGAAACAAAGTGTTACAGGCCAAAAGCAAACCATAACCACAGCTGAGAGAGGCCAGGGGTAAATTCTGTGCTGAGCTGACACCATCTCCAAGGAGATCTTCCAACTTATGGGGAAGGCACAGGTGACACAAGGTGAGACTGAGACTGAAGGATGTGTGATGAGGAGGCAGAGCCTCAGGCTCTGAAATAGCAGCCCCTGGCTGAGAGCAAAGGGCAGAGCTAGCTTGTCCATGCCCTCAGAAGAGACTCAGCTTCTCTGCAGAGAGGCAGGCAGTGAAGGAAGACACATGATCCTTTTGGTGGTTTGGGTTTTTCCTTTGTCCTCTTTTTCTTGGCAGTTGGCATTTTTGCTTTCCTGATGGTCATCCAGATGTCTCTCTGGGCCCAAAAGAAACACAAGCTCTACCTGAAGAGATGCTATCCAGAGGTGAGGAGAAAAGCAGCTATGATCCCTATCATCTTCTAAGCCCTTCACAGGAGCTGCAGCCTCTGTACAGTTCAAGAGCTAACTGGGACTGAATGAGCCATTGCACCCAGGAACCAAAGTGGAGCAGAGGAAGAACTCTACTGGATGGCTTTTCTTCAGAAAATTAACAGTTCAAGATGAAGAGCTTTTAATTAAGTGACAAAAAAAAAAAAAAAAAAGAGTAGTTCTTGGATTCTCAGCTCCTGCTAAAAGTTATGATTTAATTAGACTTTCTGTAACAGAGCTAATTGGGAAGGGACAAGCAAATTGCTTCTATTGAATGTTAGACTAGGTATTTAGCTGGTGCAAATGGGCACAGATGCTGCTAAAATTAGCAAACACAGCTCATCTGCATGCAGTCAGGTCTGGTGATATTAAGGTTCAGTGTTAGATGTTGATGAGAGCCTAGGAATGTTTGCATCAGGAGATGTCTCACAGCTTTATTTTTATGAAGCTGCACAGAAACAGCACCTTCTGCCCCAGCCCCTCTAAAGAAGCAGCACCTTCTGCCCCAGCCTCTCTAAAAAACCAGCACCTTCTGCCCCAGCCCCTCTAAAGCACCACATCAGAGAGTGACTGCTATGCTGCTAACAGTTTATTCTAGCTTTACAAGGATTCTCTTTCTTTCTTGTTTTTGGTTTAAAGTCAATCTCAGAGCCAATTATTCCCTACAAATCCACTTCAGGTGACCCCTGCAGAGGAGCCAGGCTTTCCTTCATTTCCAGCCTCCCAGCTCCCAAGGGGGCTGTCTGTGAGGTGCTTCCCATCTTGCTCCTAGTTTGCAGTGTGAACATTTAAATCCAGCTGCCTTCCTCACACTGAATGCTTGTGGAAGTAGCAGAAGACTTTCTGGACTAACAAGCTTGTTACTCGAAGTCCTGAGAGCTCCCTTTAGCTCCACTTGCAAACCAGTGGCAGCCATGGCAGGCAGAAATGCAATCTCAGTTCCAGAGAGCAGAAGGGTCAGAAAGCTTCAGGAAGGGTTAGGGTCTGGAGGGTCCAGGCTGAAAGTCCAGTCTGGTCCTGGTTCTGTTACACATTTATCCATGCCTTTTGGCCCTGAGGAGGAAACTTGCCTAAGGAACTCTGAGCATTTAGGGGAACACTGGAATGCACAAGCAAGAGGCAGTCTGTCTCCTCCAGGTGCTGTCACCTCTGTGCCAGCTCAAGGGTTCTAACCAAGTTAATCTGCCCAGTAAATTGGGTTCACAGCTCTCTTCTAATGCCTGACTAGCAAGGCTTATCCTACTAGCCCCTGTACTCAATTTCCTCTTGGCAATGTAAATAAATCACTTTCCATGGCTCTTTTTAACCTGTAACATGTGAACACCTGCATATTTGCTTCCTGATCCACCCAGAGAGATTGCTCAGCACCCAGTGCCCTCCATGTTCACCTGCAGCAGAGGTTTCTGCTCTGAGCCTCACCTTTCCCAAAGCACTCTCAAGAGTTTCACATTCAGGATCCCAAAAGTTAAGCCTTCAGAAAAAGCAGCTCTGCATTTTTGGTGGCCTTGTTCTTGCCATGAAATGCCAGCCTAGAAAAGAGCAGGCACCAGCTCAGGCTTCCTGGTGGCACAGAGAGGACTTGTGATGAGGAATCAAAGTGGCAGATGCTCCTCTACACAACTTGGCAGCCTGCATTTGGATCCCCAGTTTGAAAAAGCCCTTAAGACCCAGCCATATGCTTGTCTTACAAGACAGTTTCCACATCTTTGCAGCTGACAGGACTGAAAATGATCTCAGTGATTTCATCTTTCCATGGGGAAAGCAGGGCTCAAAAGGACACTGAGAGCAGGAGAAGTGAAGAAAGGCAGATGGCCATCCTTTTTTAAAGATCCTATTATCATAAAGATATCTTGTACTTTCCATTGTTTTGCACAAAGAGACTCTAAATTGGCTTTTATCACACTAGGAGAAGAGATAAAGCAGCCTGATATCAAAGTGTTTCTCTGAAGGAGAGCCTGCAGTGATAGCTAAACACCATAAACTAAAAACCACTGAATGTGAAGGCTTCCAGAGCACACTGCAAGAGCAAGAGAGGCACAGGAAAGAGAGAGAGTATTTATCTATTTATAGTTTTAACAAGTGCTGCTGAACCAAAAATTAATTCAAACCATAAAGAGACTCTTCCAGCAGGCTAATATTTTCAGCAAGATGCTTTACTGGCTTCCTTCTTCTCTGTTTCCTAGGCACAAGTTTTGCCTTGCAGCAGTGTTCCCTGCTCTCAACACTGCTGAAGCTCTCAGAGGAGCTCCCTTGCTGCCTCTCCAGAGCCCCTCAGACCTGAAGGGTTGTGCTGTCACTGCACACACAGATCAGGATCTACATGAGCCATGTTTGCTGATGACAGGCCTGGTTTGTCAGAGGTGAGGGCATAAAGGCTGCTCTCTAGCTACCAAGTAAAGGCCATTTTCACACCGCACACGTTTAGGATGTGTAATGGTCCCTGCACATCTTCAGGCCTACAGGACTTAACATACAACTCATCCTGCAGGCACCAGAGCCAGGAGCTGAGCTGTCCCACACCCTTATCACAGTCCTGCTGTTTGCTGGCTATTGCTTTTTATTATTGAACATTCCTTCTCCACCCTCTCTGACTGCAGTTGGACAGGTGAGGAACATCAGTCCCTGCATGGCTGAAATAATTCACACTGAATTTCCTGGCAATTTAATAGTCAATCTGAAACCTCTTTACCAGAGGAAAAGACAAGTTAATAAATGCTGAAATATCTGTGCTTAGGTTGGAAAAAGACCCATCATGTCCTAACAGCTCCACAATACTCAGGCTTCTGCCATACACTGCTTTCACCTGGCTGGTACAGCCTCTGGAGACTGAGGAACCAAGCAAGAGGAAATAATTTCTGGTTAAAAGAGCTATGATGAATATCAAGAATACCAATGAATTCCTCACCTATAAAAGCAAACTTCACACCTTTTGCCACAGAAGCCTGATTGCTAGCCATCCTCCTCCTAATCCAGAGAGTTATTCCTGTAGCACAGCTCTCCCAGTGACCCCTTTTGTTGTTCTGAGAACACACCATGCTCAAGAAGGAAAGCTTTTCTCTTAAGATTACTGCTTCCACCTTCTAGGGGCTCTCTGAAAGCACTCCAGACTGGGCCCAAAGAAAACAGATCACCTAAAACAGTCTTCTCTTCTTCCCACTGAGAAGCTGATGAGTTTCCAGCTGACTGGAACACTGTGACACCAAGCTACAAACCAAACCAATCTCTCTACAGGTGTCCTTCTCCTCAGGACAGGAACAGAAAAGAACCAAACCACTTCTGTTTTTTCCCTTTCTCTTAATTAATATGTGGTTATTTCCCAGGTTCAAGGGCACCCCTGCAGGAGACATTGATTAGAGGGCTGGAAGGACCAGAGTGTGGTCACATTCTTCTGTCAGGGATTAGCAGCTGTGTCTCTTTGAAAGAAGTTTCACTCTGTCTGACAAGCGAGCTTGACAGAAATGGATTAAAGATGATCCCTCTCCAATCCTGTGTCTAATGGAAACCAAGGGATCTACAGGGAGCACTTGTCACTTATCAAACACCATATCCTTCCACCTTCTGGCCTACACCTTCTCTTTGCAGAGGTTGGTTTGCATCCCGACTGGCATGCCTTTCATCCAAGCATTTACCTCTCAGAGCTTTGGTGTGTGGGTGATGCTGTGAGGAAACCAGCTATGGATTTCAAACCCTAAGGATAAAACCCTTTGGACACTGGTAATCAGTTTCAGCCCTCTTGCCCCACACAACATAAAACTGCTACCATTTTTAGATGGCCTTCCAGTAGTCATGAGAAGCACCATGCCACCTTGAGAGACCTGCCAAGCATCTCACCTTAACCCAGCTGCAGAGCACAGAGCTAAACCTCACAGAATGGTTCAGGTTGGAAGAAACCTCTGAGATCATCAAGTCCAAACACCAACCTGTCACCCCCATGCCGCTAAACCATGGCTCTGAGGACCACATCTAGATGTTTTTTGAACCCCTCCAGGGATGGTGACTCCACCACTGCCCTGGCAGCCTGGGCAGTGCCTGACAACCTTTTCTGTGAAGAATTTTTTCCCAGTATCCAAAAGCCTGGCAGCAGTGGATGGCAACACTCTGCACTACCTGAGCCCTAGCTCCAAGAGGCCTCTCCTTGCTTCCTCTGCTCCCAACCTTTGCAGGCTGGAAGCTTTCCAGGGGCTTTTCTTTGCAAAAATACAGGTGTAATTCATAGAATGCTAGGAAGGTTAGAGTTGGAAAGGACCTTTAGAGGTCTAGTTCAACACCCCTGCTGTGAGCAGGGACCTCTCCAACTAGATCAGGTTGTTCAGAGCCTCAAGGTCCAACTTGACCTTGAGTGTTTGAAGGGACAACCTCTTTGGGCAGCCTGGGCTAGTGCTCCACCACCCTCAGTGTGAAAAATTTCCTCTTACATCCAGTTTAAATCTTCCTCTTTCAGTTTAAAACCATCACCTCTTCTGCTGTCCCAAAAGCCTGTCCCCATGCTTCGTATCAGCCTCTTTAAGTACTGAAAGGCCACAAGAAAGTCTCCCTGGAGCCTTCTCTTCTCCAGGCTGAGCAACCCCCACTCTCCCAGCCCGTCCTCACAGCAGGTGAAGGAAGGATGGGCATTGTGCTAGCAAGGACACAGGGACAAAGTGCCCAGGCTGTGGTGATCCAAGGCTGACACCTGCCCGGGGGCTCCGCGCCCTGGCCAGCGAGCCCAGGAGAGGGCAGTGCAAGCAAGGGTTACCTCGGCCTGAGAGAGGCAGCAAGAATCCCGATTAAAACAATAAAATAAAGGGCTAATCTGCTCGGATCAATGCAAATGGTTGCTGGAAACTGTACTCCAAACAGTGCTGCACTTGGCTTGGAAGATCCCAGTTTCAGGGGAATTCTCAGCCACCCTGTGAGCGCAGGACAGTGGCAGCTCCACAGCTCCATGCTCCGTCACTACACATGCACACAACTCACCTGGCTTCATCTTTCTCAGGGGAATTCGGTGCTTTTCCTAGCAGAGACGTGGTGCCAAATTTTCCTGCCCTTGTGAACCACAACAGCAATCCCTGGGCCAAGGGCACTGCCTGAAGCTGTGCCAGGGGAGGGGGAGGCTGGCAATTAGGCAAAGGTTCTTCCCCCAGAGGGTGGCTGAGCACTGGAACAGGCTCCCCAGGGAAGCAGTCACTGCACCAAGGCTGACAGAATTCCAGAAGCATTTGGACAACAGCCTCAGACACATGGGGTGATTTCTGGGTTGTCCTGTGCATGGACAGAGACTGGACTCAAAGGCTCTTGTGGGTTCCTTTCAACCAGGACGCTCTATGAAGCCACTGATGTTTGCTTCTCATCCCTTAGGAGCTCCTGTGGTCCCTCCCGGCCCACTGAGGCACACACCTGACTCTCCCAGACCAACAGCAGGGAGCACAGCAGCTGTTGCCTTCAAAGCCTTAGAAAAATGACTCCTTTTATTTAGTGGCAAACAGTTCCTGTCAGAGCACTACATCTGGGCACCTGCAACGAGCAGCAAGGGGCAATCTGGCCTGCTGCGGTTCTGGGACCTCAGGGCTGCAGATGCATCCATCATCCAAGAGGAAGTTCTAAGCAACTAAAGGAAATACCTCATGCAATCACATTGTCAGGTGCTAATTAGATGCAAATAACACATTATAAAACATGTTGACAAGATCCTCACTTCTCAGCAGCTCTTCCAGCAGTCACTTTTCAGCTATCATTCAGCAAATGGAATTAAACCCAATCCCTCAGCATCCACAACAGTGCAGTTGACTTAGGCAATCAATAGGCAGTTAGGAAGAGAGAAAAACTGCACTTTTCCTACTGGAGATAAGGGGGTGGGGGAGAAAAGTTGCAGCAGAGAAAATAAAATTGATTCATTGGTTACAGTGCAAGGAGATGAGCATCTCCAGCAGAAATTAAGGGCACAAACAAGGTCATGAGACATCAAATGTTTCCAGCAGGAGCAGCAGGCAGGACTGGCTAAGCTGAGTGCCATTTGACCTGCAAGTGTCAATAAAATGGTCACATTAAGAGGCAAGTTGATGGATGGCCAAAAGCTTAAGCCAGGCTGAAAGAGGGTAGAAAAAACATAAAAATCATCCTCTGCCACAAGACCTGTCTGCAGATGAGGCTCCTGCTGCTGCCCAGATGGGGAGAGGGGTTGGAAAACACAGGGCAGGTAGGAGTGCTGGTGCCTTGAGCTCAGGCAAGCCCTGGAGGAGTTGCCAGTTGAAGGCAAGGAAGGTTAGTGGCACCAGAAATCATGCCTGGTATTTCTGTTACTTCTCTCAAGCTTCCCTGCAATCTTTTCTCTCTCAATTCCCTTCATCCCCAGAGGACACACTATATGCCTTTATGTTGCAGCAGAATATTCCACAGCCACGAGAAGTAGAAGCCATCTGTTCTTTGAAAGTGAAGTGTCTCAGCTAGGATCTGTTTTGGTGTAGAGTGTGGTTTTTCCTTTCTTTTTTTCTAGTTAATACAAGTGATCTATCAGCTAGCTTGCACTTCACATACAGCTGAGACACTAAGCAAAAGACTAAGCATCTCAGCATAAGCTAGGAAAGGAAAAGTTCAGTCAATCCAAAATCACTGGTTTGTTGTTGGGTTTTTTCCCCCCCTCACAGAATCACTGTGGCTGGAGAAGCCTCTGAGATCATCCAGCCCAATCACCCACCCAACACCACCATGCTCACCACTGAATCATGGCCCCAGGCACCACAGCTCCATGGGTTTAGAACCCTTCCAGGAATGGTGACTCCACCACCTCCCTGGGCAGCCTGGGCCAATGCCTGAGAACCCTCTGGGGGAAGAGATTCTTCCTGATATCCAATCTGAACCTGCCCTGGTGCAACTTGAAGCCATTTCCTCCTGTCCTACCACATGTTACTTGGGAGAAGTAAAGCAGACCAAGCACCACCTGGCTCCAACCTCCTTTCAGAGAGCTGCAGAGAGTGAGAAGGCCTCTCCTGAGCCTCCCCTTCTCCAGACTAACCCCAGTTCCCTCATCTGCTCCTCACAGCACTTGTGCTCTAAACCCCTTCAACAGCTTCACTGCCCTTCTTTGGTCACTCTCCAGTAGCTCCATGCAGGAGGTGTTGAATGCTTCTGTTTGCACCAGGAATCCAAATGCACAACCTCCCCCTGAGGAGCCTCCTCTCCAAATCTCCTTTGTAAAGAACAAGTTGCTTGCAGTGCTTCTGTCTCTCAGACCAAGCAGCATCACTCCACTTCTAAGGACTGTAAATGACAAGTGGAAGGGACAACATTTCTTTGTTTTCAGAGGAGGAAGCAGCTGGGCTGGACACTGCAGTGCAGCGTTTGACTTCCCCAGCAGAAACATCCTCTGCCCCCTCTGTACCTGGGAGCCTGACACAGCTTGAGCTGTGAGTGAACCAAACCTGGAGCTCCAGACCACTGAAAAGTCAAAAGCAGCAGCAGCAGCAGGAAGATTGAAGGTGCTGCGGCTGGGGAAGCAAGCAGCTGGAAAACTGACTCTTCCTTTAACAAACTTATGATGGGGTAAGAAGGTGGGGGGAAAAGGCTGCAGCATAACTGAGAGAGTTTGCTCTGCAAACGGGCTGCCCTCAGACTGGAAAGGAGAGTGCAGACAAGGGGCTGGTGTCCAGCTTGTTCCATCCATGGGCTGGCTGTGGGGCAGGCATGGCTGACAAAGAGGCTGCCTCTCTCCTTACCCCCACAGCAGATGCAGTGGAGTTTGCCACTAGCATGGGCTCACTGGCCAAGGGCTGGGAGGAAGCAGGGAGCTGGCAGACCAGAGAATCTCCAAGACCTGCTGGCTCCCAGGGATCACGAGGTGCTCTGATGGGTCACACCTTCCCCCAAGCCTTGCCTGAGGCTCCTCAGCCTCAAGAGGGTTCTTGTAGTATCACCAATCTGCATGGCTCTAAAGCCACCTAGCCCTCACCCAAGAGGGGCCAAAGCCACCAGAGACACCAGAGCATCCCTTCAGCAGGCTCCTAGCGAGCCCTGCTCCTCCAGGTGAGCTAACACTGGTGAAGCTCTGCCCTGTCCCTCACGTTCCCCTGCACATTGCTGTGACCAAAGGCTGCCCACAGTTGCAGATGGTCATTGTAATCTCCCTGAGTGACATAACTAAAGTAGATGGATGCCAGCAGGCTAATGATCTGCCCTAGGACGCTTGGTTCTGATGCACTGAAAAGAACAGCTGGTTGTCAGCAACATATTTACCAGCAATTTAAAAGACAACAACAGCCACATAATCCAGAGGATTTAATGACAGAGTGGAATGAGTGCTGAATAAATGCTCCTTTTTGATAAACTCACAAACATTTGGGGGATGCATCAGTGATTTATATTCTTCTGGGAGAAATAAACAAATTAAGGATTTCACAGCCTCCTGGAGACCAGATTTTGTAAATGTGAATTTCTGTGTTCTCTCAGATTAACCTTTTCTCTCTTGGCATTGGAGGGAAGCCAACCATGGAATTTTCAACTTGCAAAGATAAAAAAAAAAAGCTCCAGATTTCTGGTATTCAGTTTGGTTCTTCTTCTGTTTTCCCTAATTCAAGTGAGAAAACTCTCTGCTGCACACACACTCAGTGTATTGTGGAACAGAACTCTGAACATAGGAAGCCATGGAGTGGCCACAGCAAAACCTGTACCTTTGTGGACGTCAGAGCCATCTGAGTAACAACGCCAGTTACCACAGTGCCAAAACGATGGCAGAATCCCTGCTGCTCACAGTGGAGAACTGCATCACCTGAGCAAGGACAAACAGGCAATGCTGCTGATGGGCAAAGTGAAACTACCAGAACATTCCAGTGCTCTGAGTTCAGCTACCACCCTGCAGATTCGTCAGATGTCAACAAAAGAGCAATTTCTAACCAAAACCACTCCAGAAAGCTGCTCTGCCAGCTCCAAGGAACGTGCCAACAGCCAAAGGTATAAAGCCCAGGAGCCTCTGGCTCTGCCTGTGGCTTGCTGCACCTCTTGCATCTGTTCTGCCATCCCTACCCTCTCCAAAGACACAGCAATGCACAGAGTGCTCTCAGTTCTCAGCTCCTCCAGCCCGAGCATGCAGAAGTTGCTCTCTCCACGTGCACCCTCCAGAAACCAGAAGCATGAAGATCAAGAGAGGAGAGAAACACCTTAGGAGTGAGGGGAACACTGTGAATCACAGCCACCACATTCAGCATGTCAGGCTCCCACCCAGAAGGAAGAGATATCTCTCCTGTCTCCCCTGTGGGTACTGGCAGGATCTGAACACATCCCATGTGGATCCCTGGAGCAGATGATGCTCTTGGGGAGAGCTTCCCCTCCTGCATGTGTGACCTGATTTGGGGAATGGCACTGCCCAGGTGGCTCATAGCTCAGCAGAGGAACAAGTTCACCAGGGTGCCTGCTTCTCTTGCTGTTGGCTGCTGGAGGTGGCAATGATCCATACTTCCTACCATGTGCTTTGTCCCCCCAGACAGGTCCCAGTTTCCTCCTGTTTCCCATACTTGTTGCTTGTTGGTTGCTACATTTAGCACCAGAAGCAAAGATCAAGAGATCATTGTGCTAGATGATGCAAGCAAAACCCAGAAACCCATCCCTACTCCCATCTGAGCAGGAGGGAAGGCAAGGAACACAAGGTGTGAGGGTGCTAAGTCATAGAGGATGAGTTGGAAAGAAAAGAAATCCTTCTGGGTTTTCATTACCAAACTCATTTGATATAAAGTGGAAGAAAAGATAATTTCTTGGTGGGGAAATGAACTTCATACAGTTAAATCTGTGCTGCCAACCCCAAGGGAGAAGAATGACCTTTGCCTTTAATGCACTTGGCTTTCCACATCCCTTCAGAGACAGTGAACCCAGGCTATTAGCAACGTTGGTCTAACACTAAAAGTCAATTTGATTTAACCACACTTGCTGGCACTGCAAACTGCCTGACTATCACTCAATTAGAAGAGAGACATTGGCTCAGGTGTTGCCCAGAATCTAGCTGCTCCCTGGCCTTTGTAATGTACCCAGGATTCTGCTTTAATTCCATGTTCTGAAGCCACCTGGGGTTGAATCAATCTGGGGTTGTCAAAAGCATATGGGATCAAATGAAAATGGGAAATCTGAAGTACAAATGCCCATTGAAGGTAGATCTGAACTGCTAACACTGGATCATTACTGCAAAGTTGATGTCATTTACAGCCACATTAAAGCAAGTGTTATTAAGAGGGAAGGAGGCATTTGTCAATGAGTGTTTTTAGTGTCATTAAAGGTCTCAGAATTAAAACACTTGCAATATTTTGACTCCAACAAGCTCATTCAAAGGCTCTTTCTAGCACATTAGCATCTCATTAGACTTTGAGGATGTTTCAGATCTTCCTTTCTTAACTAGTAAAGGAAGAAGTCAAATCCCAGGAAGAATGGCACCAAAGAGAAGTGCATTTCTGGCTGCTGCATGCACCCTTGGAGATAAAAGCACTCAGAAGAGAAAGATCAGCCTTTTTTTTTTGCCAGAAAGTAGAAAACTTAATTTCCATGGTCCCCGAAGGATATGTGAACCAAATCCTGATATCCCCAGCCATTACTGAAGAATTTTTGATTCTATTAATTACCTATTACCTTCCATGGGGCTATTTCCTCAGCAAGAGTGCACCCACTGAGACTAGGGCTCTGGTTCCAGCATCATAAAGCTACAGCAAGCTGCTGCTGAATACCACAGATGGGCATGCAGTCATTGAGAGAGCTCTTCTGGAATAGTCAGATGCAGGAGGAAACTTCTGAGAGCCATTCTGGGCTGTTTGCAGAGTCCTGACAAAATGTGTTCTTCTGTCTCCTCTCCAGACACCTACAGTACCTGGCACATGGGGATGTCAATGAGCTCAGAGGCCTTTTCCAACCACAATGATTCAGTGATCTCAGCACAGAGGAAACTTGCACAGCCATTGCACACCGTGCCAAGGACAGACAGATTCCTCCCTGGACAGACAGACAGCTGGATTTTGCTCCCAATTGCTACTGCATCACACGCATCCTTCCTGGGCCCTTCTGCTTTCATAGACTCATAGGAATGTCTTGAGGTGGAAGGGACCCAGGAGGATCATCAAGTCCAACTCCTGGCTGTGCACAGGACAACCCAAAAATCACACCATGTGCCTGAGGCTGTTGTCCAAATGCTTCTGGAATTCTGCCAGCCTTGGTGCAGTGACTGCTTCCCTGGGGAGCCTGTTCCAGTGCTCAGCCACCCTCTGGGGGAAGAACCTTCTCCTAATATCCAACCTCCCCCTCCCCTGGCACAGCTTCATGCTGTTCCCTCGGGTTCTGCTGCTGGTCACCAGAGAGAGGAGATCAGCTCCTGCCCCTCTGCTTCTTCTGCTCATGAAAGCTGCAGACTGACAAAGACTGCCTCAGAAGGATGATATTTCTGCAGTACACTGCAGGGAAACCTTCTTACCACAGACAAACAGGCTCAAAAATTCATATCTGGTTCTGGCTGCTCACCTTTTGGCATCCCAAATTAGAGCCCACGTTACACCTAGCCTACCTCCCTGCTAAACCTCCCCTGATGGCAGGGAAAGGCTCCCAAACACGAGGGCATCTGGGGCACAGCTGTGGCCAAGCCTGGTCTGCAGCAGAGCAGGAGGCTATGGCCATGCTGCATCAGATGAGAGGCTCATCTGACATGGCATCTTGTCTTCCACAGCAGCCAGAAGGGGTGGCAGGGGAGGACAATGTCAAAGTGACTGTGCCTGTCTCAGGACTGTGACCCAGCAGGTGGAGCTGCTTGGGCAGAAGCAGGCAGACTCAGTGCACAGCCCAAAAAGCCAAAGCCAAACTATTTCTGGAGCAGAAAACATCCAACAGCCATAGCACATATGTGCAAGCACACACACCCTGCTTAAAAGATCTGCATCTTGCAAGCTGTACCTGGCATACACCTGCCCAGTTCAGAGCAAAGCAAGAGCAACAAACTGTGATCTTATCTGGGCTCTTACACACATCTGTCTGGTGTTAACCAAGATCTAGAACCCTCAGCATTGTAATTTATATTTACAGGTCCTAAGTGGCTTGTGCCAAGCAGATAAGGCTGGCATCTTCACGTACTGAGGCCCACATGGGATGAGGGAGTCCAGCTGGCTTACAGACAGGGCAAGATAAAAGACAAATGGATGAAGACTCAGGTAATAAGAACCCACATGATAAAATAATACCAATAAGCTACACAAGCCTGTGATACAAATACAGTTGTGCTGAGCTGCCCTGTGAGCAGGCACGGC
Organism: Galbula dea; assembly: GCA_013399015.1. Lineage (NCBI taxonomy): Eukaryota > Metazoa > Chordata > Aves > Piciformes > Galbulidae > Galbula > Galbula dea. Next base: position 755,117 of record VWZX01007829.1, read on the forward strand.
CTTGCCACTTCCCTTCTGGGAAGGTCTGGCTCTGTGGCTTATGGCTCAATTATAAAGTTAATGAAAGAACTAATTGAGCTTGGTCAGCTTGGTCTTTAGAGCCTCCTCTTATGGATTCACTTCTATGAGAGCTACCAGAGGACAAGAGGAAGGCTGTAAAGGGCAAGGAGACAAGGAGCCTCGTGTGTGAGAGGAGTGAGAGCGGCGTGGCAGGTGTGGGAAGACAAAGCTGGGGTTTACAGAGGAGCAGGGCAGAGCCATGGGCCTGTTAAAGCCCTAAACCCTGCCTGGCATTAGCCATCTTCCTGCTGGTGTTTTCCATCTCTGCTGTTCATTTCTCTAACTGTGCTTTGAGCTTTTGCAGCCTGTCTGCAGCGAGTGCCCCACGGGGAGGAGGCTGCTGTACCTGTCTGGAACTGGAACTGATGACTAACTCCTTTCCTTGGAGTAACATGAGCTGAAGGAGGAAACAGCTATCCATGGGGCATGACAAATCTGCATCTATAATAGCATTTGCTCAAAGAAAAAATATGACAGAGAGGGCCCAGAAGTAACAAAGGCTGGGCAGGAGAAGGATGATTTATTAAAGATGCCACTAAAAGTGAGCTTGTATTATTGGATGTGGGCTTGGAAATTAAGGCACATGATTAAGTTATGTGGGAAACCAGAGATGAGCTACAGTCCCTGACACTTCTGGGTTATTTTTTCTCTGAGACTAATACAGAGAAAAAAATATAAATTGTTCTATGCTTCAGAGCAATTAGAATATTTTATCTTTTCAAAGTGTTGTGGAGAGCACACACTCTGCAAACATCTTAGCTCCTGCTGGAGAATGATGAGCAAGCTAAACAACTTCATGCATTCTGAAATGTAAACACAAGGAGAGGTTCTTTTATCTTTCTGGTGATCAGCCTGTGCTACAATTACCTTCCTTTTGGCTGTCTAAATAATATTCTCTTGCTGAAAAGGGAGGTGCTGAAGGGAAGTCCCATCACACAGCTACAGAGGCAGGAACTGTCTTACTGAATGCACAGCAGCCAGGATAGACAGGGAAAAATATCACAACTGAAGGTGCTCTATGAGTTTTGCTCATCTCTGGTCTGGCATGAGATAAGTAGTACTGACTGGGAAACACATGGGTGTCAAGGTCAGAGCCAGGTCAGGTCTCCCCCAGGAGAGAAGGATATCATCCCCCACGTGAGACAACCTGGGGAGGCCTTGACTGGTGCTCAGGGGACAAGTTCTGCACCAAAACCTAAACCCAACAAGAGATAGGTGCAGGATGATCAAAGACACAATGAGTTGGGCTCTCAAGAGTGAACCAGCAGCATTTGGCTTACTGAGCTTAGCAAAGTGGAGGCCAAGGGAGATCTGATGACTGAGCTCTATAAATACACTGTGTCAAGCATCAGGGAGCCAGAAGATCTATTTAAGCTGAAGAACAACGTTGGCATGAGAACAAATGAGCATTAATTGGCATGAATGCATTCTGGCTGGAAAGCTGAGGGTGGTTTCTAGCTGTGATATCCTGAAACAGCTTCCAATCAGGGTAGAAAAAGCAAAACCACAACTACTAATAGAAAAGCAACAAAGAGCAAACATCAAGGGTTTTGAAGGCAAGGATTTAGGGAAGAGGCTGACACGTGCCTGAGCAGGCTGAGACAGCATGGCCATCTGTGACAGCAGCAGGCAGAACTGAAGTGATCCCTTCCTGCCCTACTTCCCCATGCTCATTTTCTTGCTGGGATTACCACTGACAGACACTCCTGAGCTCTGCAGTCTGGGATGTGACTGATGCTCTCCAGGACATGTGAAGATGTCCTAGGAGGGCAGATGCTTGCCCTGGTGATACAAAGCCTCTGGATTCTGAACTCATCCACGTGTGCTCCTGCCCAACAGGGGAGCATGTGTCTGCCACAGCCTCTTGCTTCACTTCAGGTTAAATCCCAGTGGCACAAAGCAGAGCTCCTGAGATGCTAATGACATACACAGCAGAAGGGTCAGCCCTTTGTGCTTTAATTAACTCCTACAGTTCTTCAGCCATAGCATCCATCAGGGCTTGGCCATAAACCCAGCAATTTTATAGTGTGTAAAGAAAAAAAGAGGAGTAAAAAGATTCACAGAGACTGCAGATCTAGTCACAGGAAAGGCAGATGCCTGGGGTACAACAGATTGCTCCCAGACATGTTCCTGTGACCCATAAAACTACTCTGCTAACTTATTTACTGTAACTTGGGGTGACATTGGCACAGATTAATGGTTTTGTAAAATGCATCAGGTCATCTTATCCTTCCTGAGTTCTTTTTTGGTCACCTGTGATGTTGGTCTGTAGCAAAAGGCCATTGCAATTGGTTGGTGTTCCTTACTGTGTCCACAGATTATTAGGGTATAAAACAAGGAGATGAAGCTGAGCAATTTAAGGCAAACCTAATTAGAATATTTCTCACCTAAACTTTCTACCCTGAAAAGTTGAAAGGCAAGATTTAAATGTGACATAAATGTGACCAGTTCAGGGGAAAAAAAAAAAAGATCAGATTTAAAATGAAGATGGGAATAAGAACTTAAATGTTGTAATCTCTGAAGAGAGCCAGCAATCAAAGTCTAATATCCTCATATTGTGCCAGATAATGAAACATTAAGCTGAAGATAATAAGATTTCTTTCCACTGGATAGTCTTCAGCATAGTTAAACCTGTGAGTGAACAGCTGAAGTGTTTTATATAAGCAAAAGGTTAGATGTCAAGGATTCTGAAAGGTGAAAGAAAAAAAAAAACCCAGCCCATTTAGTACAAAGAAGATAGAAGTCACATCACTTTCTTGGAAAGCTGTGCCATGTTTCAATGCTGTTTAAGGAAGACAGCTTCCCCACTGAGCACTGGTGGGGCCTGGGGATGCAGAGGACACTTCTACCTAGCTCCCCTAAGGAAACAAAGCCTAGGCAATCCTGTGTGTTCCTCCATCTTTCCCAGGGAAGGCAAAGATTTCCACCAGGTTTGGCACAAAGGCCAAGATCTTACTGACAGCAAACTCCTGAAAGCTTTCCCAGAGCTGGCAAAGGCAAGAGAGACATCAGCAGAGAGAGGAGGCAGAAGAAGAGAAGAGGCAAGAAAAGAGGGGTGGGGGGCAAAGGGTTGCACTTATCATTGTTCTGCCCTGATTCAGGTGATGTGCTGGTGGTGGCTCTGGTGATTGATTTGGTTTCCCCAAGCCTAGTCTGTCTTTTGCCCGTGGCCATAACTAACAAACCAGCTCTCCCTGTCCTTCATCTCAAGCCTTCAGTGGCATTTTCTCCTCCCCAGCCAACCAGAGAAGAGGTGGGAGTGAGCAAGCAGCTTTCTAGGTGCTGTGTCTAAACCATGACAACCCTGAAGCACCAACAGACAGGATCACACTGGGAGTGTGGGAGCACCAAGGGCAACACTGCAACCAGAGCATGGGGTGCCAGCACAGAGAGCATCCTGCCACAGAGACTCTGCCTTTCATGGACTGATACCTGGATTGACAGAGAAAGCAAGGTTGTTGGGGGGGCTACCCTTGTAGCTGAGCCCTGCCCCACCTCCCCTCATAGATCCGGCAGAGGCAGAGGCAGAGGCAGAGGCAGAGGCAGAGGCAGAGGCAGAGGCAGAGGCAGAGGCA